>JAMXBB010000003.1:11199923-11727743 GCA_024138015.1 Lumnitzera littorea | reverse complement strand
CCCCCCCCCCCCCCCCCACCCCCTCCATACTTTTTTACTTAAGTTTGATCAATTCCTTTATTAGCCTTTGATGACCAAATGATTCATAGTAGAGACAAGCTTGGCTATTAGGGTTTAGAATTGAATTGGTTGGCACTACATTTGATGTCCTTCAAGCCTTATGCTTACAGTAGGTAGTCTTTGAGGTGAGAGAGCATCCTTTCATTTAAACCTGGACCATCATTCGACTTCCTTAATGAGGCAATACTTATATGCTCCTCAATGGGTTTGTAATAGTGCATGGGTTGACTTCCTTAACGAGCCAAAAATTTCACGATCCTTTTACGAAGCTTCCTCTTTTGCCCCTCAACATTAGATCTTGACAACTAAGGTTTACTGAACTTAAATTTACTCCTTTTTCAAGCTAAGGACAAGTAGCTAATGGGTTGTAAGTTAAACACAAATTTTTACCAATTAACAAACTATTTGCTCCTTTTCTTCTCTTTTTCTTGTTCTTTTTTTTTTTCTGAGAGAGAGAGAGGGAGAGGGATTTTAATTCAAAATGAGATGGCTAACCGAAAAAGCTAACAAGGATCCCCTTATTTTTAAAAATAAAAAATGAATGATTGATTTATAGATGAAGAAGGGTTCATTATTTACATGGTAATAAAGAGAGGATAAAGATACTTATGACAGGGACATGATCATGGGTTGGCTAAGATTCCTTACAAAGATATTTACAATAGAAAGGGCAAGCCTAAGATGTATAATTATGTATAGGGGGGAACAATTCTACTAGAGTGGTGGAGTGAATAAACTTATTTACAAACACAATGCGAAATATGGCATGTGAATTTGGCTAAGAGCCCATGATATACTATGATTGGATTTATGTAAAGAGAAAGAAGAGAATTATTAACAAGTCATGATTAAAGAGAGAGAGGTAAGCCCAGCTATCTATGATTTTTGGAAAAAAAATCGATGAAGGCCTTATTTAAAAGAAAAAATAGAGAACTTAATATTTTATAGATTGATAGAATTGGCAGCAAGAGTAACTCACTTACAAGCCCTCTGAAAGAGGAGGAGTTACTTAACTAAAACATAAAGCATTTTTAAAATGAAGGAGTCTATGGCCACTAGCTAAGGGAAACCAAATATGTTAATGAAATTAAAGATTGATTAAGATACCCTAAAAGATTCATAGATTAGAGGGCAAAACTAAAAGCTAAGGAAAAAGGTTATTTATGAGCTACGCTATCTTCTTTTTCTTTTTTTTTCTTTGTTTGCCCTATATTTTTAATATTGAAAATTTAAGCAACAAATAGAAGCAAGATATGTTATAATGAGAGATGACAACCAAATGTGATGAAGGATTGACTAATAATTGATAAGGAAATTTTATACAACTAATGACATTGAAGACTACAAATTGTTAGCGTAAAAATAGAAGAAATTTATGACCTTCTTTTTTTTTTTTTTTGCCTTTTTCTTTTTTCAAGAACATAGATTCAAAATAAATGAGGAGGGATTTACTAATAAAATAAAATGACTAGAGAAACGACTACCTATTGGAGGATCCTTTTAAATTTTTTTTTTTTATTTTTCAAGAAGAACTTTAAGGATGATGTTGGCATATATACAAGTATAAGATTAAGAGAAGAAAATAAATATTTGTAACCAATAATTTTTTCTGTACACCCCTTGTAAAACAAAACTAAGATAAAGAAACCTATAAAAATCAAAATTTAATTTTTTGTTTTTGAAAGAACGTTGTTGAATGGACAAATAATTTTAAAGCTAATAAAACCTAAAACTTTAAATCATTAAAGAGCGGACAATTTATTTACAGTTAACTTAAGGGATAAGTTATTTATTTACGAATGTGAATGATAACTTACAATCAAGTTAAGGAAATTCCTATCTAAGACTTAAAGGTGAAGAAAGATTACAAATATTAATAACAAAAAGACGAAAGATTATTTACAAAATTTTGTTTCATAGCTAACCAACAAAATAGAAATATTTACAAGTTATCGAGTATAATCATTTACAAATCTTATTTCCATTTTAAAAAAATTTCAATAAGGAACACTAATAATTTACAATTTAAAGGGGTAGCAATTATTCACAAGTTTTATAAGAAATGAAATCCTATTTTTTAAAGAAGACAAAAATTTAGAAAAATCACAATGACATACTTCACAACTATTACTTACAAGTCTTCTCTTAAAATTATGATCTTCTTTCATTATAACACAAAGCAAATAATAGAGAAACTAAAGAAAATGAATAAGAGCATACGAATGTAGAAGGAATTGACAACTAAACAATAGTGTGGCAATTTTAAGGATTAGATATTGCAATTTTATTGAAATTCCATTATTACAATTAAACTAAAATTATAAGGGAATTCACAAAATAGAAAAGCTTATACAAGAATTTCTATAAAGTTTTATAATTACAAAGAAACAATATTACAAGAAAATTACAAAAAGCTACATCAATATTATAAGGAAATTACGGGGAAGTTACAATGTTATTTAGTATGATGGAACTTCGATGAAGTTACATCGACAATATGCTACATTATCACTTATTTGTCGATCTAAGCTCATGAATACAAATAAGGTGGTTTCTAAAACACTCTCAAGCACTATGGTTTCTCCTATTCCGAAGAATTAATCTACAATCATATTAGCTTGAGTGGGGTAGCAAATCAGCCCGACTAGTGATTGCCCCACAATACCCAAAGTTTACACAATAGCCTCCTCATCATAAGGTTTCCTTGGTCTGGTTTCAACCTTTTCTAGCATACATGATGATACCATTTTTTTTTTTTTTCAAATGACCCTCAAATGGACTTGGTCCATTGGGCCATAGGTTCCTATAACGCTAAAAAATCCGATTTAGAGAAATACACAAATATATAAAAAAAAACAAATAAATATACAATAAAGTAAAAACATAAATATATAAAAAAGAAAAGCCTATTTTATAGAAAAACATAAGCTTTTAATGGTATTTTAAATATCTAATTTAATATTTTAATGTGGTTAGCCCACCAAGACATCCCAGCAGAGTTACTAATCTGTCGAACTTAAAATTAGTTTTCTATTTTTTTTAACTCATTTTAAATTATACCCCATGTCCATTTAATTTAGAAGCTTGAAATAAGTTAAGAAATAATTATTTCTTCTAGTTTTTGAAAAATTGGAGTTGCCGCTTAGTGAGACCAGAAAAAAAAAAAAGAGCAAATTAGAATCAATTAAGCAAAATGGTTCTAAGATAGCTACTAGTCCATCTCTTGAAAACCTTTTTAAAAAAGTCTCAAAGAAACCATAGGTAAACAAAATTGGGGACTAACTTTTTGAAATTTGAAGATTACCACATTTAAAATATTAAATCAAGCCTTAACTTATAAAAAACCCCTTAAACTTAAAGGAAACAATTTTTTTTCTTATTATTTTATCTTTTCCTTTTTTTTTCAAAAGATTTTGTTTTTTAAGAAAAGAAAAGGAAAATAATTTTTTTATTTTTTTATAGTCGCCTCGCAAGTGTTTATGTATTTGTTATTCAAAATCAAACCACTATAATTCCTTTTTGTAAAACTTTAATGATTTTGTTCTTTTTAATTTTTGAAATGAAAGCCTAATTTACATTATTAACCAATTTATTTAAAAAGAAAATCTAGAAAGGACCCTAATTTATTCATATATTTTTTAAAAACCCATATTTTCTTTTCTTTTTTTTTTCGAAAAGGGTTCATGGAATTTTTATTTTTCCTAAAAGATTATTTTTTTTAGCAACAAAAGACATTTTCTTTTACATTTTTTTAGAAAAGTCCTAATTTTCTAAACTTTTTTGGGTAATGATAATTTTCTAAACTTTGCAAAAGGCATTTATTGATTTTTCTAAATAAGCATTTTTTTCTAAAAGCTTATTATTTTTGCTTTTTTATTTAAACTTAGAACATTTATAAAAAAAAAATCTAAAACTACACAATTTTTTTTCTTTTGAAAAGGATTAATTTTCAAAAAAAATTATTTCTCTCTTCTTTTTTTTTTATTTTTTGAAAGCATTTTTATATTTTATTTGATTTTATTATTTTAATACCGAAAAGCACGTTGACCCTGGTAGTCCCAAGAATAGTGGTCACCCATAACAACCTTAGGGACTACATAATGCCCCTAATCTTTTATTAGGCTATATATATATATATATATATTAATTTTTTATCTTTCTCTCATCATTTTTTATTTTTTATTCGTTTATTTATTAATGTATGGGCCCTATTCGTCCTTGGGAGGTGGTTAGCCCAATCTTAAAAGAATTTTCTTTTACAAAATAATAAATAAATAAGAAAAATAAAAGGAAGAGAGACAAGAGCAAACCAAGGTTAAATCGAGTCAATACGTAAGTTTATAGTGGATCTAAGTTAGTTTGTAGGTCTTGAACCAGGTCGAACTAGGGAAAAAGACAAATAACGGTAGCAAGGGTGCTTTTAAGCAATCCAATGGCTAAGACAAGCAAATGATAGCAATTTTATTAGCTTTTCAAGATCGATAAAGCCAATGATTGCAAATGCCTTAACCTAAAATGGTGATCTGAGTTATGGTTCATGGTGGCTAGTTCAAGTTAGAGAGAGAAGTAAGGTTACAACTCAATTAGAGACCATTCAAAGTAGATGGAGGATGCTTTCTAAGGTTTTTGAGCATAAGGAATGCAAAAGAATGATTAGTTGTGCCCAAAAAATACAAAAATTGGAGCTTTTTTGAAAAAAAAAAAGATTTTGAGTTAGAGAGAGAATGCTTAGATTGAAGCTTATGGGAATAATTTCAAGTGAAAGTCTATGTCCAAATAAGCACTAGGTAGACCTTTATATACAAAACAAACTCAAGACAAACTTGGAAAAGTCATTAATGACCGAATCACAAAAATGCAAGCTAGGGTTTGATGCTTAAATATTCCTCATTTTGAAGGAAATAATCAAGACTAGGATTTAGATTATATTCGAGGTGAATACGAACTTGCCTTTACAAAGCTCAAAAGCTTTGAATTTTGCCTAAGGTGGTTGAATTTGTGAGTGGGCAACATGTGGGTTTTGTGATTTTCTTCCCACTTTCCAAGCCAAAATGAACCCTAAAATGTGTGGATTTAGATGAAAAATGAGTCTAGATTTAAAGTATTTCATGTCCTCTTTTAATTCCTACATTTTATTTGATCAAATTTAACTAAAAAGAAAAAAAAAGTTAAAACGGATCAAAAAAGGGAAGGGTAAGCTGGTATTTTTCTTTACATTTCCTATAGGTCAAACCTTGGACCTCTAATTCCTCTTCGCCTAAACGAGAGCCCTAACCATTTATTCATATGTTATTCTTGATCATAATTGTGAAAGAATAATACATGACCTTTCCATAAACCAATTTTTTTATAAAAGGCCTAATGAATTTTAAGCCTTGAAAATTGGTCTGAGTCTTTTAAATTTAAAAAATTAATTTATTTCAATAGGAAATTATTAATTCTAATAGGTATACATGAAAAATTATTTTCAAAAATAGACTAATTTGATAGAATTATAGGTTCGATTCCATTCATAAAATATAACTTAAGTCTGATTAAGGCACCACTTGATGCCACGATCAATTTAAATTATTTATTTTCACAATAATGCCAAAATTGTTTTTAAAAATTAATTTTCAATAAAAATACTCATTTTTGCTAAGAAACTATAATTCTATCAAATCGCACATTCCTATTTGACTTCCAATTGAGCCCTTCGACTTTGAAAAATTAGAAGACCCCAAAAATGACACTCATTGACCTTTTATTTTCGTAAAATCCTACATTTTTTGTATTTTTGCTATTTCCTCTTTTTTTTTTTATTTTCTCCATTTTCTTTTTTTTTTCTTTTTCTAATTTTTCATTTTTTTTATTTTTCATGCTTTTCCATTTTTTATGATTTTCTTAATTAGAGTCTTTTCTTTATTTATTTGAGAACTTTAAAATAATATAAGACAAAAACGCAATGTCTACACCTTCCCCATATTAAGGAATAATTTAGAGGCTAACCTGAAAAAATACTTACCATAGTATTCTTCAAGTTGATCAGCTCCTCATGCCTCAAAACCATGAAGGTGTCAATCTCTATCATCGCATCAGTATTACTAGCACCTAGCTTCTTAATCATATCCATGTGGATTAATGGAGTCTAATAGGTCCAAAAGTCGACTTCCTTAAACAACTCCACTCCATGAATTCATTCTTCCAATACTTAATGAAAGAATCTAACCCATTAAAACAACTTTCTTTTAGGGCGGTTTTAGAGATACATCTACCCTTCACCGTTTTTCCATGAATAATAGTACTTGAATAGTTGCAGGGTCACGATGCTATCAGGTACTTACATAGAGCTTAGAACACCTTTAGAATTCTCTATTTGTTAAGGGGTATCTAAGTAGGATATAATAGGTGATAGTTGAAGAATTCCTTCTCGAACTCAGTAAAAGGGGCCGTATATCCCAAATTCAAAACACTTTTCGTATACAACAAAGTGCTTTCCAAATAAAAGAGTGACCCACTCAATAGTAGTCGGCACTCGGAGTGCCATACCTATTGAACTCCCAACGAAATAATTCTTTGAATAATAATTAATGTCGGTTGGCTTACAATTACTAGTGTAGCCATTTAATCCCAAACCAGCCTCTAAACTTTCAAGTGAATTTATTGCTTCCTTCTTATTTACCCATAAAGGGGATATACCTCATGAGAAATGGCATCAATGAGTGCCAACCTATTAATCTCTACCTTCAAATCCCCTGAAGACACTTCCTCTGTACGTATTGGTGCCGTCGAATACTTGCTCGCCATTGTCATAAGGGAATGGATTCCCTACCCGGCTCGAATTCAAAAGAAGTAAGGTCACAATCGGTCAAACTCGAGTCACCTAAGTTTGACATAGTTGCTTTGAAGACAAGTGACCAAAGAAAGAAAACAAGAAAGAGAGAAAATATCATAGAAAAGAATAATTCACAAGAAGGATTAAAGTGTGAAGTGTGTAAAGTGTTCAAAATACCGAACCAAGCAATATTTATAGCCTTCACACTTAGGAAAACCCCCCCAACGGTTATTGGGATCCAAAATAGTGTAATTACCCCTTATTGTTGAGATCCTTCTACGTAGCTATGGTTTAAGTTGAACGATTGTGATCTTACCAACAAAATAACTATAACCGCACGTGCAATTGCACATATATGATAGTTGTCAAATCATATTAATTAAATATAGTCCAGGAACGCATGCCAAAGTTCAAAATTTGAAAGGTCTGGCTTCCTCAACAAGCTTCATCAATGACCTTTCGCCTTATTAACTCACCAAGGTATCTTACTCATTAAGCGATTTGGATAAGATTTTTGTTTATCTCGGAGGACTTAACATTGCTCAGCCTAAGAAGCGTAACTTCAACCAGAGTGGATATGGTTGTATACCATAAGCCCTAAATATAAGTTAAGTCACTGTAGGATCGAACTTAATACACAAAGTTTAGGGCAATTAGTTAAATGATCCAATCAAGTCTAAATTATAAATTAAAATTAGAAATATTTGTAAAAGTAACCATGTAAGTTCGAATTTAAAAAAATAAGTAATAAAATAAGAAAATATAAAAATTTCAAATTTTAAGTATATTACTTGTAATTTATTGAAAGTACGTAAAATACATTTCGACAACTAATAAATCGCTAGAGATAGATTATATGTATACTAAAAATCATAAAATGACCTAAATAATATTTAGGAGTGTTTACTTATACTCCACATGTATTTATGAGTAGGTAAGAATATGCAAAATTACCTAAATTATCTGAAATTTACTAGAAAATTGCTAAATAATTAAAGAAAATTATAATAAAAATCAATGAAAAATCAGAAAAAAATCGGAAAGGTAGAGAATAATTCAAAAAGTGGTCATGGCAAGTTGGGGAGTAAGAAATAAATATTAACCAATAAAAAACAAACACATAAAAAGGCAAAATGGAAGAGATATGAGCCTTGTCTTATCTTAATTAATACACAACAATTCCTACATGACCCTATAAATAGCAAGAAAATTTTCAGAGCTTATTTGGTCAATTGGGAGCTGAAAGAAATTGAGAGAACCGAAATTGAGAGGGAAAATTAGAGTTTTAGAAATTTCGTCCCAAATCTGTACAAATAGGGCAAGTAGGCTAAACTCACATACCACCACTATCTGGAACCGAACCACTACCACCACCTAAGACTTCGGAGATAGTATTTATAGATTTTGAGTTTGATAGCGAGCATGAGGATCACTTGGTAGGAGGTCATATGGGTCATGATCCCTTTGATGGGGTAGCTACCACAGATTCAGAGGAAGATTAGTTTAGTTACGTAATCGACTTGTTTTGGTTAATTAGACCTTTAGATAGGATCTAGTAATAATTTTGATGAAAACTGATGTATTTTAAGACCTTTTGATGTATTTTGTAACTTCTAGATCAAGCTAGACATATGTTGTAAAAGTGTTTGTTATAATCGAGTCTGATGTAATCAGTTGATGCAACCTTTTATATTGTACAGTTGTAAAGATCGAGTCTGTATTAGGTTATGTAAGCGATAATGTAATCGAGTTGTAAATATTATGTATGTATTCAAAAGTTATCGAGTGGTACTTATCTATTTTTGAAGTTGTAACCAATTACAATGATGTAAAGGCTAAATGAAGTAAATAGTAGAAGTTAGATCTATTATGTACTTTGATTACAACAATATTGTTACTACTATTTCATATAAGCACATATTGCAAGAATTTATTAATTTTGAGAAGTCTCTAAAACCAAGGAATGGGATAACTTATAAATAGATATGAATGCAGGTTATAAATTATAATTATTAAGTGAATATGGTTGAAGTTGGAAATGGGAGTAGTCATGGAGGAACTGAAGGAAATCAAAACTCTCCACCACGAGCACCATCGCCCCCAAGAGAACAAAATAGATAAGATTTACCCCCGCCACCTCCATAAGAGAATATATCTATTGGACAAATACTTGCTAATATGCATACAATGATGAGGCAGCAAGGAATGTTGATTCAACATCTTATGACTGGTGGTAATGCGGGAAATAAGAGACCCTAAGAGGCTGAACAAAGGACGAAGCGACCTCAAGAGATAAATAAACTTTTTGAGTTTATAAAGGCCAACTGTTATTTTGAAGGAGAGATGGGTAAGCTAGATGTAGCTGATGATTAGCTAGCCCAAATTAAATGAAGTTTTGAGGCCTTTAGAGTCCCAGAATCTCAAAAGTTATCTTATGGCACGTTTATGTTAAAGTTAGCTGCGAGAGTATGGTGGGACTCGAGAACAAGGAAACTAAGGAATAATATTGATTAGCAAAAGTTTAAGGAGGAATTCAAGAAGAAGTATTTTTCTCATAATGTCCAAAACAGGATGGTGCGAGATTTATTTGAATTGAAGAAGGGAGGTATGAGTGTAACTCAGTATGAAACCGAGTTTAATAAATTATTACAATATATACTTAGCTTATACTAAGATAATGTTAAGTTAAAGAAAGATTTGTTTCTTACCATATTTGACCCTACAATATATTGCAAGCTATTGGATTATGATTTCACCACTTATAATGAAGTGGTAGCTAAGGCAAGACAATTAGAAGACAATTGTGTGAGGATGCAAGCAATGTGGAGTCAAAAGATTAACAAGGGATATCGACCTAGTCCATCATTCAAGAGATCATATCTTGGTGCCACTAGCAGTTCTAAACAAAAGAGAAGGAAGCCAACAACTCTGGCTAATAGCCCAATACAGTCAGTACCCGGTTTGAGTTTTTATGATAAGGATGGTAATGTCAAGTGTTGGAAGCGCAGTGTAAATCATTTTCTAAGAAATTATGCTCAGCTCAAGGGAAAATGTTTTATATGTAGAGATCTGAACCATTTGCTGAAGGCATGTCTTAAGATGAAATTGGTGAAGTGTAACAAATGTTGTAGAAAGGGACATTTCTCCAGATATTGTCTACAGTTTAGACTAGGAGCTAAGAGGACAGAAGGTTTTGATAACACAACTGCACCTACTTGTGTCTTTGCCCTGGAGGATATGGGAGTTGAGGAGAATGAGGATTTCTCAAATTGGATGGAGGAGTACTACTATGACGATGTCGAGGAGATTATGGGAGTTGAAGAAGAAAATGATAAAGGACTTATAATAGGTACGTACTCAACTATCTATTTTGATGATAGTTTTAAGTGTAAATTAAATTGAAGTTTTGCATTATAAGATCTATGAGTGCTAGTTTAGTTAATAATCATAGTATTAGTACATTCCAAGACATGTGCTGATAAATGGACAACCTGATTTCATGTTATTTGATACTAGTGCATCTCATTCCTTAACAAGTCAGAAATTTGTAAATGAACAAGAGATTAGTGTGGTTACTATTAATACAACTTATAAAGTTAGAACTCCGATTGGGGAGAAACTAACGACTTAAGGAGTAGTAGCTAATGGTAGAATTAAGATTTAGGAAAAAGAGTACCTATAAGTCTTGTAATATTACCTTTACAGGGCTATAATGTAATAGTGGGAATAGATTGGTTATCTAAGAATAAAGCAATTGTAGAGTATAGATGTAAAACTATCACTCTTAATGATGGAGAAACGGTGTTTCAAGAAAAGGTTGGTGGAAGTAAGTTGAATTTATCCATGATGGAGATATGTGATGAATTGTATGAGACAAAGGTAAAGGAGAATGATTGGAAATATTGCTGGGTATTTGCAATAGATGTAAAGAAAGAACCACCCAAGGTAGCGGATATACGGGTAGTATATGAATTTTCAGATGTATTTTCGGATGATTTACCAAGTTTAGCCCCACATCGAGAGTTAGATTTCATTGTAGAGTTAGTTCCTGGAATTAAGCCTATTTTTAAAACTCCATATCAAATATCACCTATGGAACTTCAAGAACTAAAGAAACAACTTCAAGAGTTATTGGATAAGAGGTTTATTCGTCCAATTGTTTTGCCTTGGAGAGCACCGGTATTGTTTATGAAGAAAAAGGATGATACTATGAGATTGTGCATAAACTATTGGGAGCTAAATAAGGTTACCATTAAAAATAGGTATCCGTTACCTGTATTGATGATTTGTTTGATCAATTATAAGGTGCAACTGTGTTTTATAGAATTGACTTGAAATCAGAATATCATCAATTACGAGTCAAGCTAGAAGATGTGCATAAGATTGCATTTAGAACCCAATATGGTCTTTATGAATTTTGGTGATGCCATTTGGTTTAACAAATGCCCTGACTGTATTTATGGACTAAATGAATTGCATATATCAACCATATTTAGATAAGTTTATTGTGGTGTTTATTGATGATATTTTAATTTATTCAAAAACCAAGGAGGAGCATGTAAAGCATTTACGATTGGTGTTATAGAAGTTGGGAGAGAATAAATTGTATGCCAAGTTAAGAAAATGCGATTTTTGGTTAGATAGAATTTCTTTTCTGGGTCACATTGTATCTAGTGAAGGAATCTCTGTAGACCCTTATAAAGTGAAAGCAGTAATGGATTGGAAGCAACCAATCACTGTTACAGAGATGAGAAGTTTTTTAGGTATGGTTGGAAATTATCGACGATTCATAAAGGATTTTTCCAAAATTGCCAAGCCATTGACTTGATTGACCCAAAAAGATGTAAAATTTGAATAAAATGAGAATTGTGAATTGAGTTTTCAAGAGTTGAAGAAACAACTGGTTACAGCACCAGTATTAATACTACCTGATCCAGATAAGCCTTATAGTATGTATAGCGATGCTTGTCGGAATGAATTAGGTAATGTATTGATGCAGGATAGAAAAGTTATTGCATATGCATCGAGACAATTAAAGCCACACGAAAGGAATTATCCAACCCATGATTTAGAGCTAGCAGCTATAGTGTTTACTTTAAAGATTTGGAAACACTATCTATATGGACAACGGTGCGAGATGTATACCGATCATAAGAGTTTGAAGTATTTCTTTACTCAAAATGAGTTGAATTTAAGGCAAAAGAGATGGTTAGAATTGATCAAAGATGATGATCTGAATATAAATTACCACCTGGGAGAGCCAATTTGGAGGTAAATGCATTGAGTCGAAAGAATTATGAATAGGTTGCATTACTGTTAAGACCTCAACGAGAATTGGTGCAAGAATTTCAAAAGTTGTGAATTAGGTTTGATTGGTGTAAACCTAATAGTCAGACGATGAACTTAGAATTGTAACCCACTTTATTGGAAAGAATAAAGAAGAAGCAAGAGGAAGATAAGGACTTGATGGAGATAAAAGAAAAATTAAGTAATAGAAGTGACTCTGACTTTAAAATGGATGGAAGAGGTATAATAAGGTTTAGAGGAAAGATATGTGTGCCATAAGATCCTAACATAAGGAAGCAAATTATGGATGAAGCACATATTTCAGGTTATACTATGCACCCGGGAGGAAATAAGTACTAAGATTTGAAGCTCATGTTTTGGTGGAAAGGAATGAAGAGAGATGTGGCACAATATGTAGTAGAATGCATTACTTGTCAACAAGTTAAAGCAAAACACCAGAGACTGGGTAGACTATTACAACCTTTAGAAGTACTGAGATGGAAATGGGATTATATTACTATGGATTTCATAATAACACTACCAAGGACTCAAGCTGGATACAATTTCATTTGGGTAATCGTGGATAGATTAACAAAGAGTGCACATTTCTTACCTTATCGAACAGGTGACTCAATGGAAAAAGATAGCTAGGTTATATGTTCGAGAAATATTAAGATTACATAGTGTGCCAGAGAGTATTGTTTCTGATCTAAATAGTCGGTTTATATCCAAATTATGGGAGAGTTTACATAGAGCTTTGGGTACAAAGTTGCAATTTGGTACAGCTTACCACCTACAAATGAATAAGCAATCTAAGCGAACAATTCAAACCCTAGAGGATATGTTGCAGGCTTACGTGTTGGATTTTAAAGGTAATTAGGATAAATATTTACCGTTGATAGAATTTGCCTACAATAATAGTTATCATTCAACTATACAAATGGTACCTTATGAAGCATTAGATGGGCGAAAATGTAGATCACCATTGTATTAGGATCACGAAGAATATGCCATGATCGAACCAGACATGATCAATCAAACAAGTGAGAAGATTAAGATTGTTTGGCAAAGAATGAAGGAAGCTTAGGACTGTTATAAGAGTTAGGTAGATTTTAAAAGAAGGCTATTGGAGTTTGAAGTTGGTGATCATGTTTATGTTAAGATAAGCCCATTCAAAGGACTTAGACGGTTTGGCTTAAAGGGAAAACTAAGCCCACGATATATTGGTCCATTTGAAGTATTAGAGAAAGTTGGTAATATATCCTACAAAGTAGCTTTACCTCCAAGTTTGTCAGGTTATCATAATGTATTTCATGTTTCCATGTTAAGAAAGTTTGTTAAGAACCCGAATGCAATAGTAAAAATAGAGCCAGTGGACTTAACAAGGAATTTTCAATTTATGAGGCAACCCATAAAAATACTAGATAGTCAGGTTTAGCAGTTAAGAAATCGAGATATGGAGTACGTGAAGATTCAATGAAACGAAGGTCTAGACTTAAAGATGACTTAGGAGTCAAAAGTAGTGATGATGAAGCAATATCCATGACTTTTCTAATTTCCAAGTTAGTAAAAGTATGTGATTAATACTTTTGATCATTTAAGTACAATTTAGATATACAAAAGTTTTGAGGAAAAAATTACAGAAGTTTTGAGGAAAAAACTTTTTCGAAAGGGGGTGGAAATGTAAGGCCTAAATATAAGTCAAGTCACCGTAGGATCAAACTTAATACATAAAGTTTAGGGCGATCGATTAGATGATCCGATCAAGCCTAAATTATAAATTAAAACTAGAAATATCAGTAAAAGTAACCCTGTAAGTTTAAATTTAAGAAAATAAGTAATAAAATAAGAGAATATAAAATTTTCAAATTTTAAGTGTATTACTTATTATTTATTGAAAGTACGTAAAATACATTTCGATAACTAATAAATTACTAGAGATAGATTATATATATACTAAAAATCATAGAATGACCTACATAATATTTAAGAATATTTACGTGTAGGTAGAAATACACGAAATTACTTAAATTGCTTGAAAATTGCTAAATAATTAAAGAAAATTATAATAAAAATCAATAAAAAATCAAAAAGGTGGAGAACAACTCAGAAAGTGGTCGTGGCAGGTTAGGGAGTAAGAAACAAATATTAACCTAGAAAAAACAAACACATAAAAAGATAAAATGGAAGAGATATGGGCCTTGTCTTGTCTTAATTAATACACAACAATGCCTTCATGGCCCTATAAGTAGCAAGAAAATTTTCAGAGGTCATTTGGTCAGTTGGGAGTTAAACAAATTGAGAGAACCGAAATTGAGAGAGAAAATTAGGGTTTTAGAAATTTTGTCCCAAATATGTGCAAATAAGGCAAGTAAGTCGAACCTACACGACACTATTACTTGAAACCAAACCACTACCACCACCTAAAATCAAACCACCACCACTACCACCTCACTCCAAACGCACCGCCTGGACCGGCCGACACACTTGACCTAGTGTTGGGGGCCAAAAAGCTCGTGAACTAGGTGAGTCTCACATCTCCTTCGATTTTGAAAAATTCCTTAAAATTATTAATTATGCCTAGAAATTTTTGAAATTTATTATTCTGATGTTTTATTGTATGTAGATTTAGGAAAAAATAGTGATTAAGTTTAATCACGTATGTATATATAGGGTTCTTAAGAAATTGGACAAAACCGAACATGTTTAGAATTAGAAATAAATAGGCTTAGGAGTGTAATTTGGTGCTCAATTTTTTTCTATAGAATGCTCAAGTAATATAGAACAGTGCTATGCAACTATTTTTTTAAAATTAATTTTTGAAATTTTTTAAGTAAATTTTTATCCCTAAAATGATGAGAAAATGGATAATTTTTGCTTAGTTAAGTGAGTAAATGATTAATTACTGACTTAAAAGGTAATTAGATATTTAAGGATGTTAATCTCTGATGTAAAAACCTAATCCTAATCTTTGGAGTGTTAATTGCAATTAATATGGGAATTATGTAGTAATTGTGAGTAATTTAGTAATATGTGAAATTAGAATTTTAATAAATATGAAATAATAGGTTAAATTGGATAATATAGTAATAATATCAATAAAAAATCAATCTGGAAGAAAAATTAATTTTAGGTAATTGGATCAAAAATGTAAAATTTTCTCACATCGAAAGTAAATCCGATACCCTATGAGGATTAGAGTATATCGGATAGGTTAGAATACTAAAGGATTAGAGTGTATCAAATATGTTAGAATACTAAATTAAGACCTAATATGATTTTTAAAATACTCGAGCTTAATGTGATTAATTTCACATTAGGATTCAAGTGTATTTAAGATTTCTCATAGTCGAAAATAATTTAGAACCAAAACTGAAATATAATTTAGAAACCGAACCCCAAACTAATCTTTAGTAAAGAATAGGTATATATGGAGAAGTGGGTCAAATTATAACTTAGAATATGTATCATCAAAGTATAAGTACTAAAAAGATGTATTTGTATTATAGGATTTACAGAGACGAACCGACTTGCAATTGAGTAATCAAGTGATTGAGAATTTCAGGTAAGTTAGGTTTATTATTTCATTGTATTTGGAATACTATTTTAGAGTATTCGGAGACTTAGAATTGTATATGATTGTGATTGTAAATAGTTTTATGCATGTACTTATGTATTTGATTTGGTGATGGAATTTGTGTTGTAATTGATGACTAGATTGGTGTGAAATTGTCTGAACACTCTAAATTAAACCTAATCCTAATCAACCCTAATATCCTAAATCGTCATGCATTACAACCCTTTAGGGGATCATTAGAATTTTCTAACTAAATACCGACACTTTCAAAAAAGATAACGTTGGATAGCAATTTGGTTTTTTTCTCATCCTTAGCTGAACTAAGTGACAGGAGAGAATGTTGTAGTAAGGATGAGAGCATTGGTTCGAAGGATAATCTTAGGATGAGTAGTGTCTCTATTGTATAAACCTAAGTTTGGTTATAAGCCGTTACATAACATAAAACTCCTTAACCCGGATTAGAGTAGGTAAAATTACTTTGATTTCGCAACAGACCAAATTATATTATGTGATGACACTTGCTTGTTGCATTACATGAAAATAATTGCTTAATAATCTTGTTTGTGCTTGTATATATTCATAAGTCTTCAATTCAACTTATTAAGCTATAGTTACTCATACCCGTATAGATCCTTTTATAGATCTTGACTTCTGATTAATTATGCCACGTTACAACTATCCAGAGGTTAGTTCTCTTTTGAAGCTCTGGGAGAGTGAGAATCAACCTGTCTATGATCAAGTTTTTGTTTAAGGTCTTGTTAGAATCTTTAAGATAAAGAACTAATGTACAATATGTAAACTAACTAGCTGTTATGATATGATGTAGAATCACTTGAGAATTCTACGATAATGTACATGTAATTAGATATATTCACTTAAAGTTTAATACTTACTGTAATTTTAGCTAAATTCTTAATTGAACTATTTACTTTAAAGCAAAAAATTGCCAACGCCTTGTGTAGATTTTATCTATGATAGATACTATGAGGCTAGTTACTATCATAAAATGGTTTACACGGTAGAACTATTGCGACTCTATAACTTTAGGGCGTAACATATACCACCCTTAGTGGACAAGTTTACTTTTTCCCAACTCGGTACCCCACTTTACCTAACAAGTTCGGTACCTTGCTTTACTTAACGAGTTCAACACCTAACTCTCATGACCTTACTCTACGAACACCCAAGGATAAGTAGAAATTGAACAGCTTGGTTAACACAAGCAACCATCCCATGATAGATCTTAGGTCTAACACAATAGCCCTCTCGCCATCCTCATCAAGATGGTTCATTATCAAATCAGTCCAGTTACTCCACTCATAACAACATGATAGATGTTCTCGACCTCTTTGCTAATAGGGTATGAAGCTCTAGTATACAAAATTGGTTCAACTGTCTATTTAAGGAACCCATCTAACTTCTAGCTCTCCTTGCTACCTTAATGTTAATGAGATTGTATAAAGAAAGGAGGAGGTGGGGGGAAGGGGTTTGGAGGGGTACAAGTATTAATAGGAGATTTTAGACATAGGTCCTTAGGTTCCACAACTAACCTATTTAAGCCTTGGGCCAACCTAATTGAGCCTAAGATCGACGTGATCTATCATTTGCTAACTGTAATATCATATAATTTAGCAATCAAGACATAAACATCTGAGTATTACGATAAAATCATATCCTTGTATGATTAGGATTGATAAATTGAGTAAGCTAAAAGCTTACGAGAAATATGATAACCCTAATTGAGGAATCCTCGTACACATGGAAGTAAAAAATATAATAAAATATCAAGAATATAATCAAGATAGTGAGAATTTGCTCTATATGAGATCCTAAAGTTAAGTTTAGGGCAACCATACTTAAATTTAAGGTTTTCGGAAAAAATTATTCAATTGAACTAAAACTTTACGACTAAGATAGAAAAGTTAGTTGAAGTGATTTGATAAAGTTGGATTTTGAAAATAATTACCCAAAATCCCAATTTTGCTCTTAGAAGTATGATTACTTAATATAGTGTAAAAATGATCGAAACTCCTAAAACCGAACTCGGAATACAACAAAGACTTAGAAATAAGTTAATTAGGCAACAAAAGAAAATAATATGGCATAATATACTATATGAGTATACAAGTATTTTTATAAGTATAGCCGATATATATAATAAATATACCCATAAATTAACCTAAAACTACATAATAAGCGTTAAATTCGCAAAAATTAAATAGGAAAAATATCATAAAAATAAAGACATGTTAGAGACATGATTATATGCATATAATTACTCATTACGTATGTTACATATATAGTGCATATATACACGTATATTAATATAATAATTAAATATACTTAAATTATTCGAATATTACTAAAATTAAACTAAAATTTAACCAAAACTTATCTAAATGATGTAGGAACAACGGGAATCCATGTAGCACGTCAACAACAACTGGAAATGATGACTCAAAAGTGAATCATCAATAATTTGTCACCTTATACTTTTTGTTTTCCAAGAAAAATATTAAAATAAATTACTTAATAATTAAGTAAAAAAATCCAACCAACCTTGACTACTATAAATAAGACTCCCCTACAACAAATACACGTTTAGGAACCCAAATTACAGAAAGGAAAAATTAGAAAAAATCAAAGGAAAATGAAAAAAATTAGAACAAAAACAAAGTAAGGACCGAGCTAGGACAATTCCCTGACCATCCGATGACCTAACGTAGAGCCTTGTCGGCACCTAGTAGAGCCACCACTAACTAGGCCGACCGACAACCCCTCTCCGATGAATGGTGGTCGGAGCTCTAATAAACGGTGGTTGGAGCTCTGATGAACTTAGGTTCTAAGCTTTTGTCTTATTTTTCTCTATTTTTGAAAAATTATTAAATTAATTAGGAAAAATATGAAAAAATTAATTTCCTAGATATTTTAGATGTACTTTCATTTCATAAATATATTTTAACAAAATTAGGAATATTTAATGTACTTGCTTAACAAATGTACTATTTATCCAAAATTTGAAATTCAAAATAAATACACTAAATAATATAGTTTCTAGATCAAAATTTTTGTGTAAAATACTTATGATATATAGATAATTTTTACGTAGCTCAATTTTTTATTTGAATATTTTTTATATTTATTGTATTTTTTGGCCTAAAAATAGCTCAAAATTAGGCTGAAAATGTTAAATAAATAGGATTTATGAAATTAAATAGTTAAATTGACCTATACTGATTTCTAATGAAGTATAATGATGTTAGGATAGGTTGAAAATAATTTTGTACAAAAAGAATCATATTTAGATAATTAAGTATAATTTAAGGGTAAAATCGTAATTTCGAATATATAGGCGATAGACCAAAAACTTGAAACCAAGTACTAGCTAAAATCCACATAATTTTAGGAGTCTAGAGAAATTTTCAGGGAATTATTTGGTAACTCGAGCTATTTATTATGAATTTATGTAGTAAAATAGCTTAAATAGCGAACCAATATCCAATTCTAATAATAATAGGTTAAAATATAATAAACAGTTGAATAAAAAATATTTATTTGTATACTGGTCAGATTGGATAAAAATTATATTTTTTAATATATTTAATAATCGGGGTATGTTATAGAGGTATTATGATTAGATAATATCTGTATTATGGTTAGATAATAAAATATGGTTTTATAACATAAATTACATATAGTATGATAATATTTGATTAGATAAGTATAACTATGTTAAAAACTCGAATTATCTGCTAAAAGTCATCTCTAAAAATTAAGACTTGTAATACGTGTTGTTAAGTCTGTACGAGCTCAACGATACTATTTTTACTAAAATCAGATAAACCTAAGTAATATAACCTATATCTCTACAATATTATTAATTTACGTACTATTATAACTTTACAGTAATTGAAACATGATTTAAACAACTAAAAGTACGTTTTGATATAATCGGAATGATATATTATACGTAATAGTATAATTGCATATATTATTAATACTTAATAACTTAACTCGACCGATATAATAAAACGATATATTATTATATAAGGAAAATGGTAATATAATTTATATATATATATAGCTACTTTAGATAAGACTCTAATGTTTTCATAACCATTATGAAAACTGAATTTAGATTTTGTATATATAGGGCCTCCCAATGATCAGACCGTTGACGACACGAGTTTTTCGAAGTAAGTGTTAGGACATGTAAGTAGGATCAATGCTTTATCGTATTTTAGGATATTATTTCAGAATATCTGAAGACTTTAGTATATATTAGCTTATGATTGTAATTAGCTGTTTGTATATATGCAACGCTTGTAATTAAGTTCGATTTGTCGTGATGGGAGTTGAGCTCCACGATATGATTATTCTGTAAATATTATTATTAAATTGTTTGAGCTTAGTTAATCCTCCTAAAAGGATGAACTAACTTAAACTAGGTTTAATATCTAATTTAATATGCATTGCAACCTACTAGGGGTAACGACTAGGATTCTCGGACCAAACACGAACTCCCTTCGATGAGGATAGCTAAAATAGTCCTTTCCCCACCCTTAGCCAAACTAAGTGACAGGAGAGGAGGTCGTAGTAAGATTGAGGGCCATGGATCGAAGGTGGTCATGGGAGAAGGGTGTTCTCCATTGCACAAACTCTAGTTTGGTTTCGATCCGTGAGTGTGTAATGTTAATCTCCTCAACTCGGATTGGAGTGGGTGAAATTTCTCTAATCTCACGACAGATCGAATAACATTGTGCGATGATATTTGCTTATACATACATTGTATCTAACCAACTTGATTAAAAACCCTACTTGTGATGTGCTGAGTGTATACTTCTGTCTCCACCCCACTTATTGAACAAGTGGTCACTCATTCCCCTATAGTTTGTTTTGCAGGTTCCAAATGGCTTATAAGTGCTTGCCCAACATCAGAACCCTAGTAAACTAGGACGAAAAGCAAGATACAACAAAAAATGGCCAATTATTACCCTTAGTATTAACTTTTTACCTCTTAAGAAAAACTACATAAGACTTCTCTAGTAGTTTTCAATGTTTGGTCTATATATGAAATGATAAGTACTTGTGGAATTTACTACTACTCTTTATAAGGTCAAAATTATAAGTTTATTATTACAAATTATTTCAAAGGATTACTCTACGGGTTTATATCAAACAAATATTAAATTAGACGCTTCAAAGGGGTAGAGTCGAGTACGCTTGGTATGAATTAGGTCTAAAATAGCAATTGTGAAGACAGTTTCTATTTTAAGATGGTTCATACAATGAGACTATTATGACTTCACCTTTTCAGAGCGTAATACTAACCTACCTCAATTGATTACCAACATGAAAAAGGAACCTCCAAATAAGGACTAAACATCCTCTAACACAAGGCTTTGCATCAAGATGGTTATAACAGTTACAAGACAAGCGAATAAGGCTCCAAGACCTAATCAACAACCACATCCTTACTTTCTCGGAACATGTCGGCATGTACGATTTCACTCAATCAATTACTAACATCGATCACAATTAACCTATTTAAGCCTTGGGCCAACTTAATTGAGCCTAAGATCGACATGATCCACCATCGACTGACCTACACCAATCGATTACCAACCTGCATAAGGAACCTCCAAATAAGGACTAAACAACCTCTAACATAAGGCTTTGCATCAGGATAATTATAACAGTTATAAGACAAGTGGATAAAATTCCAAGACCTAATCAACAATCACATCCCTACATTCTCAGAACACGTCGGCATGTACGATCCTGCTCACTAAACTTAGTAGACGTATCAACGTACTAAACATGCTCTTAGATCCACAACGACCCTCTTTTATAAATAGTCCAAGCATTGCAATGGCAACTCACCTTAGCTTCCTTTCACATTTAACATATACTAAGCCTTCAAACTTTCTTACCTACTCTGTTACGAACACCTACTAACTTAAGTATTGGATTGGCTACACCAGATAACACCCTAGTGCCCCCATAGTGTTGTCTTTAACAAGTGCATTACCTTCTTGCACAAGGTTCAATTGTTCTAATTTCTACTAATAGAATCTTACTAATGACACCATGCATTTGTCATATTACATAATATATTGTATAAATATGATATAAAAGTTTTGCATTTCATGACATGCTATATGTTATAACTAGATGTATTTATATTTGATCTATACTCAATACATATATTTATAATTTTTTTATGGTAACGTAATTCTGAACCATCCAATTTCAATTTATTAATCAAAGAATACTATAGCAATATTGGATTTGGATTCAAAAATTTGTCTCTTTTATCTATTTGTCTGCCATATTAGTAAAGCCCCAACATTCACTTAGTTCCTTAATGGTTTTTTATTTTTCCAAAATATTTTAAGATGGAAGTTACTAAAGCTTGAGACTACAATCACCAAATCACCAATTGCATACTAATTCAACCACATTATATCGCCGTACCATCTACTCTTCTATACCCTAAAAAACGACTATATGAAATTTTAATGGAATCTATCTACTATTTATTATAGACTATATAAAAACATATATTAGTAATTTAGAAGAGGTCTTCTTTATATTGTACAAAACTAAACTAATTTACCCTCTTAAAAAATTCACACATAAAAACAAAATATTAATCTTTTTTTTTTTAAATTCTTTTACATTTTTAAAGCACTCGCCTCCCCTACCTTTTAAAGATCATTAACTGTACTATCCTACTTTAAAAAGATGTTTATTAACTATTATATTTCAAGAAATGATTTTCTCTTTACATCGTCAAACAATCTAATTCCAAATTAAAATAATTGTTTTATTTTGATCTCATAAATTATATCAACTTATTTATTCTATACATGCATTGCAGCTACGTTATTTGTCGGTATATATTATATATAAAAGATTAAAAAACAAAAAAAAAAAAAGATAAAAAGAAAAAAGATATGATGGTGGGAAAAAAGTACAAAGATAAAAAGAAATAGATAGATGAAAGAAATACATTATATATATTTATATATTATTAAAGTTAAACCCATAATTGTTATAACTATTAAAATTTGATATCTTATGATTTTAAGATATTCAATATATTCTAAATTTATGTTGTATTATAGTTAGCAAAACAATTGCCAACCCCATCCCAATACCTCCTCAATTGTGGCTCACTCACGTACATAATCAGTATGCTGCCGTCCCAGGAAAATATAAGTTTTTTTTTTTTTTAAATTTTTTAGCCAATCATTCAGACGAAGCTTTAATTCTCATTGCTATTAGTTAGCTATTGATTCAATTTTAATTAGGAAAAAAAAGTTCGTCAAGCTATAGTCATTTTATAATGTAAAATGTTTTCTTTGCGTAACAGCAAATTGCAATGGAGTCGGTGGTGATTTTTTGTCATCATGCGGAAATATCCTTGGAAAATAAACTACTAATAGTTGAACTTTAAAAAAAAAATTGGAATTCATCCGTACACTATCTTGCCAATTTTTTTTTATTATACCGTTATATATGTTTTATTTAATTAGTGCCATAAGTAATATTTTTAATTTTAACACACGTGCAATGAGTGCATGTGTATTAATATTTACTAGCAGATAATGCAATTGTAATTTATATACAAATTAAATTAAATTAAATTTATATATTTAAATGTTACCATTATTTATTTGATAAAAAATCATAATTTTTGTTAAATAATATAAATTTAAAATTTTTCTCTATCTATAATCGCTTTAAATTCTTAAGTTTTTTACTTATAAGTAAATCAGGATTACGAACATATTCATCCATGTGAGTAAATATCAATTATTACTATGGTTCCATTTTATTATAATCTAAATTTTAGTCATATAATATACATATAAAATAAAGTAGGAAAGAAAATAGAAAAAGAAAGAAACCGTTTAAGAAAGAGATTGTAAGTTAAGTATTATGTTGTGTGGGAAAAAAGGTGGAGGAAGTGAGTTTTGGGATCAGAAGAAATTAATGGTAAAGAGAGGATTAATATGTAAATTTTATCGTTAATATAAAATAATTATAATTTTAATTAATTATTTTTAATATTAGTTTTTTTTGTAATAAAATTTTAATTGAAGGACCGAATGATAATGTTTAAAATGGTGTTTATTTAAGAGTTAATCTGATTTAATAATATAAATATAAGATAGGACCTAAAACTATATAGGAAGGGGAAAAGAAAAGAAATAATTTCTATCAAAATTCAAAATATAGGTAAAGTAAAGAAATAAGAAATAGTAACGGAACGGAAAGTAGGGGTATTTTGCGGGGTTATTTCGGCATCGTCAAGTTGGTAATTAGGGTTTCGCTGCTGCCCCTTTTTCTCTTTATTTCTTCCTCCTCGACGGTGAAGCGAGCAGACAGACCCTCCCCCTCTCTCTTCTCCCAATCGAGTCACCATGGCTAACCGTAAGCATGTATCGCTCTCAAAACCACTAATTTCTCTTCCTTCCAATTATAATTATGCGATTTTTTTCTCTTTCTTTTTATCGTATAGCAACTGCAAGGTCGTTCCTGCAAGTGGCGTCGTCTGAGGAAGTCGCTTCTCCTCTTCGTGTCGTCCAGATCGAAGGCCTCGTAAATACACACACACTCTCTCTCTAATTAGAACTTAAATTGAGTGGAGTAAATCAGGGTTTTGATTTTGTTTTGTTGGTTGAATCTGTTGTACTTTATCGAAAATTACATCATTGTAACGAGGGAATTATACTAATTAAGCTTACTGAAGTTTTAAGATTGTGGTTTTTGAATGTGAATCATGATGTGTTAGTATTTGTATTCTTTTTCCTTTAGTTTGTTTTGCGAAAATCAAGTTTCATGTTTGCTCACACGATTGAATTACTGGTAAATATTGTTTCTGTGGAAGTTTTTTGCCTTTCTTTGTGTGTGCGAGGGCACATGTGTGTGTGTGTGTGCGCGCACGTGCACGCACGTGTGCTATGGTTAAGTTTGGAAATTTTGTTTTATATTTAATTGATAGTGCAATTTCAAAGTATTTGGAGTTACTTACTGAAACGAAATGATTTGTGGTAGCGCCAGATTGCAAAATGATGTGTTTTCATTTAACTGTTGTTGAGTAACATAACAAACAACACCATATGCTTAACTCCAGTTAACTGTGAGAATGAAGGTCCTCCCTGCCTTCTCAGAGCAGTGGAAATCCTAAGCTTAGTTGATTTAATAGAATCCAATTCTAAAATTTATTGAAGTGCTGCTTTTATGCACTTTATAAAGAGGTTAAAGGGATAAGTGTAGAAACAAATAACAGTGAAATACATATACACGTTTGCAAGTAGTAGAATAAAAAAATATAGGAGTTGAAAAGAACTTGCATGTGGAGTGGTTCAAGAGATGAATACATTTGAAGCTTTTCTAAAGATGATCGTTCCTCAAATGATAATGTTTTTCATCTTTAATGGCTATGGAATGCATCAATCCAGTAGTAGGATGAGGTTTAAGGTATTGGGGTTGCATCAAATCAAACCAAATAACCTTAGTTATTATCTTATTTCTCATTGCAATAGCAAAGTTAATCTTATATAAAATCTGAATTCACACTCAAAAGAACCTTAATTATTCAGTCACGAAGTGGGATTTTTGTTGCTTGTTATTCTTGACCTCATTAAATGCCTCAAGCAGGTTATTTTGAAGATAATCAAACACTGCAAGGAGTTCTCACCTGCCCTTGTCACAGGGCAACTTCTGGGTTTGGATGTTGGCAGTGTTCTTGAAGTTACCAATTGCTTCCCCTTCCCGGTATGTTAAATGTATTAACTACAGCAGTGGTATTACACAGTTAAAGTTGTCTCTGTCTTTTGCTGGGTTATAGGGTTGTCTCTATCTGTTAGTGTTATGATTCCATTCCTTGTATAACCTATTAGGTTAGAGAAGAAGATGAAGAGATTGAAGCAGAAGGCGCTAATTACCAGCTTGAAATGATGAGGTGCCTTAGAGAGGTTAATGTTGATAATAACACGGTTGGTTGGTGAGTCCTATCAACTCTTGCTTTCTAGAATTTCTTTTTGTCCTTTGGTACTCTCCCCATGCAAAATCCAGATGCAGAATTTTAAGTAAACTGGTTCTTGTTGTTACAGTACTCTAACGTTAGCTTCATAAATTGATGCTTTTAGAACCCTTATCACCGTAGACCAATTACTGTTAGTGTGTTGCCCGAAGGCTCCTACATTATAGCAACATGGCTGTCTATGGGGCTCTCAAAATTATGCCAAAATTGGTAGAATCAGTAGAATATGACTAATATACTTTAGCTAGGATATGTGGAGTGGGTTGCATAAGGCAGTTGGCAAATCTTTATTGCTCATTGTGGAAATGGTGTCACTATGCCCTATCACCGATAAATAAGGTCATTACTTTGCAATTTCTCCTGTCCAGATTATGGCCTATGAGCTTTGTGAATTGTCTTTTCCTATTTATGATTTTAATTGACTAATGGCAGGAATGATGAAGTTTTCTAGCATTCATACCTATCTCAATTGTCAGCTACCACTCCACCACATATGTCCATATTTCAGGTCCAAGGTCAAATGAGAGAAAACTGCTCAAGATGGTTTTGGCATTGAATGTTTGTCTCACAAATATCATTATTAAGATTATGCTCTTGTTTGTGGGGCAAAGTTGGATAGGAAAAGGATGAATCAAGATGGCATGAGCAGAAAATTAAAATACTGAACATTTTTCCCACAAATTTTCACTGAAGTTCTTTTACCCAATAAAAAAAAAAAAAAGAAAGAAAGAAAGAAAGAAAGGAGAACCTATAAACAACTATTGACAGATTGTTTTATCTTTTTTCTTGGTATTGAAATTCCAGAGAAGTTACTTTAATGGTAAGAGATGCCATGTATCTTATCTGGGCCAGATTTGGATAAGCAAGAAATGAACCGATAAGACTTGAGAAGAGACTTCAAAAAACCAACTGTTTTCTTTTTTTCCCTTATAAATTTCATGGATACTATTGTATTGGAAAAGGAACACCTTTAACAAAGAACTTGCTATAACCAATTTTCTTGGACTGGCCAGTAGTTAGTGTTACTCTTGACAAGATACATATCCATAAAATGTTGGATTGGAAAAGGCACAATGATAAAAGAATTCTGCTGGTATCTAATATATTAATGCTAGTACTTTATGTCCCTAAGTTCTTTTATTTCATCTTTTAATAATTCAAATTAAGGAAGCTGATTCTGCAAATGAATTTCCTATCTAAATTTTGTAGGTATCAGTCAACGCTCTTAGGTTCTTATCAGACAGTGGAATTGATCGAAACCTTCATGAACTACCAGGTATGCAATGCATGTCTACTCTTCAAACCTCTCTTGCTTTCTTTATTTTGTCTGAGTAGTTTACCTTCTTGGTTGTCGGGTTGATCTGAGATGATTTGTTAAGGAAGGGACAAGGACAATCTTGGGCATTTCAGCAGCCCAAATTTTCCTTTATCTGGTGATTATAACTTGTGCCTTGGATTGATTATTAAGAGAATTAATACAGGAAAATAAGGTTGTGGAAAATTGTTTCTCTTCACTGATATTCCCTGTGTATTTGAAAGGTTTCCCCAATTTAACAAGCAGTTTCAGAAGAAATTGGGCTTATGCTAGATATAGAAGCAAGTACATAGATTCATCATGGATGCTGGAAGAGTGATAAATTATGGATATTATTCTATGATGAGTATTTACATACAATACTGTGGGGCAAATTTTAGCTGTGACTATGGTGTCACTTGGCAAATTTTGGAGTCCAATTTGCGAGTGGTAGATTTACTGGAAAGTTCAGTCATGATCTCAGAGTACTGTTTGTGGAATAGGGATGAAGTTTTTCTCTCAGTATCTGGCCCAATGACATATTGCCACGAATGATGAAAATTTGATGAGGGCACCATTTTTTGCCCCTTTTTTTTAACTGGGTATAAAATGGAAAGGGACAACAATTGGGGGCATGGAAACACTCTGGAATAGATAGGAAAAGGACTATCTTTTTGTTAAGTTCAAAAGGACTATCTTGACTGACCTAAAAAAAAGAACTATCTCATCTTACCCTGATCAATGTTGCTGTAAGCTCCAACTTTGTCGATGTGGTCAGTAAAATTTTGGTCTTTGCAATTTTATCGGTGTTGCTAAAATTTGCTCTTAAGTGTTAGCAATAGGATGGGCTGATTTCGGCCAGTGATTTTCTATGAATATTTTCGACCTTTAATTTTTTTCCAGCATGAATATTTCAGTTAACCTCATCTACTTTTCATTATGCATCAGTTAGGCAATAAACTTTTATACAACTCAAGCAGTATTGTAACTTCAAACTAGGTTTGGTAAATGAGTTAGCAAAGCAAAAGTTCTTAGTACTTTCGGTGATCAAAACTTGCTCAAAGCCAATGTTAACTTGATTATTAACCGATATAACAGAAACAGCTGAGCAAATTAGTGGATTATTTAGGAACCATGCTTTGAGTGAGGAAGAGCATCAAGTATTCTAATTCTGCCTTTATGCCTATCTCTTATATGTGTCATGCTTGATTTGATGTTTGTTTTATGAAAAATATTTTCTGGGAAACACTGTCTGTGTCTTCCTTCCTTTGTTATGCTGAAAAAAGCCTTTCGTGGGAAAACATTTTCTTAGTATGAGGAAGTTCTAGCCTTAAGGAAAACTGACTTACATTTTTAAAAATGGAGTCATATTCCAAGTTAGTCTCCATAGGCCCTCTACTCTTAGAAAATTATTTCCATTTGATTTTTATTGCAATTGACCCATAAATTAAATTTAAACATGCAAAGACTTTAGTTTAGTGGGAAAAGAATTTGAAAGACTTGTAGAAAAAATTGAAAAATAAGATAAAGTGTTTGGAATGATGAATATTAGAAAAATCATCCACATTTTATGCTTTCACTTCGACATAAAAGGTTTTCACAATGTATGTTTGGTAATATGCAAATAACAGTTTATTCACATAATATTGCTAGTTATATAAATTTTGTGAATCAAACACTGGAAAAGTTGTTTTAGGGGTTTTGTTTTAACATGATCAACCACATGGAAACCCATTTTCAGGAAAATATTTTCAAGGGAAAACATTTTCTGCTAACAAGTGATCTTCTCCAAACAAGACGGCCTTAGGGTTGCTCCAAATTTAACTGTTTTTCTTTTTGGTTGCAGGAGAATATCAGGCGATGTGTTTGCATTATATATGATCCTTCAAGGTCTAACCAAGGTGTCTTAGCTCTGAAGGCATTGAAGCTTTCTGATGCATTTATGGATCTTTACCGCAATAACAATTTCAATGGAGAGAAGTAAGATGCTCATCTGTGATTGGCATAAGCTCGGCTAGCATGTTGCTGGTGGACCCAAATCTCACTCTTTTATTATTAATATTTTTTTTAAGGTTGAGAGAAAAGAACTTATCATGGGTGGATATATTTGAGGAGATACCAGTAAGCTTCACTGATACTTCTGTTAGTCTTTTGAATGATAGTTAGTGAGCAGCTATTTTAGTGTTTAGATGAGATGTTTGAAGTTTTGATACTGAGTATTTTCCTGAAATATAATCTTTTCTTGAGGCAGATTAGTCAATAGGAATTCTCCTAAAAAGAAAAAAGGAATAGCGCAGCTGAAATTTTCTGGATTTTTTTTGTTAATGGCTTTCAATGTTGCCTTAGGATTTTTGCTAACATTTCAGTGAAAGAGACTTTTAAAGGGAAGGGCAGTCAGGCTCTTTTTTTCCTTCAACTTAGATTTTAACAGTGCTCTCATTTGGCAGATTAAAGTTTCAAATTCTGCCCTTATTAGTGCCTTTATGACAGAACTTGAAGCTGATTCACCTGTCACACGGGTAATGCTTTATAGTTTTTCTTGGGAGCTTGATTATGTAATGCTTTGAGAGAATTGTACTAACTGTGATGTTGATTTCAGTGTGACTATGATCGCCTGCAACTGTCAAGTACTCCATTTGTGGAGAGAAATATGGAATTCTTGATAGAGTGCATGGATGATTTATCCTTGGAACAACAGAAGGTTTGGGTCCTTTTGCTTCTTGATACTTTGCTGAGATGAAATTTAGTCCTGTAATGACAGCTATTCCATGTTTTGAGATTCAATTTTTTTTACAATGTAACACAACTGTTTCCCTTTCAGTTCCAATATTATTACCGAAATTTATCTAGGCAACAAGCACAACAGCAGGCATGGCTTCAGAAAAGAAGGTATATATTGGTATAGTCCAGTTTTTGTAGTATAGGAATTTCCTATGAACAGTTTCTTTGGATTTGGCCAAATAAGGTTTGACCAATGTGGTGCTTCATGTGAATTGAGATTCGAATCTCAAAACATTGTTATTCAGCAATTTAACTATTCATATGAATATAATGATTTTATCATGTGCCAATGTTATATTTTGGAGGGTCAGCTTTTCATTTTCCTGAGATGCTCTTTAATTAGTAGCAATCCTTCAAATTATCAACAAATGCCTGATTCTGCTCCCTGTCATGTTTTAAAGTTTTTTTTGCTGCAAATTATATGTGAGAAGCATTTGAATCACTTCTAAAAAACTCTCTTAATTATTGATGATTTTATTCTTGTCTTTCCATGATAATATTAATCAATGTACTTCTGTGTATTGTTCAGGGCAGAGAACATGGCACGAAAAGCTGCAGGAGAAGAGCCTTTGCCTGAGGAGGATTCCTCCAACCCCATTTTTAAGCCTATTCCTGAACCATCTCGCTTGGAAAGCTTTCTCATTACAAATCAAATAGCAAATTACTGCAACCAAATTAATGGGTGTGTTTATAATCCTTAAACTAGAATTTTTTTTTTTTTGCCAATAAGCTTTCTGTAGTGTCTGAAATATTTTTCATATATTTTCATATGCTGAGGTTACCATAGTCACAATACCAAGTTTAGCCATTCCAACTGTAATACCTGGGCATCATTATTTGCTTTGTGGATTTTAGGACTATATCCTTGTATAGAGACTAGAGAAGATGCTACTAGATGTCCATGTTAAGTGGAGCATTAATTTATAGTTAAGTAACAGGATGTAAATTCATACTCTCTACTTATCCCCTAAAAAAAGAACAAAGAAAGTAAAATTCTTGTAATCCAACTTTGATTATTTGGTGGTTGAAAAACTTTTTCCAGTTGTGTCAGATCTTACCATCTAAGGAGAAAAGGAAGGTGCTTTATTTAATTTAAATTTTTATGTGGAGTAATGTGTGCCCTTATAATCTGAACTTTTTCCAGGAAGATAGCAAATGGAGGTTCCATTTGGCTCTTAACAATGTTGTTTTCGTTTGCAGGGTGGCAGGACAGAACTTTAGCAGGTTATATTTGACGAAGGCTTTACATGAGAACTAAGGTGGTTGGTGATCTCCTGTTATTCGAAACCCTTTTGAGAAAGCCAGTCTGATGCAACGGCATGCTGGTTTTATTTATCTGGTTCTGATCGTAGGCAATTTTCTGTTCTTTTTTACCCCATCGGCCATAGATTTATATGGAATATGGAAAGTTTCGAGGATTCAATCAGAGTTAGGACTTGGCAGAGTTGATTGTAATTTTATAGGTATTGTAACTTGCTCATTGCACGGGTTTTAGAGCTCATCATTTTAAGGAGAATTTTCGCTGATGTCTTGATTTTACGAGTTGCAAACTCTCACTGATGCACAATGGCCTAGGGCCTGACTTTACATCTTTCATGCACACGTAAGCCCTGTATTTCTTGAGTTTGATGCTCTAGTATTGTGACATGCTTCTTTTAAGGGCCTCCGTCTAATTTCCATCAATGGTCTCCGATATAATGTTGATGCGAACTATCTATTCACATGCCAACTATGGGTAAAACAAGTTATTCGAGTTCAGGTTTTTGTTTATTTGAGCTTGGCTTGACAGGAGTCTAAGTCGAGCCTAATCTGGATTTACTCCAGTAGTTTAGTGAGTCAACTTTAAACTCTGATATTTTGCTTCATGAGCTCTTAAGGGTTGAATGAAATTTTTTTTTGGGTAAATTACTTATATATCTCTTAACGTTTGCTTTTTTGTGCACTTAATCTTCTTATAAACATTTAGACTCATGATGTATGAAATCTAGGATAAAACAATCATGTATGGATCTAAATGTACCTATTTAACTTTGGGTTATAGCTGCTCAGTTTTAAATATAAGGAGCTAAATGTACATAAAACAAATATATTTGAGGTATTATTTGCATTTTACCCACATGGGAGGTTGTTATAGTTGACCGATCATATATAGCAAGCATACCAGTCAATCTTAAAAGAGTCCTGATGAGAGGACACAGTGGGGTGATCATGGGAAGAGGCATGAGAGGAGGATCATAGTAAGGGGCATGAGAGGAGGAAAGCAAGCTTAAGGTCTGGTAGCGTGTTTGTAACATTGGATTGAATTTTATATTTTCGATTTGTTATGGACCTGCTCTTATTGAGCTCTAATGCTTGATCTTCTTTTAATTAGCTAAATTTCAATTAGCTAAGGAAATGGGTTGCGATCCACCATATTAAGTAGATCGTTTAAGTAGATCGTTTGACCTTTGGGATTAGCTAAGGAAATAGGTTGCAACCTACTATATTAAGTAGATCGTTTGATCTTTGGGATGGCCACAAATAGCTGCCCAACACTTAAGGGTTATTTTTTTGTTCTCTTAAAGTGGATAATGACTCACTTTTCCACCTAAGTGGAAATTTAGCAATCCAATGATAAGGGGTAGCTGGATTTCTTCTTTTTTTTTTTTCATATTTTTAAGTTTTTTTTATTCTAATATTATTAAATAGATATTTATATAAGTATATATATATATTATATTACATATATGTTTTTAAAATTTTGTAGATTTTTTTCACTTTTATATATTTTTTATTCTTTTAAAAATCATTTTATTATTTTTAATTTAAAAATTATTTACGCACCAACAATGTGCTACTAAATATCCTTAGTAACAAAAAATCCAACGGAACTCGACGAAAAGACTTATTTGACAAAAGTTTAAAACATTGAGGACTAAATAAAATTTTAGAAACATTAAAGACTGAAATGTTAATATTTTTGTGCTTTTCCCAATATATAAAATTTTAACTCTTCCTATAGAGTACATCGTTTTATGTAAATGTGAAAGAGTTCGGTCTTATGAAATTGCAATCCATTATATATATTTATATAATAAAACAATAATTTTCAAACTAGNAAAAAAAAAAAAAAAAAAAAAAAAAAAAAAAAAAAAATTATATTACATATATGTTTTTAAAATTTTGTAGATTTTTTTCACTTTTATATATTTTTTATTCTTTTAAAAATCATTTTATTATTTTTAATTTAAAAATTATTTACGCACCAACAATGTGCTACTAAATATCCTTAGTAACAAAAAATCCAACGGAACTCGACGAAAAGACTTATTTGACAAAAGTTTAAAACATTGAGGACTAAATAAAATTTTAGAAACATTAAAGACTGAAATGTTAATATTTTTGTGCTTTTCCCAATATATAAAATTTTAACTCTTCCTATAGAGTACATCGTTTTATGTAAATGTGAAAGAGTTCGGTCTTATGAAATTGCAATCCATTATATATATTTATATAATAAAACAATAATTTTCAAACTAGATTTTACAACAATTCATAATAAATGTTGTAAGCTAGCTACAGTACTCTCTTAAACATATTATTTTATTTTAGTAGTCTCACGCCCATTATATGTTTTTCCTTGACTTTGTAGGCTTACTCGCTTACTTTAAACCAAAGTTAGTGTGCATAGTAGGAAACTTTTGTCTAGTTTATGAAAATAAAGAGAAAGCCCCATTATTGCTACCCTAGTTTACTGCCTTTAGAACCAACACTGTAGAAAACATGCATTAAACAACAGAAAGTCGAATCAACCCCAATTGCATAGCCAACTGTAACGCATAAGGTTGTACCAACAAACAACATGTGCATGTAGCTCCAATCACTATTAAAATATCTGTATATATATGTATTTATATGTGTATATGTCAAATAAAAATAAAAAGTATGGAGAGCAAAAGATGTAGATATTTATTTATGTAAATGTATATTAAAGGAACTGAGTTGACCAATGACAAACACATGATAAAGATGCCAATACACACCTCAAACTTTTAAAACATAAACAACATTGTAAAACTCTGCAATTACATTAATAAAGGAACACTGACAAAACCCTACGCATTTTACAGCAACATTTCCAGAAATGAAATAATTCTATAATGGTAGGTATATAAGTAAACTGCCAACATTCGAACCCATCACACATGTACTTAAAGTGCCTCTTAGCACTATAATTTGCCCAATTTTATTTGAGTATCTTTACTTTGGCCAAAGATTGACTGAACAAAACGACCCATGTAAGCGCAGACAATGTTTTATGAGGATGCAGCTGGGGCAGCAGGTGTGGATGGGTTGAACAAGCCCTGCTCGGCACAAGAAAGGATTTCATTGGGTCCAGCTTCCTCACGACCAACACCCATTAAGTCGAGATAGTACAAGTAGTGGGAGACGATGTTGTTCATGGCATCGACGTCGCCCTTCCCACAGGTCTGGTCACCATAGAGGATGTTCATTGTTGCGCCAAATCCCGGAACTCGCTTTGCCAGTGTGTCGTTCTTTGTGGGCTTCCAGTTGCCAACAAAGACATCATGAGCGGAAGGCTGCTTCTTCTTAACTGGTGTCATCCACCTCCATATAGCTGCTTGGAAAGCCAGCGTAGCATTTTGTTCGATGTATTCCGGGTGGTTTAGTAAATCCGCCTTCAGGCCTTCTCCGGTGGCACCATAATTGTAATTCCTGAAACATTAGAAACAACAAAATAAATTAAATCCTTATTGCACCATTCTAAGATCTGTAATCACTAATAAAGCTTTCATTGAAGATGCAAAGTGCAAAAATAAACTAGAGTTGATTGTTGGACATCAGGCATTTCATGAATAACCCTATACATTCGAAATGTGCTATCCCCATTAAATACTAGGGGTACTGAATCTGTGCTCTTTCAAATTGTGGGATTTTCACCCCTTCCAGCTCATCATTTTCGTACCAGCTTGAAACCGGATGCTTGGCCAAACAAGATAGCACAAAGATTGACTGACAAATAAATATATCAAACACACTTTTTTTCTTATTCTGGATAGAATAGTACTCATCAAATCCAAGTTTTAAGAAAATCCACACACCAGTAGATAGGAATGGCACCACGACCATAGTAATCTACTCCAGGAGCGCATGGATAAGTGAATTTAAAGAAGTCATCACAGTATGATTGACTAGGGCTCATTTCTTTGTTGTAGCAGAGACCCCAGGCCAATGGTCCTCCAGTTGCCACTCCATAACCACCTGTAATGTAAGCAAAAATTGCCATCAACAAGCAAGACAGGATTGTGAAGTCGAAAAATAATCAAGTAGATACTGGTACAAGATCAATGCTCTATCAAAAGTTCTTCCCCAAGATGACACATAATTCTAAGAACTGCATTAAAATCCACACTCGCCACCAACCATGACAATATCCAGTTACAATTCTTCTCCATTGCACCATCTAATGGACACGAATGAACATCTGCCGCCCTGAATTCAATGTCTACAAGGTGTCCCCACCGCTCACATTCAGACACCTAAGTTACTGGAGCAAACTAATACAATTACATATTATTAGTTTGATGAGGTGTTCAAATGTGATTGGTAGAGATATGCTTGAGACGGTGAATTTCAAATACCTATTACATACAGAAACATAGGTATTGGACAAACTCCCACAACGTACAATGGGTTCATTGCTGTTCAAATCTAAAACAGCTCAACACCACAAAGATGAACATAAGAATGTGAAGTTTCCTTAGCCATGTAACAAAATAAGACATGAACTACTAGGGGAAGTTGGACATGATTTCACTTCTCCAACACTGTGTTAGGAAAACCTATCTACAAGAGGCAGTTTATATCATAAACCCAAACAAAAATGGTAAACAGATAGAATAAGGTCAAACTTGAGGATCATTTAATCCAACTGTAATTCAAATTCACATTGTAGTGACAGTCGCCACCAACAATTTTCTTCCTCCAATCAGCAAGATTAAGCACTTCCCTAAGCTTAAACAAGAAGGAAGCAACTAGTGATATCCATCCATCAGATCACATTGATTGCCATCAATACAGACAATATCATCGAATCCTAGTCTAACAATCAAATCCTAATAATATAAGGATCACATATAAAAAATGCTTCTTGTCCACTACCAAGCAAAGACCAAATAAAACTAATATCACCTTCAGCTAACAAGAGATTGAAATTGCCAACTACTCACAAGCTACGGGAGTTTGATTAGATATTTATTAGTCTTATTGGAAGGCCTCCAGTCGATCAAAAGCTCAAACTCAAGTCACTCAAATAGTTTATTGAATTGAACTGGAGCTCCATGATATTCGACTACATGAGCAAATAAGCATAATCAAGCTTTATCTATAACTTGCATTTGAATCGACCTTGGTCCTAAATATTATTTGATTGGAAAAAAATATTATTCCTTTTCTGGGGTAATATACAATTAAAATATTTTCTTTTTCAATATAAAACATGCTTAATTGAGTCAAGCGCAAGCTCAAGCTTGTTGAATATAATTTTGATCACGACTCCCCCTCACTCTATTATACTCCAATAGTTACCATGCACAAACCAATTTCTTTTTTTTTTTTCCCCACATTTCTTCCATTGAACAACATGCCCCATAAAAAGAGAAAGATAGAGTATGAGCTAAAAATAAATAAATAAATAAAATGAGAGATAAAGAAAGGAATCATACAAGAGGTTTTGGACCCAACATGTCCGAGGAAAGCGGCAACTTCCTTCATCTGCGTAAGCTTTCCACCAGTAGTACCAAATCCAAGTGGTTGGTACAGAGCAGAAGCAAGAATAAACGAGCGATATTCCCAAAACCCAACAGCATGAGCCACAGGGGAGTTCCTCTTAGAAAACAAATTCTCAAACTGATATGTCTGGAAGAAATCCGAGATTGTCTGGTTACAGCAGTACTCCGACCAAGAACTACATTCCCATCCCTTCATACACACTTTCTTCCCTTTCACTTTCTTCACAAGTGTCTTTGTGTCATCATCACCTAGTGAAGGAGTCACAATATTTGATAATACCACCAATGCTACAACCAAAAGTGCAAAGATAGTATGTCTATTAGTATCCATCATCTTCCAACCCTGAAAGAGAAATATAAGACCCCAATGTCAATTGAAAAATCCGGAAAAAAAAAAATTTAAAGTAAAGCTCAAAATCAAGACTTTCAAGCTTGAACACCAAAGTTTGGTGACGGTTTATATCGATTTGGCAAGAAAATGTAGCAGAATTAATATTTTGAGCAAAAAGACTATTACGTGAAATGGGTAAACGCTAAAGATTGAGTTTTCAACTGTTACAGAGGATTTTACGAAATGGGAAATGGAAAAGACTAGATTTTGACAGCTGGGTGCCGTAAAAGTTAACATTGTACGAGATTGGAAATCTTAAATTATGCTACAGACCAGATTTTGTCAATCGGGTGCTGGAAAAATCTAAACTTTGGGAAATGTTGCTATAGACTGGGTTTTTCAGCTTTTAAAGAGAATTCCAGAAAACGGGAAATGGGAAAAAAATTTTCAGAGATGTAAATTTGAGAACTGGGTATTGCAAAGAGTTAAACATTGTAAAGTGGGCAATGCTTAAAATTAGGTGTTCGAGAATGAGTTTAGTGTACTGGGAATCTGGGTTTTGTTCACTTACCAGAAAAGTCTCAGATCTAAGAGAATAGAAGAAGATAGGGAAGAAGAAGAAGAAGAAGAAGAGCAACTAAGTATTTGGTTTATACGTGGAGCAATTGGGCTCCCAAGTTCTGTTTTTCTCGGTTTGGATGCAAAGAAAAAGCAAGGAAAAAGAAAATGTAGAGAGAGGGACTAACCAACGGACAGAAGAAGAAGTGAAAGGGAGGGAGTTAGATCGGTGGTCTCTGTCAGATTCCCCAAGCTAAGATGCGTGATTAAGTGTCGAACAAGTTTGATACGATCAACGGTTGAGATTGAGTACGGAGCACAAAGACATGTTCGATGTTTAAGGAAGAACAGGCTGTATCTTAGAGGAAGGAATTATTCATGGACCGACGCACCAAATTCTCCCACCGACAGCTCTCTTGGTATTCTTTGTGTCTGTGTGAAGATGAAGGGAAAATAAATATATGAAAATAAGTTGCATTTTATTTAAGGACAATGATGTATTATTCATAGGGTTCATTTCAGAGTAAAATGTATAGGGATTATTGTAGAAAAAAGATGAAAATTTATAGCTTTACAGCATTTTAGGAATACTTTCAATGGATTTTCTGCTGAGAAATCATCATTTCATAGGTTTTGTGTTATAGCACCTATCATAAGGGAAAAAATAAGAAAAGAAAAAACTTGCGTGAGGATTTAAATGTGATTGATAAGAATATTACTGATAAACTCAATAGGGATGGTATGTATGAATCTCTTTCTTTGGGAAATAAAAAATTATGAATCTCTTTTTGGACATTCGATAATACGTTTCTTAATTTAATAATGATTTTCAAAAAAAAAAAAAAACTTAATAGTAATTAGCCCCTTTTTAGTAACCCTTCAATACTACTAAGATGTCTTGTATTTCGATAAATGGCGTATAAATGCATCTATGAAATTCTAATACTTAAAAATATAATTTTTAATTTTTAAAAAATATAATTTTTTATTATTGCGTATAAAAATTTTATTTATATTTATATGTTATTCATCGATTCACACGTATTGTATTAATGTTATTAAATATTTTTTTTTACTATGAAGACATTAACAATTAATCTTAATTCTTATGGGCTTTTCAACCAGTTAATTTATATTATAGTTACTAATAATGGTAAAACCATAACTTAATCGGTATAAATGTATTTATCTATTAGATTGATATAAGTTTGGATCTCTTTTATTGTTTTAATTTAACAATCGGAAAAAACAAACGGTATCCATCATAGGTTGATTACACATTGAAAAAAAAAAAATACAAAAGACTAGAAATTTTCTCTTCGTCGGGCCACTAGTCATGGAATTTCAAAATTAATCATAGGATTTATTGTCTCTCTAAACATAAACAAATGGGCGAAAAGGAAATTAACTTAAAATACTTGGGAAAGGTGGCATCAGCTTCCTCGTTCAGCGAGTGTAGGGGTGTCGGCAATGATTAGACTTAAACTACTTTCAAAACCACAATTTTACCAAATTAACATGAAGAAACACATGAAAAGAGAGTTAGCAAAAATTTAGAAAAACTATAGATATATTTTTATTTTAAAATATAACTTCATCTCTTCACATCTTCTTAAAATTATAAATACATAATAGTCCGAACCGTTGCTAAATTTTTAATTAAGTTAGAATAGAAGAAAAAAACCTTTTTGTTGATTTAATATACACGTCCCTCATAATCAAATCGTGCATATTATACAAAAACATACAAATTTAATTTTATAAACCGAATAAATTCTATGGTCTTCAATTAAATGTCAAAAGCATGTGCAAAGTTTCTCCAAGCTCAAAATAGAAAAGCCTCATTTTATTCGCTTTATCTCACAAAATTTTCTATCCAAAAAGCCGCATAAATACAATTAATATTTCATTTACATTTTTTTAACAAATATTGAAAAATGATTGAAGTGAATAATCTTGTCTATCATGGAAAAAAAAAAACTAGTTCTAAATGTAATTAATATTTTTCTTTTTTTTTTCTCAATTATCATATTGTAATTATTAAAAAAGAAAGAAATAAAATTCGATCGATTCCGTCGAGAAGCTGGTATACGTACCATTTGGAATGGATAGGAAAGTCTTGAAAAAAAATAAATAAATAAAAGGGAAAAGAATCGCTGAATTTTTGCTTTCACTGAGTCCGAACATCATACAGCTTATAGTGGTTGTCTGTACTCCATTTTGTCGTCATTCTGTTTTACTGAGCCGACAACCAGCGTTGATGTAAATGCAAAACATGGAAAAGAAAAATTTATCAATTATCATGTATAATGTGAAAAGGCTTAAAGAGGTCTTTCAATGTGAAAAAACAAAAGAAATAATAGTGATAAAAGTTTTCATATCTTATATATTTATTTTTATAGTAATATGCTGTAACCAAAATATAAAAAAAAAATCATTTTCTAAACTTTTAATGAGTGTTTTAAAGATATTTTTTTATAGTAGTAATTGGAGGTAATTGTTTTGATGGAATCCTCTCTTATAACCATAGAATTTGATGTAATTTTTTTTTAAAGAAAAAATGAACTAATATGATTCGATTCACAGTTGAAATTAGGATTCAATATATGTCTACTATTCTTTTTAAAAAAATTATATAAATATAATGATATAAAATTAATTACATAATCACCAATACTAAATCGAATATTAAAAATGCAATTTAAATATTTACTAAAAAATTGCATTAACAGGATGTGATATTAAAGAGCCAATGCCATGCCTATCTTGCATTTCGAACATGTGAGATTAGTGTTTGTCTAATTTTTGCATTTCTCAAATGGAAGATCGTCATTATTCATTAATTCCTACATTTGTCAAATGCAGCATTATGGAGATTCAATTTCAACGATTCTTGCATTTTCCAAATGTGAATTACATGTTGTGTAGGGTCCGAATTGAAAGAGGTCATATGCATGCTGCATGATAAGTAGCGCTACACGTAACTAAGGAAATGATTTGACTTGCATGTATGGAATAATCAAGCGAGGTAAAATAGAGAGGAGGAGTAAGAGTAGGAAGTCTTAATAGGCTCTAACACGTTAGGTGATAAGTGAAGGAATATAATGGCATCAAACTCTATAATGGGTGAAAAATGAACTAATGTTCTTAAGATGTTTGCATATTTCGATCTTTGAGACAGGATTTCAGCAGAGTAACGGTTTTAGTGAGAATTTGTCCCATATGCAAATGAGGAAATGTACGAGATATTTATAAGAGAAGATAGGTGGATTCGATCAATTAAATCATGATATTGATTAATTGTTAGGATTGAAACCTTTTATATATGGTATTAAGCAAGTTTTTTCTATAAGTTTAGGCCTAAATAAAGGGCTTTATATTTTATTAGCGTAAGCCAAGCTAAGAAAGGTTGGATCAGGCGGACCGATCTAACGAGCCCTACTCCAAACCTACTATGCCAAATCTCCCTTGATCATCCCGAATTTTTAGCCCTATCACATTAGCCCAAAGAGTCAAATCCATATCGTTATTGGGCTCGAAACCTACGGGTCAAATTTAGCTCTCTACATTTTATTCCTTGACCAAAGTCCTTTGAACGAAATCGAAGGGGTCTAAGCATCTAATGAGCCTTTCAATTGACTTTGGCACATAAGCACTATTGAACAGCTGCGCTATCGCCAAATTCATTTAAAGATTAGCTTAGTGCATGAACTCGCAGCACGTCATATTCACGTGTCATGTCTTGACTAGATTGACTTGTACATTGCCCCTATAACAATACCAAAGTTCATCTTCTTTGAGCTATTCATTTTTGAGCTAATTTATCTTTTTGATTTAATCTCCATGAAGTATTTGTCCCATTAAGTTGTGTTGAAAGACCTCAGTATAGATGAATCCTTCTTCATGAGCAATTCATTAAACCACTTTCATACTATACTTAGTCACGCTTTTTGATTCGGAGCATAATTGTCTATGTTGAGGATACTACTTATCATGACATCTCATTTTCCTCTTTAGTGTGCAAGTTCGTAACACCATTTAGTTCCATGCATCACTTTGGCTAACTAAACTTATGTAACCCCCCCAAGGCCATGTATCAAGGAAGCATTCTTCATTGTTGAATAAATTTGGCTCGAGTTTATCTTGTTCTTTTATTTGCCTCCTTTGATACTATTTCTCTTGCTGAGCCAATCCCCATGTAGTAACCCCATGTTAATAATCTCAATTCTCTTTTATTTGGTCAATATAAGCATGCCATCTTCATTTTAAGTGTTCTAAGTAATTTCTCCAATTTAATTTGTAAACTTACTCTTAGACAACATCCTCGTATGACCAATTCATGTATCGAGTTCTTTTTTAGCTCTCATATAGTTGACCTATCGTAACAATACTTCCAAGCAACATTTTCGTTTCTATGATATTGTTACTCGATCGTATTTGAATATATCGCTATCTCTTCCTTTCAACTACAACGTTATTTGTTGTGCTAAAGTATCTTCAATCGGAATGGAGGACCAATTCTCACGATACTTTTGTAAATTAACTCTTCCTTCTAACTCCATAGTTGCATGCTTGATTCCCTTCCTTACATGAATAGAAATTTTTTTTTTTTAAAGGCTATTTGTCCATATATAGTAATGAGCTATAAAATAAATAGCCTCATCATAAATGTGAGTTGACTTAAAATCTTAATATTCATACGAAGCCTATGATTCTTTATCCTATTCATTGTATAAAATAAAACACAATGTCCATCACATTTAAAGCCCATTCATTCAACAAATTATAAACCACCCTTTAAAGAACAATACATCCCCTGTGATTAGCCGCTTTCGATTTTTTTTTTTTTCAATACACCCTAAGATAACTCATTTTAGCATAAGAGTTGAATATCCTTGAAGGCATATTCCTCCTTCCTTTTACAACTGGAACTCCTAGAGAAAAATTGCCTCTCCTATCATTGTTAGCTGTACAAGTGTCCAATTCGTTGGCTTCCTATTTCAATCATACAGAAAATATACTTCATTTATACTGAAGCATATAACCCCAATTTCATTCCTTCTTTGGAAATCTTTTTTTCACCTCCACAATATTTATATTATGTAGCTTTGAATTCTTTCACACAAATCTAATGCAAACCAACGCCACTTCTATTCTCACAATACCTATAACATAATGTTTATTGTTGCCGATAGGACAACCATCGCCTTCAATAACCAATACAAATCTTAGTATAAGCACATGACAAAGGAGTGAGGTGTCACTGTATAATAGGTGAAAAGTATGCTAAGGTACATTTTCTATTATTCTCGTATATTCTCTTTTTTTTTTCCTACAAATATTGGGATTTGTCAAATTCCTTTGGAACATTACAGCTTTCAATTCTTCATATTCACTGTGCCACTTTCGCATAGCTTCCATCTAGCTCCAAATGGAAGCAACTTTTATATACATTTAGCTTTTTTTTTATCCAGCTATCTTCATATATCCTTTCGTATCATTTATTCTTCTTTTCTACCAATATTTCTAGCCATTTCTCATTCATTCCCAAACACCCAATTTTCAATCTTCCCTTCATCATCATTTTTTTCTTTTCTACTTCCTTCTTTAATTTACTACTTCTCATTACTTCTTCAAATTCCTTCATATACCTACTCCTATTCATGTATTCAACTCTTCTTCTTTTTTTTCTTTTTTAATTATCATCCACCCCTTCTCATACATACTTCTCTCTTCTTCTTTCTCCTCGTATCTATCACTTCCTCCATTTCCTACATTTTATTTTCTTCCTTTTTTTTATAAAATTTATGTGTTGCTTTGTACAACCACTTTTGATACTCCTTCAACTTCATTTTTTTTTCTAAAACATCTCAAACACTTTTTGTTCGATTGTACTTTATTATGGCCTATACACACCCTCTTTTGATTTTATTTTCTTGCTTCATCATTTCCTTCTTCCATTGTTTTATTCTGCCCACTATTTTGATTCCAAAACAATAAAACTAAAATGCTGAAATTGCAATGAGTACTACATAAAGAGACTAGATGTTGAATACTATAGCTCGGAGTTTAGACACCATCGGAGTGAAACATTGAAGCTAGCTCTTAACTTGTTGTGTACCTTTGACAGGATATGTACCACTTAAAAACAATTGTTGAATGTTTGTCTAATCTTTCTTATATGGTGTGATAATGCAATGGCCAAGCAATGCCAGCCTCAACAATACAATAATTAGGTATGGGCCTTCTGTTCATAGAATGCTGTAGGCAACTACAAGTGAGCTATCTAAGAAGTGAACTGACCAAAACCCAAAAACATAGACCAATTCACACCCCTTTCTCTACTGACTTCGCTACACAACAAAACCTAACCCTACCTCTTTACCATTACCTTGTACAATCATGGTAGCATAGAAGGAGCAAATTTCAACCTCTAACAAGCTGCTTTAATGAATAGATTTGAAGAGGTTAGAAAGGGAGAGACAAATCCTGTGTTTAAGAAAAAGAGAGGTTGTTGACGAATGATGTCAGGTGTTTCAGACTTCATGATGAGAGATGTTGGCTATGTAGGCTTCGTGAGGGCAAGGACTTTATGAAATGAGAATGGGAGTTTTCTTTCTGTGTTGGGCGAATATTACAAGATCATGGGGAGAGAGACATTATGTAAGGAGAGGTAGAGTGCTTGAAGGAGGAGAGAGAGAAAAGTAGAAAGAGAGAAAATAAGGGAGACAATTACATTTTAAAATAATGTCAATTTTCTCTTTGCCATTTGATACAAAATGTGGCAATAAATTACGTGCTAAAGATAACAATGATGTTCCAATTAGATAATAATAATGTCATGAAAGTACCTCACATCTATAACACATTTGGACTAACGTATATATACAAATTTGGGTCGAGGATGACTAGAGGCTATCACTAAAGGTTATTGATGAACTTGTTTTTCTTTTAACATTAACAATCATCTTGGAGAATTAACAAAGTTGCGCAAGTTGCAATACCTATCAGTCAATGTGTTAGATAAAATAAGACTAGATGACCAACCCTCTTCTTGAACAATAACTATTTACCAATGGCACTGTAGTAAGTTGTTGAGTTACTAGCCTCCATGAATCATCCCATTCATTATATACTTTACTTGAGTGACCCATTTACATGTAGTAAGAGTTGAAACATTAAGCAATATTCCTTGCTGTATCATCTCATGCCATAACAACTTAGACTACTCCTTTTGTTCCATTATTTCACCTGCCAAACAAGATTCTCATTTTACCTCGATACATATTCTCAACATATATTGAAGCAAACAGATCTCATGTCATAGGATGCATCTCAAGCACATCACTAAGCATATTAAATTCCTCGTTATTATTATTCTTTCAATGTGAAACCGATATCTCCTCATTGTCCATGTTTTGTAGATAACAAGATTAATGTCATAAGAATTGAGCGTAAGCTAATCACATGTGATCTGAACATGAATCTTAGACGTGAGCACATGAGAGTCAAATACCTAAGCCTAAAGCCTCCATTTAAACATAAAATATAAATTTGAACATGAGCTTACAAGAGCTGAATGTGAGTTCGCAAGTTAAGCACACATGATCTAGACATAAGCTTTGTACACATGAGAGTTGAATACTTGAATTCAACATAATATCTTTAGTACGAGCACATCCATATATATATATATATATTTTATCTAACTCGTGCAAGTTGATGTTGTATTCATTGAACGCAGTTTATTTTATTGACCTTCTCATTTTTCTTCATCTTCGCAAGTGATCACTTCTTCCTCCTCCCCCAAGCGGTAAGAATCACATTTGTTAGTTGCTACCACTTTTTAAGACTAAAAAATATGTCAAGAAGACTATGCTAAGTTGTTCAATATGTAAGGATTATATGAGGGAGCAATGTAGTCTCATCCAAAAGAGTCATGTAATGAAAAAATCCATTACTATTGTCCTTCAAATTGTATAAAGAGCACATCAAATCTTCCAAGTGTAGCACATTAGGTGTTACATATACTGGTACATTGAACCTTCTAAACACGCGCACATAATGAGCATCCAAATACACATGCACCAAGCATAATGAACACATCGCATCAAGTCTCATGCGCATGTGTGCACTAAGCTGGCTCACATAGAGAACACTATGAATGAGCCACATTGAGCATTACACATAATGATTGTTATATAAAGCAAGTGGCATGAGTGGTGATAATTACGCAAGAATAACCACCCTCAAATATCATATCCATTTATAACTTTTCTTTCAAAAACATGTAGTGATGGTATAGATCAATGAGTCTTAATGTTCCTTATTCGTTTATGATATCATTGGGAATCTAGTATTGTACTACAGTCCTTTAATCTTTATAGGTGATAATAGCTTCGATGAATTACATTGATTTAACTTTATGGTGATATTTTGTTTGCATAGGAGCAATTATGTACACTTGTAGTTAACCACTTGTACTAGTGGATGTTGTCCTTCTTGTAAACACAAGTTATGATTGAATATGGTGAATCGATAGTAATGAAATCCATTTATTAACCTTCGTGTTCTTCTATTTCCTTAGCGCTTCCACTTACTTTCTATGAAGATGTCTTGTTATCATATGCTTAGAAGCGATAGCTCTTCACTTAGTAGCAACATGTTGGAAGATAATAGAGTGATATTGCTTTGATCCCTTTAGTGACTTGTAAAGTTTTGATAAACTACAAGAAACATCCATTAATAGTAATATGACAAAGGATAGTAATTGCTGAAGAAGGCATTCACTAAAGTTTGAGCGTACTTTGTTCTTTGAAGACTTCATGCACTTAGGAGTAATGCATCAACTAAGCAGTGTGTTGTCTAATGAAAAGTAATAAGATTACCTTATTATCTTCTCTTTTTTTTAAAAAAAATGACAATATACAGTAGGGAACAAAGGCTCTACCTAGTCACATTAGTATTAAACAGTCATAAACTTCAAATTTTGGATTTACATAACTTCGAGACTGCTTAGACTCGTCAATCTAAGGGGTATCTTATAGAACGAGCATAGTCATGAGACTGCTTAGATTTGGTGATCTAAGGGATCTCGTACATCATTTCATATTGAGACAAGACTTTTTACTTGCTAATAATAATATATATAGAAGATCCCTTTCAAGAAATGTTCAATCGGACATATGCAGCGATAGTAGCATTGATTACCTAGGATTAATAGTTCTTTCTCATCTAGTCAATAGGGTCTTCCCCATTGCTTAACTGTGTAATATGGCTTATTAAGGTATTACTTGAATTGTAGTGTCAATATGTTAGTTTGCTCATCAATGGGATTGTCTTTACTACTTGACTACTAGAAACATTTGGATCACTTAGGTAGCATAATAAATATGCAAGATTGGCGCAACTTGCTTGCACTTGAGAGACAATGCTCTTATCAAGTCGTACATCCAAGCTAAGTTCATCATCGTATGCTTGGGAGCCAAAGCTCTTTACCAAGCAGCAACAATGTGTAGACTAGATGCTATGTTTGTTATCGATTTTTCTTTTAAATAATCAAGAGGGTCCAAATGCCCCATAATGAGATGTAAATTATTCTATGGGATTAGCCTTATGCGCTTACGAGATAAGTCTCTTACTTAGCAGCAACAATGACAATAAAGAGATATAAACAGATAGAATTATGTTCTATAAGATAATATTTGTGATAGAGAAAGAAACTTCTTTCATTGATAAGAATTAACTATCACTTCACTTACATATAACAAGAAAAGAAAAGAAAAGACGGAAGACTAGTAAGGTTATCCTTTACTCCTAGTAATTTTCATACCTATTTTTTTGAAGCACTTTCGGTTTCCATAATATTATGTGTTCGCTTGCGTTTTTTTGCATCTCTACGGTAACCGTGCATTATTTTCTTCCTAGATGCTCAAACATAAGCTTTTTCCATTATGGGTAACAATGTGTTAGGAGGCTCTTTTACATTTTGTGATGTTACCTCTTTATGTTCATTAAAGAAAGCTGCTTCTGTAAGGTGTAGTTCATCGTGCGTAAGCAAGCCTATTGTTACAGGAATAAAGACATCCTCCTCATCCAAATGACCCTTCATGCATTGATGCCATGTTGACGGTATCATATTGTGATCATGTATCCATGTCTTTCCTATAAGGAGATGGTATGATGTAGGTGCATCGACCATATGGAACCGTGTAGAGCTGTAGATTGGTCAAATATTGAAGTCTACTTTAACGCATCCTATCATCTTCATAGAAGATTTATAGAAGCTATTCAATAAGATAGATTGTTTTAGTAAGTATCAAATGTCTATCTTTACAGTCCTACTGCAAAGATAGACATTGGCATAACATTAAGTGAAGATTCATTGTCAATGAAAGTCTTCTTAATAGGATAGCCATTGCGTATGCTTTCCACATATAAAGGGCAATTGTGATTAGGATTCTTTGTACATATGTCAACATTGGTACATATAATTGCATTTTCATTTGTTGAAACCATTCTCTTTATAGGATATCCTATAAGATATTGCTTATATTGACCTTATGCAATCCTCATGAGCATCGTCACTATCTCAAATTGAGCATCCTCATCAAAGCCGATGAGATTAAAGAAATTATTAACATTGGCAGTTTTTAACAAGGTAAATATGACGACGTCATCTTTACTTGTCTTGACCTCAGATTCCCTATGCTTAAATTTGTGCGCCTCAACTGATTGTTCTTCTATACTTTCCATCTTTGTAAAGTCATGAGTGACAACATTCATAACACCACATCGAGTGTTGTAAGTTGGAAGTGAATTATTTCGAACATCACTATCTTCAATAATCAATTCTTCATTATGGACACGTTCATTTTCTTTAATGTCTAACAATCTTTAGTAAGGTGGCCTACACTCCTATGGAACCGGCAAAACTTAAGCTCACTTTTTTCCTCATCCATCGGTAAGCGTTTAACTCTAGGGAGTTTAATATTTCCATCTTATAGCCATTGATCCAACATTTGATGTACCTTGGTCATTGGGCAAGGATATGTCAATGTAAGCTTAGAATCATAGGACTTATCATTTTTAGGTTTTTTCATGTCTTTTTGTGATTTTCTTTTAGCAGCATTCACAAACAAAGCACGCTTATTGAACCTTCCAGCTTTATTCCTTTGCCGAGCCACCAAATTGTTGGTCTTTCGCGCATTCTCAACTAACGCAACAAAGGAAGCTAATGATAGGTTCTCGAGATAACCTACATATTCAAAGAACATCCCTTGAATACAAATCTTAACAAGTTCCCTCTCATCACAAATGTCTTGTATATTTAAAGAACGCTCTTTGAATTGTTCAATATAATCCATAAGATTCTCCTTGAACCTCTGACGAATTGGTTCAATGTTGATAGGAGTCACCATTTCCTCTATGGAGAAGAATTTTTTCAAAAACATCATGCACATTCCACCTCATGAGTTAATTGATCCCGAAAGAAGGTTGACATACCCAATATAAGCTTTTTCTGTAAGGGATTTTGAGAATTCCTTCAACTTCAGATCGTCATCTAAGCTGTAGACCTCTAGGGTTTCAATGAATTTCAATAAATGTTCCTTAACGCTCCCCTTTTTCCCATTAAACAACATGAACTTCGAACTTACATAGTCATTTAGATATAGCTTGATAGAAATGCGTGAACAAAATGGGAGCTTCAATTCCAAGATGGTTGACATAGATTTTATCTCCTTCATGTACACATCTAAGTCCTCTTTAGTTACAAATGAAGCTCTCTAAGTAGATGCTTTTGTCCTTACTAGCCTTGCAGGAGCATAGTTGGTGAAGTTATTTACCAGAGCTGAATTCATAGGGGTAAGGTGCATAGACTCAACAATCATAACATGTAAAGTGACACGTGAAAACAATGAGCCTCCCATCTTATTTCCTTGATTTACTAATTCAGGCAAGGTATGCTATATAGAGACAGGATCCATTGCAAGAGGTTGTTCCTTAACCCTAAGATCATCTTACTCACTAGTAATCGAGGGATTGAGTAGTAGGGAGGCTAGTGTAACATATTATTGCATTACATTGGGGGGACTCACAAAAATTGCCCCTTGTTATGCAGCCGCAAAAGCAATCAAAACAGGTATGCAGTAGGCCTTCTTCACGGAGGTACCATGAAATGAATGTTAAATCTTTCCTCCCTAGTGGAGTCACCAAAAGAATTTATGGGGTTTAAATTGAAAGAGGTCACATGTGTACTGTGTGATAAGTCGCGCTACACGAGACTAAGGAAATAATTTGACTTGCATGTATAAATAGTCTTAGTAGGCTCTAACATGTTAGGTGATAGATGAAGGAGTGCGATGGTATCAAACTCCACAATAGGTGAAGAATGAGGTAGTATTCTTGAGGTATTTGTGTGTTTTGATTTTTAAGACAGAATTCCAATAGAGTAATGGCGTTAGTAGGAATTTGTCTCATGTCTATATTAGGAAATAAATGGAGTACTTATAGGAGATAATAGGTGGATTCGATCTGTTGGATCATGATATTGATTAATAACTAGGATTAAAGTTTTTTATATATGGTATCGGGTGGGCTTCTTTTATAGGTTTGGGCCTAAATAAGGGGTTTTATGTTTTATTAATGTAAGCCAAGCTAAGAAAGATTGGATCGGGCGGACCAATCTAACGGGCCCTACTCTAAATCCATCATGCCAAATCTCCCTTAATTATCTCGAATTTTTATGGGCTTAATTCTTGAAACCATGTCACATTAGCTTAAAGAGTCAAATCCATGTTATTATTGAGCTCAAAACCAACGAGTCAAATTTAGCTCTCTATACATGTTAAATCCAATATCTCATCTTAAACATGCAATCTAATAATGGTAAATGTGTAATTTTTTTATGCAAATCGTACTTGTGTGATAATTATCTATTTAGATCGATAAACATATAAAAAAACTTGTTGAAAGTATAACGGCAAAGCAAATAACAAATAATTTATAGAACTCCACGGAGAGGAGAATAAAGGGTAAAGAAAAAAATGAGAAAAAGAAAAAAAAAAAAACATAAAATGCACCCTTGTCATTTATGTGCTTGGAGGCCCAAAAAGATCGTTTTGCCCTTTGTTCCTCCATCTGGCATTGTGTGGTAGACAAATTGCATGGGCCCTGACCCAGCCCAACCAAGATTGGTTAGGCCGGGTTCAAGGAACAGCCGGTTTTTCCAATTCTGGCTAATACAACAATAAGCCCGTCCATAGCATTTTTTCTTTTTCGATAAAAATTAAGTTTAAAACTTTCAAAAAAAAAAAAAATCAAAGCCCATATTTTAAAGAGGCCGAAAGTAATTTGTATTTATTTATACAAAAACTAGACCTAAATTAAATTGTGACATTACCTATGCGGAATAAAGTATTTTTCTTTTTCTCCTTGAACCACGGTATACCGTCAGGTTCGGAACCGTTTGCACAAGTCATTTCGGGCCCGTGAACTGGTGAGCCAGGTCAATGGAGTAGGTAAGCTTTATTTGTTGGTGGATTCTCTACTTCAATGTGGTACCGTACATATCGGGAACAGGGTCATTACGGGCATTCTTTAGTGGTAGCTATGATGCTGGTTCAATTCAGTTTGTCCACTTAAACCAAACTGCAGACCAATACATATAATCTGCATCCAACCACATTTTCGATTCGAAACAATCCCATTCAATCCAAATCGATTTAGTTCATAGCTCAACTAGTTATTATTATTATTTTATTATTTTTTTTTTCACGCAAACTTGTTAGCCAATAAATAAAATATCTAATTGCCAATTATATTCCAACCCGTGATTAATAATGGCTAGTGAGAAGACGGGGCCGCCTACCATTGGGCATTGTCACGTTGGATTTATCTTTTCAGCAGTAGAGAGAGGCGGAACAAAAAATTTTGGGCTCCCACTCCCACGTATTGTTTTCCTGGGAAATTCTTCGTTCCAATCATTGGCTTCATTCGTAGTACGATTCTCTCCTTCTACCCTTTGCAAATATATAAATTTTTAAAATAATAATAATAATAGTTTAAGAGAAATGCTTTTTTTTTTTTCCAAATCTGAAAAGCATTAATGTTTACGACACAACATAATATACAACGGTGATACTTAAAAGATTAAATATTTTCAACACGATAAGAAAATCATATATATTGTGAGCCTTTATGTGTAATTGATACTTTTATATAAATGCTGTTAAATAGTTACAACATAAAAGGGTTAAAATCTATAAAAATCAGTCAATACAAATATTTTAAAATAACATCTATGTTTCATAAGGAAAGCATATGTACCCAACCTACCACATCGTCCCGCTAGATTTTGACATACTAAGGTTTTAAGCTAAAAACTCCAAAACCTACTACTCAACAACTTGTCATCACAATAATACGCAAAATAACGAGTTAACAAATCCTTACATGAATATCTCAAGTTTCAACATAAGTTATACCAAGATATTTTAAAGGAGTCTAGCGAGTTCCTAAAACCACAAGTACCAAATATTGCAAAGCAAGGACTCTAAAAACCCCAAGTCAGCATAAACTAAATAAGGAGTCTATCTTTCCACACTCAACAAGTCCTCAAAAGGAAATAAAGTCTCCATGTGAACATAGGTCAAATCCTCAAGTTCACAACATCAAAAAGTTTCTAATCATCATAAAAATAAATATACTCAATCCCTTCCTCTTCTTGAACATAAGTTTCTTCATAAATAACGCAATCATCAATACTTATGCCAGAAAAAGTAAGAGAAATCCTAGCACATCATAGGATACACAAGTAAATGTGATTGTCAAACAATTCAACTCACATGCAAAATGCAATGAGAAATATCCATCAAGTTATTTATCATGAATTTAGTCCAAAAAGTAATAAAAGAGTACTCATGACCTTGTCATACTATGATCTTATACATATAAACGTATAGATATATTCATTTTCCTTTAAGTCTTTTACATTTTGAGTCCGAAATCCTAAAATCCTGAAATCTTAGAAATCTAACCGTGTTATCTCATATACGAGTCTATTAGAGAATTCTCATATATTTTCAATAGTTACCTTCTAGGGATCTACTATTGCGAACTCTTAGGACAAGTGGGTTAAGCATAATCGACACATAGCTTAATTAGGCTAGGTATAACTTAGTCTAGTTAGTTTACTAAGTCCTAATAAGCATAAGCAATAACTAAGCATTACATACCTAACTCACTAGTATACTAAATAGCTTAAAGGGAGACAAAAAAGCAAAGGAATCCAAGCACCAAATGTCATAACCTTAAAGATAGTCTAATGATGATAGACCATCATGTATTGATCAGAAGTAACTTTTCTTTTTCATACTTGAATTACTTGCCAATAACACATGAAGCATCAACACTAGAGTATTCACAGAGTATATAGATTTAATGGTATAAAACAAAGTCTAAATATTATTAATTAAATATAAAATTACAAACTTATTAAAGATAAATCAAAACTCTTTCCAATAAAACATATTATAACTTACTTAACACATTTCTTTTTCTAATTACATAATTTAATTCTCTTGCTTACTCTCTACAATCTTACTCTTAAGCCTTTAACACTTACCAACGGTTTAGATCTTTCAGGATAGACTCAGTAAGGCTCTTACATGAAATCAAAGCCATGAAGATGTAAGCTACAGCTAGCTTAATGAGTTATCCACTCATACTACATTTCAAGCAAATTAATTAAACAAGAAAATGCTATTCATTCAAATGAACATACACAATAATACACATAGCCTTCCAATATCTAGCATATAGTTTAGGGTTTATTTCCCCCACCCCCTTGAACTTAGGTTAAGGATTCTTAGTTCCACTAGTATCCAAGCATCCAATTTAGCGTAAAAGTCATTAAGCATATCATCCTTAGCTGCCATAAAATAGTCATAGAATCTCAATTTTCTATTGAACTAATACTTATGTCAGTATAATGATTAAGAGATGATGCCCTTTATTCAATCCTAAGAGAATCAAATGGGTAACATTCTCCCTGACATCACGAGAGAAGCAATCTCTTAGTTATCTAGAAAAACCAATAATTGTTAGTCCTAGAACCACTATAATCTTCAAGAAGATGGATATTCTGACTAGCCAAAGGAACTAAAGAAACGTTTATTAAGGCCATGTAAATAAGTCACAAGAGAAGGATTTTTTAATTAGTTTTAGGAAGACCTAAATGAAATTAAGAAATAATGTTTTTCTTGACTACTCAAATGATCAAAGAGTGATTAAATCCTTGATCAGCCTCTAAATGAATGCATGCCCAAAACATAAGAATGGAAATGGCCTTGTCTAATGTACGATCATTTTCAAAGTTATTTAGTTTGCAATAAATAAGGAATGTTTTAGCCATTCCATTCCATGTGTAACAGTGGTGATAATAAAAAAGGAATTTATACAATATGCTATACATGGCTGCTTTAATATTTAAATTTCAATATATTTAACTTCCATTTATTTCAGTGACAACTCAAAAGTTCATATAATCATAAGAATCACATCACATTACAATCACCAACTTTAGTTTTGGGTAATAATCTTCAAATATATTAATAAGCAACTAAGACCCTATGTAGAGCAAGTTAAGTATATAAAATTAAAGGTGTAATTAATCTACAAGCATACACAAGTAATAATCATCGTAGATACCTACTTAACCATCTTTTAATCATCGTATCGTAATAATCTTCTAAAAGATCTAAATCGAAAGTACCTAAAAGAGTAAAAGTAGTTGAGAATCATACTTGATTACTAAACTTTTTGGCTTCAGTTTTGTTTCAAGTTTTTTCTTTTATAAGTCTTTTATTTCTTAGATTTGTCATGTTTAATGATTCTTTTTTCATATTACGTTCGAATGGTCCTTATTCGAAGTCCGAGTAGTTCATATGTTCATGAATATCCTTGGTTCTTGTTCCATAGTTTTCCGGTCTTTGTATAGGGTCCAAATCGTTATGGTACTTGAGATAATTTGTCCATATATCATATAAGAGTAGAAATATGTCCATAAGGTCTAAGTTAAGGAAAATTTAATTGGACACGATAAGTAAGTTGTTTTTAAGGCATGAATTTGTCTACTTATCTTAGTTTTCATTATTTTGATCTTTTGTTACTCTTTTGGTTTCTTTCTTGAACTTCAATTGAGTAAGTTAGTTAAGAAGCTTCTTTAAAGCATGTAAAAGGTTTAGAAATATTTCCTTTCATCCAACAACTTTTGAAATCAAGTTAGTGATTAGTCATGAAACAAAAGTATTACTTAATTTAAAAATGTTTTTGAAAGGGATTCTTTGGTTTGAAAAAGTTTAAGATTTGAATTAGAATAAAGTTTAAACATAAATTTAGTAAAGAGTTTTATTTTTCAATAAAACATAAAAGTTTCACTTTAAACTTTCTATGTCTAATTATAAAAGTGTTCTTGATGATTGAAGATAAGAAGTTGAAAAAGAGTTCTCCTTCATATAGTTGGTATTTAAAAAAGAATTAGAAAGGACTCTTTCTTGAAGAAAAGGAGTTAAAAAGAGTCTCCTTCATGAGGAAAAGGAGTCGAAGCTTACCTTAAATTTTTGAGATCAAGAAAATGAAGAGAAGTAAAGAGAAGGCTTTAAGAAAATGATTGGTAGGTCTTAGGAAAAGGAAAGACAAGAGTGATGTTGGGTGAAAGTGAAGCATAAGTGTGGTCCCAAAAGTGTTAATAGGGCTTTATTTATAGAAAACTCTAATTTAGCTTATCTCATAAGTTTATGTTTTCTTGCAAACCTAAGCTTACTTTAGTCTTCATGTTAGAATGTTGGAATTTTGGATGCATGCACCCCTAATGAATGTTGTCACTTGTAGTGTGAACACACTACATTTCTTTCATGTGTTTAATTCTTCATTCCAAAAACATAATCTATGACATCACCTAGCTTCTAGAATTTAGTTTATTATCCTATAAAAATTCCATGTTAATTTAAAATACCTATCCTTCTAGAAGTGGCACCTACTTGAGTGTTTTTATGGCATTCATTTTTCACATATTGACGTACTGAGATCTTCTTTGTTATAGTTTTTAAGAGTTAGATTAGGTTTTGGTGATTATATCTTAATAAGTAGTCTTACTTACTATGTTCCTTTTTAGGTTGTTTTACTTGAGTCCTAAGAATATTTGTAAGATACTAGGATCTAGTGTTTTTCTATTTATGTGCTAATTATTAGTAAGCTTAGAATTAAATTATTCATATATTTCTTAATGTAGTGGAAGGATTAGCTCATAACTTATGTCATAGTCAATTGCTTATTCAATTTTTCTTCTTCATTCTTAACAAGACTTTAGTCTTTTCCACATGTGAATATGTATACATGTTGATTAGTGCCATTTGAAGCTTGTTAGGGTCTTGTTGGTTTGTTTTATGTGTTTGTTATAAGAATCAATTTACTTATTTTGCTAGTTTTCCTTAAGTCTTTTAAATTAATTAGCATTCTTGACCTTAGTTAACCAAATATTTCTACCTTTGACTAGTCAATTATAAAGAATATAGATAGTTTCTATCACCATTTGTAAGTGTGCTAGTAAGTCTTGATTATATCTTTCAAATCTTTTATAACGATTTTAGTTCATCTCAATTATATTTCTAAATATTTCCTCATGATTTATCTAACTTATATTATAACTTTTAGAAGTCTACACCTAACCCAAGAGATAATAGATTCAACTTAGTTCCTTTATCTCCCAACTATGTAAATAATTACATTATCCTATTTTGACCAGTTTACAAAGCTTAAACTTGCTTATGAGTTTAGTACCTCTTATTAAATCATAGATTCACATTGAAATTACTCCTTTAAATCCAACTTATATACCTCTTTAGTAAAGTGATCTTAGTTTTACCCCTCCCTTAAGTCTCTTAGTTGGACAAATTAAAAACACTTCTAAAACTCTAATTCTTAGGATAAAGTTCAAATCTTTTGAAAAGTAAAAAGGCTAAATAAAATCTTAGTTGACCAATTATAGGTTGGAAGGAACCTTGAAAAATAAAGGAATTTTGAATAGGGTACGACATCCAGATGCTAAGCTAAATCCCACTTATAGTGGCCTAGCGTTTGGATGCTATACAACAAGACATTCGGACGCCTTGCTTTTGTTTTGCAAATTATAGAACAGCTCAACTTTACGAATTTAACCCACTCTTCTCCCAACTTTCTTACATCTCCAAACAAGGATTAAGACATATTATCTTAATGATTCCCAATACTAAAACTCAGTTACAAACTCAAATCTTAGGTCCTAACTTCAACAATTCTTTGCAAGACTCAAAACTAAAAGAGAAAAACTTATAAAACTTATTTGCAATTAACCCAAACATTTGGAGAAGTCCAGGAATGAAGCTAACAACACCAGTTGCTAAAAGGAATAATCTATTTTAGGTTCAACCCTTAATAAAACCAAGTAAAATCCTCTAAAACCAGGTAATAAATGTTGGAACTAATTTGTATACAACAACCATCAAGAAACTGAACTTAAACACTTAGAGAGGTTGCTCTTGAAGAATAATAGACAATTCCTACTTGAAAATTCTTGAGTGTAAGCTGTAATTAACAAGAAATGGAAGGTTTTAAGATGGGGGATGATCTAAATAAATTTACTTAATTTGAGTCTTCAATTTTACCTTGAAGTTTCTCCTTAGGGTTGAATTTGAGGTCGCTCTTCTTAAGTTTTTGCAAATGAAGAGTGATTTAGGCTACTTTTAGTAAGGATTAGGGTTTTAGATAAAGGGAGCTACTTAACAAGGTGGAGTTTTAGTAATTATTTGAAAAAACAAAATTACCCTTACTTTTGAAAATAAATTTCTATAATATTACAACATAACTATAATTATAGTTAAATGACTAATATTTGTTCCTTAAATGACAAGCCATATGTCCATTATCATTACATTTCATGAAGGATATTAAATTAAAAACCATATAGATACCAATTGAAAAGGAAAAAATTAAATTGATTTTGAAGAATGAAACTAAGGTGAACTATGTTATCAAGGTGTATTCGACATGCGTGTCACTTTTGCCCTTGCAAAGAAACAAGGGTATTCCAATGGTATATTGAACATGTATCAAGAAAATATCATGTTAGAAAAATATCAGACAAATTATTTAAGGGATACTGTCACGATTTACACCTCAACTTTATTGCTTTTTGTAATTATACACATAAAGTTTCAACTTATTTAATTATACACCCAATTGAAAATTTAGTTGTTATGGTCTGTATCTCTATTAACTCCAATTCATACCATTAGTTTAATTAACATAGTCTGCCAAAGAAATGGCTGCCCATGACCTTAAGGGGTTTATGCGAACCTTATAAAGTTGTAAACGAGCACAGATAACTACTAGTAGGTTACATGACCTATGTTTTATAAGTGGCTCACGACTTACAATTTCGTAGGAAGTGATCGATGGCTACCTATAAGAGGTCGCGCAAGCCTTTTAAGGTTGGGGGCAGTCATCCTGCCTGTTAATTATACCAAATGAACTAATGATATAAATTAAAATTAATTGAGATATAGATTGTAACAACTAATTCTTTAATTGAGCGTATAATTAGATAAATTGAAACTTCAGGTATATAATTGTAAAAAGTAGCAAAATTGAGGTGTAAACTGTAACATTGACCCAATTATTTGATATATGAGCTTTAATGCATCTTAGTTTCAAATAATACCTATAATCTTGTTAGACTTTGTTATTTCAAATTTTTAGGTTACAATAATCAATGTCAATAGAAAAAGATAATTAATTTTTTTTTCTTTTTAATATTTTAAAATGAAGTAACATAGCACATGGGCAAGCATTTTTAAAGATGAGCTTCCTCTTGTTTTTGCATTTATTTTAGTATTGTCATAATCTAGTTTATAATTCTCAACAACTAATATTAATCAAACAAAATAGCAGCGTTATGATTTTTGTTTTAAGTGGTGGTGAGAAGCAACAATAATGTTACAACCAATAGATTAAAAAAAAAAAAATAGTTGAATTGAATCAAATAGATAGAATAAATTTTGAAAAATATGGTATCGTATAGTATATAATAAAAAGTATAGATTATGTTGTTCTTAAATATGCGAGCCAACATTTTGTTTCTATAAGATAAGAGTATAATTGAGTTAAGTAGAATCAATATAATATCGAGCTTAAGTTCAAGCTCAAGTTTGAACTCAACTCAAAGATATATTTGGCAAACTTGAGTTTAACTTGATTAAACTAAAATTTTTATAAATTTTTTTTATACGACACCAAGCTCACTTATATTTTAAAAATAAAAAATAAATTAAAAATTATTCAATTCATAGTACGTATTAGAAAGACTTCTATTGGAATCTTTATCTTAGTGTTGAGCCTGAATTTTCGGTTTCTTTCACTTAAAATTGATTTCTTACTTTCTGATTAATACTGAATGCTAACTCATTTAATATTAATCATTGACTAAATAAATTGGGAAATTCCGGTTTCTTTTTTAAAAGAAGAATTTGGAGTCGCCACCCGACCAAAGTTGGGAAAAAGGAAAGAAACTGTAATCATTTGGGTGAATTGATTACAATTTATCTATCGGTCTTTGATTTCAATTTGAATGAAGAACCAGAGAATTCTGAGTTCGGGGGTTAACTTATTAAACCCTAATGGGTACTACTGTCTATTTACCGAAATTAGGATTATTCTTCTAATTATAATATTTTTTAAAAATAAATAAATAAAAATAAAAAAGAAAAAATATAAACTTAAGTTTCTATAGATTTTATCGTCACCTCGAAGGTATCTACATACCTACTAGTTGGGATCAGACGATCGTAGTTCTTTCGGAAAATCTTCGTGTATTGATTTATTTTAATTTAAAAAAAAAACTGACCAAGTTTATGTTTTAAGTGATTTAGTTTATTATTAAAAAAAAATCTAAAGGGCTCTAACTCGTAAGTGGTTAAAAAATAAAACTCTTTAAGATACTACAGCCTTTTTGTAAAAATTTCTTTTTTTGTTAATTTTTATTTCTTTTAAAAAAATAATTTTTCTACATGAGAATTCCTAAAAAACCTAATCCTAAAAAAATTTCTAGACTAATAGATATATAAGTATATATACACATCATTACTACTAAATAAGTATTCACCTAAATAAATTAGTGATATCATGTAATATACTCTAATATATGAAAATCAATACTAATAAATCTCCTAAACTAATATATTCATATATTATATCACTAATAGATATTATAATAGGGCATATATATATAATAAAAAACCAACCTTAACATTCCCTTGTCTAGTATCTATATGTCCCTATATTTATATTATTACTTATTAACTTAAATCAACCTAATCTATATTAAGACTAATGCTAATAGAAGTATCCTTATTATATATATAAACTATTATACATAAATTATACTAAATTACCTAAAATCTTAATAAACTCAAAACATGATATAATATAACAAACAAGAAAATAAAAGAAACAAACAAACATTCCGTACCTGATTTGGCTTACTGTTATGGATTTGGTTGTGCGGAATTTGTTGTCAAAGTTGTGTCGCCTGCTACATCGCGTGCAGTGTAGTACAGTGATCGGTGGACTGTGGTGTCACATAGTTGAGTCGCTGTTTTGGCATGTAGTCGATGTTAGTGGGCATCCAGCAGTAGATCCAGCTGTTATTCGTGTTTCATCTGGATAAAACTTGGTATGGACAAAGTACTGCAATCAGTGAAGACTAGATTAGGCATGGGAGTGGTTGCGTAAAAGTGATTCGTGTGCTCGCTGTTGTCATGTGGGTAGAGCTATTGGTCAGGGGGCTTCATGGTGTTTGGTGTTGCAAGGGTTGGGAGAGAAAAAGTCCGATAGGGGGTAGTTTACGACTGTAGAGTTGCATAGCTCATGGGTGTTGAAGCTGTGCGCAAGTGTGTGTATGGATGGTGATGGAGTGCAATTGTTCATGCAGTGTGGGCGCTAAGTAGTCAAGTTAGTCTTTATGTGATCTACAATGAAGTGGTGATGAGAAGTTGATGTTAGGATTGAGCAGCAAGCGACGATGTACTTGTGCGGGTTCAGTTAAAGTTTAGCAATACGGGGGACCGTCGGATTGTCGTCGCTGTGCTCCAAGCATGTGCGATTGGGAGAAGGATGCTGATCGAAAATTGGATAGCAGCTACTACTATTGTGAATTGCATGAAGTGTCTTAATCAGTTGCAACTATCCGTATAGGACCCATCGGCGCGGCTACTATTGATGTTTAGCTATTATAAGTACACGTGAGGATGGGGCAACAATATTGGATGTTGTTGGATTCAATTCGGTTGGGAAGGGGTGATTCAAGCGGTGGAGTTTTTGGGAGGAAGTGTACTTCTGTTGATGGAGCTTGGGGTCTTTTTTTTTTTTGTTTCTTTCATGCATGGGAGAAAGTCGTATATATATAGCTTTGAAACAAATCAATCTTAAATCATATCAAATCCTAATTTAATAGAGTTTTAAAATCTATTCATATATGATTTGATAAAAATCAAATGAGATTTGAATCTTTTATAACAATTCAAATCCAATTTGATAAAAATCAAAGTAAATATGAATCTCATCAATCTCTATTGCATTAGATTAAAAAATTTGATTAGATTTAAAACTAGATTTAAATCCCGTAGGCTCAACCGATTCTCACAAAATAAAAGGAAGAAAACTAAACAGAATATTTGTGCCTAGTGAGATTCGAACTTACAACTTCAAATTAAATCTAAACCAATACTTCAATACTTATCCGTTAAGCCATTGGCCTGTGCTTTGACATTCAATACAATTAAATTATTCTTAAATCACGTAACTCTCTAAAATAATTATTCGAACTAAGCTAAAACTAAAACTATCGACCCCTAAAATAATTTACTTTCTAAAAAATCTAAATAATCTTTAATAATTTTTTCTTTTCTCATTCTTTTTATTATTTTTATTTTTTTGTATTTTCATCATTTGTCAATTTTTATTATTTTATTTCTTTTGAATTAGGACCTTATTATTAAAAAATAAATAAAAAATTACAACTACGAGGGGCAAAAATTAAGTACCTATAGTTACCCCTCTTTGTGGTGAAACTTGAGTGAAACTTTGTAACAAAGATAAAAAAGACACCGTTTTTGTCTCGAGATGACTTTATCCTAAGGAACGTTAAGACATTTAATGACAATAAGTTTGGAATGAAGAATAGCGAGAGTAACGCCCTTGTGGGCTAGTAATAATCCCTAAAAAGAACAATAAGAGTTTAGTCATGCCCCCTAGGGCCCTAAACTGGATTAAATGGGTAAGTGCTTCTAGAGCTGGCTAAAACCATAATAGAATGAGGAAATTTGGTCACGCCCTAATGAGTTGACTAACCAAGGTAGTCAAAGCGGCCTTTGAGCTAGTTAAGACCTAAAGAATGAGGAAACTTGATTGTGCCCTAATGAGTTGACTAATCGAAGTGGTCAAAGTGCTCCTTGAGCTGGCTAAAACCTCAAGATAAGTTGAGAAAACTTAGTCGTGCCCTAATAAACTGACTAACCAAGGCGATCAAAACACCCTTTGAGCTAGTTAAGACTTAAAGATGAGGAAACTTGGTCGTGTCCTAATAAGCTGACTAACCAAGATGGTCAAAGTGTCCTTTGAATTGGCTAAGACCTAAAGAGAAGGAAACTTGGTCGTGCCCTAATGAGTTGACTAACTAAGATGGTCAAAGTGCTCCTTGAGCTGGCTAAGACCTTAAGATGAGTTGAGAAAACTTGGTTATGTTATAATAAGCTAACTAATTAAGGTGGTTAAAGCACCCTTTGAGCTGGCTAAGACCTAAAGACGAGAAAACTTGGTCTTGCCCTAATGAGCTAACTAACTAAGGCGGATCAAAGCACCCGTTGAGCTGGCTAAGACATAAAGATGAAGAAACTTGATTGTACCCTAATGACCCGACTAACTAAGGCGGTTAAAGCACCATTTGAGTTGGTTAAGACCTAAAGATGAAGAAACTTGAATTGGGATAGCGCTTCGTGAGCTTGCTAAATCCCTTGAAGAAATCATGAGTTGGGCAACGTTTTGTGAGTTGGCCCACTAGGAGCTTAAGAAACTCTAGATTGGGACTGCGTTCTACGAGTTGGTTAGCTCCCTAAGAAATTATGAATTGGGATTGTACTTTAGGACCTAGCTGTCCCAAGAATTTTTAAGAATTACTTGTTTTTAGAAATCAAACTATCATCCTTAAGGGGAAACTAAATGCAAATGCGATGTTTTATAAGGCTTAGAACCACTTACCTGGTTCTAGCGATAGTTCCCAAATAGTCAAATGTTTTCTTGAGCAATTCGATTAGAACCAACGATTTTGACCCTTTCCTCTACCTCTTCTTATTCTTGCTCTTCTTCTTCTGTCTCTTTTTCTTCTAATTTTTTCTTTTTTCCTTTTTCCTTTTTCTCTTTTTTCTTTTCTTTTCTCTCTCTCTCTCTTTTTTCTTTTCTTTCCCTCTTCTTCCTTTTTCCTTACTTTTTTTTTTCTTCTTTTCCTTTTTTCTCTTTCTTTTTGGACAGCAATTCAAGCCTGAAACAAATGCACGTACGCTATACTTAAAGAAGCGTTCAAGAAGGCGACTTCAACAAATGAAACACCTTCATCTCTCAAGCAAAGATGTCACGTCTTGTATTTCCGGTCCAACTTTATCGTTTTTTTATGTAAACCTCCATTCTCAAGTGAGTTTCTACTTATGTGCCTCTGAACATGGCCCTATCTTGAAAAATAGAAAACAAATCTGCCTTTTTTGGGGGGTTAATCGTAATAAAGTATTAAAAGAATTTTTATCGATAGACATCGCTTCAAGTTAAGTGTTTATTTTTTCTTATGCTTCTTGTGTATAGGGTTTATTTGGATAGAGAATAGAACGAGAAATGGGAACTTTTAGTGGAACGAGAAAGGAGCTAAAGATATTACCTAATGTTGACGACCACTAGGAATACCAACTTTGCATGTAGAAAATGAAAATAAAACCATAGTAATAGTAAGATTGTTTACATTTCATAATCTGAGCAAAAATTCTATTGATTTCCAAGGATAGTATATTTTCAATACATCAGTGTTTACTGGGTCCCTTAAGTCTAGACCATCCATTTGAGGTAAGATAACAGCTCCCCTAGGCAATACTTTCTTCACAATGTAAGGCCTTCTATAGTTCGAAGCAAACTTCCCTCTCAAATCATGTGTATTAGGCAAAGTCTTCCTCAACACCATATCTTCTTGCTTAAAACTTTGAGGTTGCACTTTCTTGTTGAAAGCCCTGGCCATTCGTTGCTGATAGCAGATGTTGTGGCATAAAGCTACCAATCTCCTCTTGTCAATTAGATTCAACTGCTCAATTTGCTTCTTTATCCAATCGGCTCATCTAATTGGGTTTCTGACAATATCTTGAGAGACGGGGATCTCGACCTCTACTGGCAGTACAACCTCCATCCCATATACTAATGAGTAGGGGGTTGCCCCTGTTGATGTTCTGATAGAAGTTTGATGGGCCATGAGTGTAAATGATAACATCTCATGCTAATCTCGATACATAATGGCTATCTTCTCAATAATTCTTTTGATATTCTTGTTGGCTACTTCCACGACTCCATTCATTTAAGGCCGATGAGTACAATTTCTATGAATGATCCTGAATTGTTGGCACAACTATGACATTGATTTATTGTTTAAGTTCGTACCATTGTCGGCAATAATTCTCTTTGGTGTACCATATCGATCTAGTATGTCTCTCTTGATGAACTTGACCATTACTCTCTTCATCACCTTAAAGTAGGAGGAGGCTTCAACCCACTTAGTGAAATAATCAATAGCTATCAGTATAAATCGGTGCTTGTTAGATGCCCTTGGAGTGATCGAGCCAATGATGTCTATCTCCCACATTGAAAAAGGCCATGGTACAACTAATGTATGCAATTTTTAAGGCGGAGCATTTATCTTGTTCGCATAGATCTGGTACGAATAGCAGTGTCTAACATGTTTGATGTAATCTGCTTCTATAGCCAACCAATAGTATCCCATCCTCATGATCTTCTTAGCAAGTATGTAGCCATTCATATGAGGACCACATACTCCTTCGTACACTTCTTTCATTAGCACCTCTGCCTCTTTCTCATCTACATAACGTAAAAGTGTATCGTCAAACGATTGTCGATACAAAGTAGAGTCATATATCAGGTACTAAGTGGCCAATCTTTTAATCATTTTCTTATCCTTCTTATCGACCTCTTCGGGGTATGTTCTATGTTGTAGAAATATTTTGATGTCATGATACCAAGGCTTTTCGTCACGTAAACTTTCTATTACCAAATAGAAAGCAGGCTTTTCCTCAACTTTAATCTTCAGTGGTTAGATCTCCACTCATCCTGATATCTGGATCATTGATGCTAAAGTAGTGAGAGCATCAGCAAATTGGTTCTGAACCTTTGGTACGTACACGAATGTAATCTTTTTGAACTTAGCTATCAATTTGGCCAAGTGTTGGTGGTAAGGTACTAATTTGAGGTCTTTCGTCTTATACTCACCCCGAGCTTGGCCTATGATCAACGAGGAATCTCTATACACCTCTACTTTTTGTATCTCCTTAGACAATGCAATCTTGAGTCTTAAAATACATACCTCGTATTCTGCGATATTATTAATATACGGGAAAGCCAGTCTCACAGCCATCGGGACTTGTGTACCTTCAGGAGACACTAAAATTGCCCCAACTCCACATCCAAACACATTAGCTGCTCCGTCAAAAAACATTTTCTACCCTAAGGGCTTCTCAACTGCTTTGCTATCAGCATCATTTTCTACCACCAGGATGCTTTCATCAGGAAACTCAACTCGTTCTTCTTGAGGGGTATCCTTAGAAGGATTCTCTACTAATTGATTCACTAAGGCTTGGCCCTTGATTGAACTTTAGCTCACATACTTGATGTCAAATTCTATCAACAACATCTGCCACTTTGAAACTCTACCAATGAGAGCCGGTTTTTTTGCTAAGTACTTTAAAGGATCGTGTTGTGTTATCAACTCAATTTAATAGTAAAACGTGTATTGTCTGAGCCAATGTATGACCTAGACCAATGCACAACAGGTTCTTTCAGCTTCCGAGTACTTTTGCTCCCCTTCTGTGAACTTCTTGCTCGGATAGTAAATGACCCCCTTTTTGCCTTCCTCATCCTCTAACCAAGCACAGATGCTATGGATTCGATCATTATGGTTAGGTAGAAAAACAATGTCTTTCTAGGCGTAGGAGCCACTAATACTGGAGGATTCATAAGGTACTCTTTAATTTTTGTGAAAGCCTTTTCACATCACTCATCCCAATTAATCCTCGCATTCTTCTTTAATAGTTTGAAAAGAGGGTGGCATTTGTCTGTTAGCTGTGATATAAATCGAGCTATATAATTTAAACACCCCAATAACCCTTGTACTTCCTTGAGTCTACGCGGAGGAGGCATATCGATTATAGCCTTAGCTTTATCAAGATCAATTTCGATACCTCTTTGGCTAATTATGAAACCTAATAATTTTCCTGATGTTACTCCAAAAGTACACTTCTCCGGATTCAACCTCAATTGGAACTTCCTTAATCTATTGAACAACTTCCTCAGATTTTCTAAGTGATCTTCCTCTTCCTTGGATTTCGCAATCATATCATCAACATACACTTCTATCTCTTTGTGCATCATATCATAAAAGATTGTAACCATGGCCCTCTGATACGTTGCCTCTACATTCTTGAGCCTAAACATCATCACCTTATAGCAAAACGTACCCTAAGTTGTAATAAAAGTCATCTTTGTCTTATTTTCTTCGGACTTCTAGATTTGATTGTACCCCGAAAAACCATCCATGAATGAGAATATATGATTTTCGGCCTTGTTATCCACCAAGACATCAATGTGAGGCAATGGAAAATTATCTTTAGGCATTGCCTGATTGAGATCTCGATAATCTATATATACTTTGACTTTCCCATTCTTCTTCATTACTAGAATAATATTAGCTACCTATTCTGGATAGTTGAACACCTCAATGAATCCCACTTCCAATAGTTTCTTAACTTCTTCCTTGATTTTCAATAGGACATCTGGTTGAAATCTCCTTAACTTTTGCTCTTTTGGATTGGTGCCTTCTTGTGTGGGTAAACGGTGGACTACTAGCGATGGGTCCAACCCTGGCATATCCTCATACAACCAAGCGGATACGTCTTGATATTCGACTAACAATGTGATCATTTCTGTTTTTTGTTTCTCTTTTAGATTCCCTCCAATTTTTAGATTCTCAGGATTTTCTTTATTCCCCACATTAATTGTTTCAATCGGTTCATCAATAGTAATTCTACCCAGTTCATGTTTTTGCCATTCCTCTTGTATATTACTATAGTCATCGACATCACTCTCGATGACTAACCCAGTAGGGCTGGAAGAGATATTGATATTCTCATTTTCTACTTGCGCGAGGTATTCCTGGTTTTCACTTGGTTCATTAGATCTGGGCAAAATGCATAAAGAAAAGTGTATGTCAACAAAAGAGAACTAAAACACAACAAAGAAAAGAAAGGAACTATGATTTTATTGAATGAATGGAAGTGAATCTCAAATGAGATAAAAGCTTAACTAATTTTTGAACGAAAGGTTTGACGATACATTCAAAATGATGACTATTAAAAATAAAAGTTCAAAAAATACTAACTACGGGTCACCCTTTACCTTAGGGAAGACTTGTTGCCATTCGCCGGGATGGAGAACCAGTTATTCAAGTGGTGCTGGAATTCGCGTGCCGAGCTTGTTGCTCTTTCATTAGCAGATTCCAAGGCTTGAGTCTCTTCTCGAATGAATGTCTTCGTTAGTTGTGGAAAGGTCATCGAGGCATGGTATAATCTGTCGCTTCTCTTTCCCCTCGCTTGTTTCTTTTGGAATTCTTCTGCCAGGGTAAGATTGCAGCCAAGGTCATAGGTGCCGATCTAGCCTTCTTTGAACTCTATTCTTCTATCTTTTTTCCTCTCGGGACTAGTAATCATGCTTACCTCTTCAAACATTTATAAGCCCAGCTCTTCTTGCCCTTCACTTCCTATATAAGGTATGGCCGTTTTCTTGTAAATTCAATAATCTTGGTCTCCCAGAATTATAATCACCTGGCCATTTGAGATAACTTCAGCTTTTGGTGCAAGCTCGAAGGTATGGCCCCTGCTGCATAAATCCAAGGTCTTCCAAAGAGCAAATTGAAAGATCTTGAAATGTTCATGACCTAAAATCGAATAGTGAAGCGCTAAAGGCCAATACTTACGGATAAATCTATCTCCCTTATAATCTCTCTTCTGGAACCATCAAAGGCCCTCACTGTTGTGGAAGAAGGCCTAATTTTAGACATGTCAATGCCTAATAAATCAAAGGTGGTGAGTAGACATCGTTTAGCAATGATCCGTTGTCAATGAGTACTCTGGTGATGATTACATCGTTACTCCTTACCATGATAAAGAGTGGCTTCGTATGCTTGTTCTCTTCTTCGCCTAATTCTTCAACTGAAAAAGAAATTTAATCCATTGCGAAGATGGAATTAGTAACTAGTCCTATCTTCTCAGTGGGGATTTCACGAGGGACCTTCACTTCCTTTAAAGTACAAAACAAAGCTTCCCTGTGTAGTTTAAAGGTGATTAATAAGCTCATCAACGATATTTGTGCAGGAGTCTTACTGAGTTGTTCCATGATCTTATACTCACTCAACTTGATCATCTTGGTAAAGGCGGATAGCCCTTCAACATATTTGGTCGTCGTCTTATCATTTGATTCCCTTAGTGTGGCTTTTCTCTCATGCTCTTCTCTTAGGTGGTAGATCCTTTCCGATTGAGTAATTCCCCCTACCAGAGGACCTGGTTTCTCCTAATTTACCAAGTCATAATTAAATGAGGCAACCTTGTAATTTTCAGGTGCCAACAGTACGCGAAATGTGTACCTCTTTGCTTTTGGAGCCTGCTCACTAGTATAGAATGCAAAAACCTTAGGCTTCTTATCTGAATTAATGATGTTAATGGTACAGTTGTCAAAAATCATACCAATCATCGACCTGTAGTTAAGTAGGGGATTATTGTTAACATTGGGAGCCAGGGCTTTTACAAAATCTAACTGCACTATCCCTTCATCTATTAGGTCCTGAATTTTGTTCCTCAGTCTCCAGCACGCATCAGTCAAATGCCCCACTTGCCCACAATGGTATTTACACTTTACTATGGGGTCAAAGATTCTTGGCTAGTATCAATCGCTAGGAAGTTCATACCATATCAAATTATCCTTTCACAACTTCTTTAAAACTTGACTTAAGGGGACCGGTATCTTGGTAAATTGCCTATAGGTACTGTTAGCTTGAGACTAGTCTCTGAACTGTTGTTGAATCGAAGAAAGATTCGTCCTGAAAGCGACTTGAGCATTTGGTCTGACATTTAAGTTTACCATACCGACCGTAAATTCTTTGGGCTTGTTACCAGTTGGTCTAGGACCAGATGACAATGTCGGTGGTCTTCTATCTGCTGACTCTTGAAGCTTGCTAGAAGAAACAGTACTTTCAATCCTGTACCCTGCTGTTACCACTTCAGCAAAACTGGATGAGGCTTACCCGATGAGATAGGAGAAGTACGGCCTTTTTAAGGTATTAATGAAAGTTGATGTGAGCTCCTTGTCAGTAGTAAGAGTAGAGATTCTTGTAGCTAAGGACCTCCACCTTTGAGCATATTCTTTGAATGACTCGTTATTCTTCTTCCACAAAGCGATTAGGTCCATCATAGTTGGAGCTGCTTCTACGCTAAACTTATATTGTTCGTAAAATGCCCTAGCAAATTTCTCCCATGTATTCATCTGGTTTAGATCGAGTTGGGCGTACCAAGTTAAGGCTAGTCCCGTCAAACTATCTTGGAATGTTTGTACCATGAGCGAATCATACTAAACATATTTACCCATCTTCCTAACGTACAACCTGGTATGGAGCTTAGGGCAGCTCATTCTGTTATACTTTTCAAACTCTGGTACCTTAAACTTCTTAAGGTATGATCCAACATCGTACGTAGAAAACTTGGTGATCCTTGCCTATTTAAATCCATCATACCCTACTAATGCTTTTATCTTTTCAACTATCTGTTGTATCAGTTTCTTTTCTAGTTCTTTCAAGCTGTATATACTAGGCCTTTGGTCAACCAATCTCGAGGCCACATATGTGTCAGGTTCAAAGGTTGGTTTATCTTTCGAGTAGACTCCTTCTGATTCAAATGGGTCCTTTGGATATTCATGCCCTGCTTCAGGAGCTTACGTATTCCTCCCATAACGAGGCTTGGAGCTTTCTTCATTAGTTGGTGCTATGGTTCGCAGCAAAGCGATGCTGTCTGCTAGGAAGCTCATTTGTTCTGCCATCTTCTCCATAGCCCTTTCTATGGAATAGAACCTCAGTTTCGAAGGATCATTGATCTCAGGTTCTCCATCATTTCCTTGAGTAGTAGCCATCCTGGTCTAGGAACGTGTTCTAATCGGACTTCTCTGAAAGACTTGACATTTGGGCGCTATCTTGAGATTTTACCTTATTGTTAAAACTCAGTAAAGGGTTAGCATATATTAATTTTTCTAAGGAAAGGAAGTCATTAAATATATAAATGCAGGATGCGTGTCACACGAATGAAATGAAAAATTAAGGATTGGCAAGAGACCTTTGATGTGGCAAAACCTAACTAATTTTTATTAATTTTTGCAATTGTGAAGCTTTACATCACTTATTCTGTTCGAAAAAGGAATCCTAAAGTAGAAAATATTAAAAGGGCCTAAAATCTAATCTTCCTATGGCTAGTGAGCTCGTCTTAAGTCTTCTTCCTCTTTCGAATCTTGGGGGCTTCCTCTTCATTGCCTTTGGTCCACTTCAATTGTGCTTCTAATGCCTTTATTTTCTGGTGATACTCCTTGTAACAATTCTCCAACTCCTACTCTCTTTTGCTCGTTCTCTTAGGTTCAGCTTCGACTTGGACTTCTCCCTTCTCCTCGCTGTCTTCCATATCTTTCAGTTTCTTCAACTGGCGATAAAGGAGTCCTTTGGTTGTTTGGCTCCTACTTACTATCCTCTTAGTGGTAGGGGTGGTCTTTCTTGTGCACCAAAGAGCTCGGATGCTTAGGAGCTTGGCTACTTTGTCATCCGCCAACATGCTGGGGTCATGAAAGTCCAATGAGATAGCTTCTAATGATTGTCTAGGAATCATGTCTTCAATGAGTCCATTGGTTGGGACATATCCGGTGCAGAGGTTGAAGCCGATTAAGGGCATTGCCTTGAAATCATCACATCTTGTTATTATTTCCTTACTTGCAAACTACTTGGGTGTCAATAGTAACTCTTTCACTTTCAAACTTTGAAAATATTGGACCCAGTAGCAACTAGCTATATTTTCTGGTAGCTTAATTCTTTCTTCAAAAAACTTGATGAGATTGTATTATTGGGTAAACTCAGCTCGGTTGAAATCAAGTTAGTAACTTTTCGTGTAGCTAATGAATCAGACTACTAGTAAGACCATATTAGTCTTCAGATCTCCTCGTTTCTTCTTTTTGAGATGGTTTAGTGATCGAATTTGCTCGGCCAAGAAGGCCGGGACACATGATTTCCCTTCAAGAAATTAGGTTACAAGTTCTGCGATTCTGAAGTAGATTCGGCGTCTATCATCAAGGAATAAAATAGTATTGAAGACTACCAATATAAAAGCGTTGACTCGATACTGGTGCCATGCTTCTAAGTTTGCACAAAAAATCTCCCATTTGTCTCTATGCTTCAATTTAGTAGAAAACCAATCTATGACATTGTTTAACCAGATAGTCTTTCCTTGATTTAGAACCCGGTTTATCTCGGTTTTTCTAATTTCCAACAACCTGCTGAAGGTCTTCAGTGCCACAGCTTCCAAGTCTAAGACATAGATATCATCAATGATTGCAGGGGCCCACAACAATTGGGAGTATTCTTCTAAAGTTGGGCATAGTTGATGTGGGCCCATACAGAAACTAACGGATTTGGGCTCCCATAGGTAGACTAAGGCCCGTACTAAAGTGATCTTTACGGGGATCTTCTGCAAAGAGAGGATAGGCCTAATCTTGTTCCTGATAAACTCTTGGTTATCTGGGCTGAAGAGTCGAAACCACATCTGAAGTAATCTTTGAGGCCAATGCAGTAAGTGGACATGAATTTCTTCAAAGGTTTCTTAACTTGATCTAACCATGCTTATGTAAAAAAATAAAATAAAATAAAAATTACAATCACAACTTATTCTAAACTCTACACAGAATTATTACAATTTATTTATAGGGAATTGTTACAACTACAACTTCACAACTGCCCTTATGCATTTAGGTCTGCCACATCATAAGCTCTTATAATTTTTTGAAAAAAGGTTTTTGTGTAATGCAAAGGGTGGGTTCTAAAGGTCCTTAAGTTTTGTAATCATTGCGTTTTTTTAAAGCAACAGTTCTATGGTTACATTTAAACTTAAGTGGGGTAATCTAATCAACTCCGAAAGATGGTTGCCCCACAACATTCGAAAGTTACATAATGGTCCCTTTCCTAAAGTCCTAAGACGGCTTGGTTCTGACCATATCTACCATACATTTATGATATAGAGAAATAGAATAAAAATAAACCCCTAAAGCTATCCTCCTAATTAAACTGCAACAAAAAAATGTTAGTAACAAAGAAATAAAATAAACAAATAAACAAAATAACATACCTAAGATTTATTATTATTATTATTATTATTATTTCATCTTTTTTATTTTTATTTTTTTGAAAAATAATCCTATTTTTAGTAACTTTTAATTGCTAGCCCTCTAGCGTCTCTAGTGTAGTCGTCAAGCTATTGTGCTTAAATTTTCGATTTCTTTCATTTAAAATGGATTTCCCACTTTTTTATTAATACTAAATCTTAATCCATTTAATATTAATTATCAACTAAAGAAATTGGGAAATTCTGGGTTTTTTTTTTTAAAAAGAATTTGGAGTAGCCATGCAATCGAAGTCGGGAAAAAGAAAAGAAACCGTAATCAAATGGGTGGATTGATTATGATTTGCCTACCAGTTTTTTATCTCAATTTGAATGAAGAACTAGAAGATTTTAAGTTCAGGGTCTAACCTATTAAATCCTAATGGGTACCATTATTTATTTACTGAAATTAGGATTATTCTTCTAATTATAATATTTTAAAAAAAAAAAGAAAAAAAAAAGAAAAAAAAAAACCTAAGTTTCTATAGATTTTATCATCGCCCCGAAAGTATCTATGTACCCGCTAGCATCTATGTACCCGCTAGCCAAGATCAAACGATCGAAATTCTTTTGGAAAATCTTAGTGTGTTGATTTATTTTAATTTTAAAAAAATGACTAAGTTTACGTTTTAATAGATTTGGTTTATTATTAAAAAAAAAAAAATCTAAATGGCCCTAACTCGTAAGTAATTAAAAAATAAAACTCTTTAAGATACTACAGCCTTTTTGTAAAAATTTCTTTTTTTGTTAATTTTTATTTCTTTAAAAAAAAAAATTTCTACATGAGAATTCCTAAAATGCCTAATTCTAAAAAAATTTCTAGACTAATAGATATACATGTATATATACACATCATTACTACTAAATAAGTATCCACCTAAATAAATTAATGATATCATGTAATATACTCTAATATATGAAAATCAATACTAATAAATCTCCTAAACTAATATATTCATATATTATATCACTAATAGATATTATAATAGGGCATATATATATAATAAAAAACCAACCTTAACATTCCCTTGTCTAGTATCTATATGTCCCTATATTTATATTATTACTTATTAACTTAAATCAACCTAATCTATATTAAGACTAATGCTAAGAGAAGTATCCTTATTATATATATAAACTATTATACATAAATTATACTAAATTACTTAAAATCTTAATAAACTCACAACATGATATAATATAACGAACAAGAAAATAAAAGAAACAAACAAACATTTCGTACCTGATTTGGCTTGCCGTTATGGATTTGGTTATGCAGAATTTGTCGTCGGAGTTGTGTCGCCTGCTACGTTGCGTGCAGTGATCGGTGGACTGTGGCGTCGCATAGTTGAGTTGCTGTTTTGGCATGTAGTCAACGTTGGTGGGCATCTAGCAATGGATTTGGCTGTTATTCATGTTTCGTCTAAATAGAACTTGGCGTGGATAGAGTACTGCAATCAGTAAAGACTAGATTAGGCACAGGAGTGGCTGCATAAAAGTGATTCGTGTGCTCACTGTTGTCATGTGGGTAGAGCTATTGGTCAAGGGGCTTCATGGTGTTTGGTGTTGTAAGGGTCAAGAGAGAAAAAGTCCGACAGGGGGGTAGTTTGCAACTGTGGAGTTGCATGGCTCGTGGGTGTTGAAGCTGTGCGTAAGTGTGTGTATGGATGGTGATGGAGTGCAACTGTTCATGCAGTGTGGGTGCTAAGTAGTCGAGCTAGTCTTTACGTAATCTACAATGAAGTAGTGATGAGACGTTGATGTTAGGATGGAGCAGTAGGCGGTGATGTACTTGTGCGGGTTCAGTTAAAGTTTAGCAATACAGGGGACCATCGGATTGTCGTTGTTGTGCTCTAAGCATGTGTGGTTAGGAGAAGGATGCTGATCGGAAATTGGATAGCGGCTATTGCTATTGTGAATCGCATGAAGTGTCCTAATTAGTTGCAACTATCCATATAGGACCCATCGGCGTGGCTATTATTGATGTTTAGCTATTATAAGTACACGTGAGGATGGGGCAACAATATTGGATGTTGTTGGATTCAATTCAGTTATGAAGGGGTGATTCAAGCGGAGGAGTTTTTGGGAGGAAGTGTACTGCTGTTGATGGAGCTTGAGGTCTTTTTTTTTGTTTCTTTCATGCATGGGAGAAAGTCGTATGTATATAGCTTTGAAACAAATCAATCTTGAATCATATCAAATTCTAATTTAATAGAGATTTAAAATCAATTCATATCTAATTTGATAAAAATCAAATGAGATGTGAATCTTTTATAATAATTCAAATCCATTTTGATAAAAATTAAAGTAAATATGAATCTTACCAATCTCTATTGCATTAGATTAAAAAATTTGATTAGATTTAAAACTAGATTTAAATCTCGTAAGCTCAATCGATTCTCACAAAATAAAAGGAAGAAAACTAAACAAAATATTTATGCCTTGTAAGATTCGAACTTATAACTTCAAATTAAATCCAGTTCAATACTCCAATGCTTACCTGTTAGGCCGTTGGTTTATATCTTGATATTTAGTACAATTAAATTGTTCTTAAACTACGCGACTCTTTAAAATAATTATTCGAACTAAGCTAAAACTAAAACTATTAATGCCTAAAATAATTTACTTTCTAAATTTTTTTAAATAATTTCTTCTTTTCTCATTCTTTTTTATTATTATTATTATTTTTATTTTTTGGTATTTTCATCATTTGCCAATTTTTATTATTATTTTTCCTTTGAATCAGGACCCTATTATTAAAAAAAATAAAAAATTATGACTACGAAGAGTAAAAATTAAGTGTCTATAGTTTTTTAATAGTAGTAGGGCATATTAGATATATTTTTCATTTTTGTTTCTATATATAACTTATTAATATCTTATCTCACGTGTATGTGTCTTTCTTTTATAACGTAGACAAAATATTTGTAACTTTTAAGATCACTTAATCCTATCAATATGTATCCTAGTGGAACCAAATTGATTCTCACTGCAAACATCGGACTCTAATATCAGTTAATTAATTAAGGAGGGTCATGGAAAGAATCAATTGAAAATCATGATCAATTCCATTACGAAATCCTGTTGCAGTCACATGAGTTCTTCTTACGTGCCATAAATTGTTCATGAATAGGAAGAATCTTAAAACAAAATGAAAGGTAGCTAACCACCTTTAGAGGATCCATAATTGACCATAGTAATAATCGAAAGCTATAATCTTATTAGAGTTTGTTATTTCTAAGTTTTTGGAGTTACAATAGTCAATGTCAACAAAAGAAGACAGTTAATTTTTTATATTTTAAGATAAAGTAATAAAGCATAAAAATGGAATGATCGAGCATTTTTTATGATGAGCTTCGTCTTGTTTTCGAACTTATATTAATATTGTTATAATTTAGTTTATAATTCTCAACAACTAATATTAGTAAAAGGTAATGGCGATTTTATGATTTTTATTTTAAGTGGTGGGAAGAAGCAACAAGTTACCACCAATAGATAAAAGATAGTTGAATTGAATAAGAGTAAATAATAAACGTTATAGATTATATTGCTCTTAAATGTGTCAACTAACTTTTTGTTTGTGTAAGATAGGGGTGTAATAGAAATGAGTTAATTAGTATAATAATAAGCTTGAACTTAAATTTGAATTTGATCGAATTTGATTGAATTTTAAAATTTGAGTTTAAACTTAACTCATATATATATATATATATGTATATATATTTAGAAAACTCAAGTTGGACTCGATTAATTTGATTAAATTCGAATTTTTAATAAATTTTTTTTATAAAACATCATACTCAACTATATTTAAAAATAAAAACTAAATTAAAAATTATACAAAATTCGATTATAATCACAAATATAACCAGTTTAATATTCCAGAGTTGGATTTTGTTTCGATTTACCAGAAGCGCTCAAGTTCGGGGTAGATTGAGATTAAGTAAAAATGGAGCCGTATTCAAATTTGCTTGTTCCATTCAGTAGATGGGAAATTTGTGACAAATAATATGATGACTCAATCGAAGAGCAGATAAACACCCATCTTCGTCTGTCTCATGGACAAGTTGAGGTCTGTACTCATAAAATTCCTCGGAATTCACGAATAGCTTGCGGATAAGATCATGTATTTCTGAACGATGGCTGAGGGAGAAGATATCATAAAATAACATAAAAAAAGAAATTTTTTTTTTCGGTCAATATAAAAAAAGAATTATCTAGTGATATTTTTAGTTTATTTCACAATACATTGTATTCTATATGATTTTGGTAATATTTAATTTAATTCCTCCCATATATTTTATATCTTTCTTTAGATTTTCCTTATTTTTTTTTTTATAATTTTTTATCAAATGTATTAAGCAGATTAGTTTGAGAATAAAAATTTTAGACAAGTTGTTCAGTGTTTTACCTGTGCAACGACATCTAACTTTGGGTTTCGTGTACTTCCGTCTTTGTCAATGTAGTTGGTAATAGAAAAACGTGAAAGTGCACACATACGCTACCAAAACAAAATGATTAAGCCACCTTCTTCGATTTAACTCACGACTCAATCTGTGTTTAACATTCTAGATTAAGTTTAGCACTAGCTTATCTCGATAATTCCAACTTAAGTTTCTATGTACCGTTAAAAGTTATGGCAAAATATATGTGATTTTTGGAACAAAGAGATATAATCTTTCAATTAAATATTATAATTTTTTTGAATTACGATAATTTTATGATTCTATCTAGATTTTTTATTGAATCAATCGAATCCATTATTTATCGTTAATATAATATTTATTAGATTTGAAATATTAAAAATATAATTAGATTGATTATTTGGATTTAATAAATATTATATTAATTAAAAGATGAAAAGTTAGGTTGATCTTACAAAAAAATATAAACTGGACCATAAAAAAAAAAAAAACATTTGAATTGTAACTTTCTATGATAACGCTAGTTAACATAACCTTGCTATTGGTAAAGATTAGTAAGTTACTTTCTTTTTCTCCATTTCCTATTTAATACATTAGTTAACATATTGTCCAAGTAACAAATTAGGCTATTCTAATAGGATAAATAGTGTAAATTAAGTTTTCATAAATTAATAGTTTAGATTAACGTTAGGATAATACTATTTTATTAATGTTACCATATATATCCCATTCAACATATAACAATCCGTTAATTAAACATTGTGATTTTTCATAATTTGATGTTTTAATGGAAAAGCGTTGAGGAAGGAAATTCCTACCGTTGAAGAAATAAGACTGAATTGGAAGGATATGGTGTACTGAAGAGGAAAAAAAAAAAAACAAAAAATGTTCTTCACACATTGAAATCCGAGGAAAGAATAGTTATTGATAAAAGTAGATATTTTTTCCAAAAATACTTGTAAGATTCGTGAATTATCTATTAAAATAATTGTATCATATAATTATGAAATTTACTTACACAAGATAATTTTAAGTGAATGAATTTAATTCGATTTGATTATCCGCTAACTGCAACTGATCCAAAATGAAAAGTATTTAACGTAACCTGAATCACCTTGGTCCAGAGCATTAGTCATTACTTATAACATGAATTCAATGCCTTTGCACATTGTAGAATGGAAAAAGAAGAGCGGGTTTAAGTTACCATACTTCTTCATATTAAATTTTAATTTTATCTTACAAAAACTATCTATAACAAAATTGGCATTGTATTTGCTAGAAAATTAAGCTAGATCAAACACTGTTCTAACTGATCCGATGCGGGCTCAATTTTCCTCCTTCATTTTGATTATATTAATCAATTATTATTCTTTGAAACTCTTTGACTCTACGGCGTTTGTATTAAACAGGACATCGGGGTATATAGATTGAAACGTTTCTTCTCTTTTGTATTTCATATTTTACAAAGAAAGAAAATTCGCATGGGTACTGCATAAGTAAAGTTATAAATGAATTTACACGACAGATTCGAGCTAAATATTTTGAAGCTGAACAGTAACTTGAACTCAATTGAATTTACAATTAATCTCCAACTCTAATAAAAATGTTACTTAATGAGTTCAAGTTTAATTCAATTAAATTCATTTTGACTCAATTATCTAAAAACGTGTTATCGTTCTAATTAAAATAATGGAAATACTCCAAAAAGTTAACAGAAGTGTCAATTTAAAATAAATTAACTAATTAATGAAATAAAGAGGAAATAAGCATACTGTTACATAAACCAACTCGAGATATCTAGTTAACGGGTCATTTGAAATAAAATTAAGTTAGCCAAATAAAAAACTATATTAATAGGGACAAGTAACATAGGATAAATTAAGAATCATATTCATGACATAATATAAAAGAGGAAACCAAATAACTTAAAATAAAACTAAATTTAAAAGACCTTTTAGTATAAGACTCCTATAAAATCTATCCTAAATTTTATAAATAGAATCTAATACCTTTCCCATAATCAAATCCAGTGGGAAATCACTTGTCGGAAAAGGAGAAAATAGAAAACTAAGTAAGTCTTTATAACTTTAAACAATTCCATTAAAAAAATTGCTATTTAGAAGAATCTAAATAACAATAGTAATTTGAATTGCAAACTTTGGGGAATTAAAATTATCAATATCTTAAAGCATACGTTTCATAGGAGAAATAGACTAAAATTTTGAAAATTAGTTACAGTAACAAAATACTAGAAACTTAGTAAGAAAATGTAATTAGGAATAGCAATGTATCAAACAATAAAGAGTAGTATTGATAACAACAAACAAGTTTGTGAAAGTTTAATCTTGAATCTCAACCGTATGCTAGATGTGTGGATCAATAAAATATCAACTGCAATATGGAAATTTATAAGAAAGTCAATTTTAAATTTAAAATCGTGAATAGGAATATAAAAACATGATAATATAGTTTAATTTATTTGATAGAGCATTTCATTATCCCTTAAACTTAAATTAAGGAAAATTACACTTACTAGAGAAAAAGGGAATTAACAAACTCAATTGGCCTACTCTAGGTATCTAACTTAAACTATTTATTAATCAAGCCAAACCATAAGATGATTTAGTTGATCAAGTTAGTTATGCTATTCGGTCCACCATATATCATTTTAGATGGATATAGTTACTTAAATTTGACCACTATTAAAAATAAATTTAATTTAAGTTATAAGTAATCCTTGTATGGCCTCATTAAGAAACAAGCACTAGACAAGCCTTACCCTTTGGATTCAAGGTATAACAATAATATTGATATCAAAATTCAATTTAAATTCGATTAATATTTAATTTTGACTTAAAACTTAATTATGTTTACAAGTTAATTAAGCTGGACATCATAAAGCTCAATATTTAAATAACTCAATGACTTGATTATTATCTAAACAAATTTATAAAAAGATATATGATTAAATTTGAAAAGCGTACAAATAAGTTAATCTTATATAGATTCCAAGACATAATTATTAGGTGCAAAAGAGAAAACCAACATAAAGTTTGGTAGTTGTGGGGAGTAATAGTAATGACTTAGGGAGCATCAACATCGTTGTAATAGTAATGGTAAATTATAGGTTTTTGGGAATTGATGGAAATGATTGGGGTTTCAAATGCTTATCTCGAGAGTTCCGGAAAATGCAAATAAAGTAAAAACCCAAACAAAGGGGATAATAATTGATAACACCGGCATCCGATGCAAATGGGTCACCGACCAATTTACTTGTTTGTTTCCTTCCATTTAATAGCAAAACAAGATGAGACCCATATGGCATTTTATATTACATGATTTTTATCTTTTTAGTGTCCACTGTCCATGTTGGGCTTATGGACACACCTGGCAACCTAAACATGAGAAGGTGAGCTACGTTTTTGACCAATCATGGGTCTCGTGATAAGGCGGAACACATGAGGAGTCAGAAACCCTGATCCACTCTTGTCGACTTGGGGATTCAGCCATTTGGCTGTATTACCTTATTGGCTACATAAGATAGTATATCAACGTACATATGCGTATAAGACTCTTAAACCGGAGAAAGATTTCAATTGTCTCAACATTTCATTTATCTTTATGAGTAGTGAATAAATAAAAGTCTAATACATAAAGATATTAATCTATTATAATTAATATATATCTAAATATCAATAATATACTCACATCGTTTATAGAAACATGTGATATATTAGTATAGATGAATCTTTTTTTTGTCAAATCATATGATGGGATTTTCGTGTTTATAATAATCCATTTACTTTGACAATAAAGAGTGATTGCATGATCTAATAATTTTATATTTAATTATTTATTGTACAATAGATGTTAAGAAAAATTGACAACGTTATGTGTTCATTATTCTTTTTTAAGCATATATCTAATGCATTAAGAAGAGTAAAATTGGCTAAAATTACTGTAATCTAGTAACGTGAACACTGGGAATAAGTCAAAATTCCTTCTCCCTAAAGTATAATATTATGATAGTTAACAAAAAAAAAAAAAGTAAAGAAAAAGAGTGCAAGGTTGTTAGAATTGGAGAATACTCTTAAATTAAGAAATCAGCAACAATAGTAGCAGGAGGAAAAATATTAGACATCTCTTTCATTTGCTTATAAGAAGTTGCTTAAATTTTCATTGTATACCTAGCTATATCTGCACTACTAAAGCATAAGATATTGATTTTGATGTTTGATGTCATACTTCATAAAAATTGTTAACAAATTCCTTTGATTGTCGTTTAAATTAAAAGTATGCGTTTTTATCTCATAAATAATAAGGTTAATTTCAATAAATCAATGTATTTTCTTTAACTTAATAGTTTTTAATTTCCCATGCATCACATTTTTCACTTGAGATAATAGACTAATCTATAATAAATCACAATCGGTTCTTAACTTTTTTGGTACCTTTTTTTTTTATTAACATATGCTATATTTGATCTCTTTTGATTTAGGCACACATATTGTGAGTGCATGTCCATCTACCAAATTTCTTTCAAGTTAATAAAATATTGCTATGATTTGAATTTAAATATTGCAAGGATTTTTGTTTCCTTAATAATAGTAATCTAACCGTCTATTCTTGAGTGAAAAATCAAGAGTTTAAATACCTAGTTATTATTTTATTTTTATTTAATTAAATCATTTGCTTGATCTATTTTGATGGAGGTTGTGGTTAAAGAAGTTACAAAGAGAGCTAAAAATATAAATATAAAAACCCTCAAGTTTGAACTTCTGAATTATGAGCAAAAGTGAATAGTAAATATGGAAGATCCTTAGTTTACTTTCACATAAGATAATTGTTAAATAAATACATCTACCTAAATTTAAGATATCGAATAAATCTAGCCAAATTAAAGATATCAAATAAACAGATAAACAAGATAGTGGGATTAGTTAATAAAATATTGTCCAAATAAATCAATCAAGATTTGTTATGTGATTTGAATTAAGTTTTTGGCACAAAAATTAATATATATTGCATTGACTGTAAAATTTTAAAAATTATAATGCAACTCAAATTAAATAACTGGATGCACGAACATGTACTGTGAAAATAGGATAAGTTTTCAATCATTGCTATCCCAATAAAACGTTATTATAATTAAAGCTCAATATGTGGAAAGTAGAAAAGGATTCTTGCGCTGGGCGGCCCTTTCTGACGGGGGGAAATTACAAGTCACCAAAAGGTCCCTAACTTTTTCACCCCCAAATCCTGTTTGGAATTTTCTGGATCATCAACGTCGGTGAAGTCCCATGTTTGAAATGGCATGTGACTACTGACTAGTATTTATCTATATTTATAATTATAAGACTTTTGTAGGATGGTTAGTAAAAAGTAATTATGCGGTATCATTAGTCTTGATTACAGTAAATTTATTACAATTTATAGTAAATCATGTTTATTAATGGTAAAAGAAAAATCGTTGATGGCAAAAATAATACTGTCTACAGGTTTTAATAAACATTGTTAATGGTTTTTTTATAAAAGTTGTTAACAATTTTCTTAATGTAGTCGATGACTTTTTTTTTTTTTTTTTATCAATGATAAATGTTATTTTACTATAAATCAAGAGTGATTTACTTAATTTAAAAGTGATTACTATTATGGTCAAACACTCAAACTTAAGTGACTAGAAAATAAAATTTTCCATATAATATTTATAGAAAAAGACATTGCTGGTGTCTTACACATTTAAATGTATTATACTCATTCCATATAAAAGTTGTAATTAGGTTAGCCTTATATAAGTTACGGTAAAAAAATTATTTGAGACAGTTTGCTAACGACATGTCTACTATTTACAATCCCGTAAATAGTTTATTTACTTCATCATTCACTTTGTAGACATGCATAATGCGGGTACAATCCTGTGCTACTTATTTATACGTTCAATGAAACAACTCATTTTATTAAATTTTAACTTAACTAAGATTGTTATAATTTAGTGGTATTATTATTAGTAAAATAACATCTATATTATAAGTTGAAAAAAAAAAAAAAAAACTTAAGATCATAATGGACTTAGTTAAAAAGCACCTTAAATTGTATGTATGTTATTTGTCAGTGTTGTCACACTTAAGACAATTTCTATAGTTTAATTCAATTCGACCGGATCTAATCATAAAATAGGTCTAATTCAATCTTAATTTAACTCTTATTGACTCTCTTATATGTCTAGGACAAATTATTCAAACCGTGTCTAATAATATTGCTATTTGTATTGATTTATATCCTTGCAAAATTTAATAATTTATATTATTAACTAAAAATCTTTTCATTCAACTGCACACCTTATGGTTCGTAACATTTAAATGCTAAAATATAAGGACGTGGGTAGTTTCATAATCATTAGAGATGATAAGGACATTTTTTATTCCAAAAAGTTAAATTTATATTGCATTATGGTCATATTGTGTTTAAATAAATTATTTAATCACTTCCATCTACTTATTAGATCACAAGTCACGTAAACTAAGCATTTGTTGGCCCAAGAAGTGCCTACTACGGTATTACCTCATCTCTTGTGCATATCAGAATAACTACTTCCAAGACTTACAATATACTTATAATAAAAATAAAAAAAAATTGATAAATTGTCACATCTTTCATGGTTGGAATTTAAGAGAGAGAGAGAGAGGGGAAATTCAGATATGATAAACTCATCAGTTCATTAGCGTCATGTTTAATCACACGTAACAATATTTAATACGTTTCCCAAACTTCACATTTCAATTTATAGAGAAGAACCTTGGCAAGGACGAACATGGCCATGTGAGGGTGAGCATCGATTGTTAAATTGTAGAAACTGTTTAACCATATTTGGTTGAACAAGTAGAAGAGTTGATATTAAAGTTTACATAACAGATAGTATTTTTGAATTTTCGAAATAGGTAGGATGATACAAGGTATGATTTCGTATTTATCTTAAAACAAATTTAGGATCCCTTTTTATATATTTAGAAACTATAGACCTTGTAATTTCTAAATATGATGAATATGATGATTATGAATCTCCAAAATTTACAATATGTAATACATGTAATTAATCATGACAAAGATTTATTGCATCTTATAACTTATTGTTTTAGGTCATGACTCGATCTTATATTATTAAATTTATCCCAAACGTAATTCTAGTTGTTATTGTGGTATATATTTCAATTATTTTCTTATTAAAAAAATTTATACGAAAGGTATCAACATTTAGATTAAGTTTAAATAAAAGGATTGATGTTATGCTAAATAATTCAAATAAGAATTCCGTCAATTAATTGTTATAAAGTTGTTAAAATGATCTAATCTAATTATCAACTGATATGTGATGCTAACATAGTACCTACATATTATGCAAAGAAAAAAAAAAGAAAAAGTAATACGTAAAATTATAAAAATAAAATACATAAAAAATAAAAAATTGGAAAAAAAAAGTGTAGAAAGTGCAAATCATATAATGTAATTATATATAATAAATGTAATTAAAAAATTAGAAAAGGAAAAATAAAAGAAATAGAAAATGAAGAAAATTGAATAAATCAAACAATAAATACATATATATATATATATGTAAAATTATGCAACCATCTAAGTGGTAGCTAGCCATTCTTTAGTCTTTGTGTGCCATTTCAAACTCAATTACTTAAGTAAGTTACAATCTATTTATAAAAATGGATAGTTTTATTTACCTATAACTTAGGGTGATTGTCTATTACCTTAAGGGATCAACAACCCTTTAGGATGGTGGAGGGTCACCTCAAACCTCCATTAAAAGAAAAAATAAATCCCCAAGTAGAGAGTTTAGGAGAGAAAAAAAGAAAATTCATCGGGTCATGTTATGCTAAGCTATGAACTTTTTGTTGGTTTTTCTTAATTTTATATTTAAAGTTTAAATTTTTTGGATGTTATATCTAATCGAATTTTTACCTATTAAATTATATATATAAAGTTTAAAAATATGAAATATTTTATTCAATTGAAGTTTTACTCATCAAATTTATCATTTCATTATCTAAGAAAGATAGCATGATGTATTTGCGCCGTCGTCAAATTTACATCTTCATCGAATAAAAAGTATACTTATAAGTGATTAGAGATGATATAGCAACAATGATTAGTAAAAATCAAATTATGCACGGCAAAACACAAAAGGTTTAGGTTAACATTATTTAAAAGGAAAAAAAAAAAAGCCGTAAAGAAACTTATATGGCAAACTATAAAGAGATTAAATTAAATTTAAAATTTATTAAATAGTTTATATTTAAAAAAATATAAATTAAAAATAAAATAAATAATAATATCGATTCTGTAAGAAATAAACGTGTTACATATAAAAATCCTTTTAAAGGGTGCAAAAAAAGAAATGACGAAGAAAATAGACAAAAATTATGATTACGTGTGGGCAATTATCCTTAAACAAATGAAATAAAAGGCAAAATATTCAATTCAACGACGCCATTTTAGCCAAAGCCATAACCATGACCATAACCATAACCATCCGACAACACAGAGAGAGTGTGAGAGAGAGAGAAGAAAATTCCAATTAATAGTTCGGGTCAATCCTATCTATTCCAATCCTCTTTTGAACGATTCTTACATTTTGAAACTCAGATTCAATCATACCAACCAATCGACCACATTACTTATCACACTCCGATCTATTTTACACACTTATTTCATTATTATTATTCTATTTCTTATCACCATCATTTTACCGTAATATCTCTATATTTGTGTTTTTTTATTTTATTTTGTTGTATGGCCCAATAGTTGATTCCTTGAGAATGTAAATTTCCTGATCTCTTGGCCAAAGTTCTATGCTTTTTTGTGCGAAAGGGTTTTGAAATTTATCTTTTTTCATGCAAAAAGGGCATAGATATTCTTTATACAAAATTGCCGAATCCATGCGATTGATTTGATTCTCCGAGTTCAAAGCAGTCAGCTTTTGGCTAATTTTATTGTTGGATATTCAGGAAATTTCATGTAAGTTTCATGATTTGTTGCAATTCGCCTGCTTTCTTTCTGATGTTTATGTTGGGTAACGTATAGGTTTTGTTTGCTGTGATTGTTTGATTATTAATCGTTTAATTTGATTGTCCTATAGTGTTTGTTGAACGTGGAAGATCATTTCTTTTGTGTTGATGTGCATGTGATGGGTCCTTTTGTAGTGTACGTTATGATGAATTTTAGAAAACTGGTATTGATTCTCTCATCCAATGGTTTGATTCGATGTGTTCAGTTTTTGAGGTTTTTTTATTGAAGATCCTGCGTCTATATTGTGGAAATAGGATGTTGGGTACATGTCTGTGAATTTGATCTAATGAATTTGTGTTTTTGTTAGTTTTCGAATGGTTTGGGTAATATTCATTGCCAAGTTTATTGATTTTCAGACAAGTTGCAGTAGTGATGATATGCTTTTGCGATAATTTTTATGAGCTATTGTCTTTGGTAGGCTAGATTTAGAAGACCATTTCTTCATATTTGTGTGGTGAGTATATGGTATCTATTCTATGGGACATGATTAATTCTCGTCATGATGCATTGCAGATCAATAGGGTACTCATACAATAGAACAAAACGGCGACGGATAAGTCAGTGGTGGAAGTACGGCGGGCATCTGGGGCAGACTGTTTGGCGGGTCTGGATTGCTTTGTGAACATCGTCAAGGCCCTTTCCTTGGGCATGGGAAACTGCCTCTCTGGGGCAGGGGAAGAATCCTCCCCACGTTCCCTGGCATCTTCATCAGGGAGTGGTAAAGGAAAGAATTCAGCGAAGAAACGGCAGATGAGGAGAAACTCCTCCTTTGAAGCGAAGATGGAGATGTGGCTGCATCGAATCCCTGGAAGAATGTTCTTGAATGGCTCGACTGATATGGCTTCTCTTTTTACAAAGCAAGGAAAGAAAGGGGTTAATCAAGATGCCATGATTGTTTGGGAGGTCAGTTTTTTGTAATGGCGTGAAAACATTCTTTGCTTGTTTATGGCAGTCATTCTGTCCCAATATTACTTTCTTTTAGAGATATTGCTTCTCTACTGTCAATGTCACATGGGAAGTAGCAGAAACATGTTGAATTATTGCAAATCGCTGTTAATCTAATTAAAGATTGATGAGCCTGGACTAGACCAGCAACCTCTAATGCAGAGACATGGACACCCAGCAAAAGAATAAGGATGGAAGGGTGTTAAATCTTTTTGAAGAAAGCATTTATATTGCTAAAGATGAAAAGAATATAATATGTTGAAACTTTTGCTGACTTCAATGTCGGAAATTATTTGTGCTTGTCACCTGCAATACCATATGGTCTGCATTGATTATGTTCCCAAAGTGGATGAATCCTATAGTGCATCCTCATCACAGTAGGTCCAGTTTGCCTGCAGGGCTGCCAGGGTATTACTCACTGCTCCATTCCAAATATCTTCAATACAGATGATTCAAGGACCTCTATGAGATCTCTCAGGGATACTAGGCATAGTTTCTCCTTGCAAAATCTTGCAGGCATAGAAATAGCGATATATATGTGTACATGCATGCCCAGGTGCTCTGCTGTTATCTAGATAATGTTTTATGGAATGGATGTGTACTGCTACTTACTTCAGTATATTGGAACCTGCTGTAAATAACTGTACAACTCAATGTTAATTGTTTTTTTTTCATTGTTTTTCTGTCGTCTTCTCGTTAACGTTCTGCCTTTCCTTGGAACTTTTATCTCCTCTGGCTTTAATCATCAACTTGTTTGGTTCTGTTGAAACAGAATTTTGGCTCAAAAGAAGATACAATTTTTTGTGGTGTTTTTGATGGCCATGGCCCTTATGGGCATGTTGTAGCAAAGAAGGTCCGTGATTCTCTTCCTCTGAAACTTAGTGCTCTATGGGAGTTAAAGAAGGGTGGCCCAGAAGGGACTAGCGATTTCAGTGGTAGTGCCTTGGGAAGCGTGAATTCTGAGGACACTCCTTTTCTTTCTGCTGATGAGGATCGCAACCAGAAAGATGGTCCATCTGATACCTTTATCACATTGAAAGAGTCATTTTTGAAGGCTTTTAGGGTTATGGACAAGGAACTCAAGCTACATCCTTATATTGATTGCTACTGCAGTGGGACAACAGCTGTTACCATTGTCAAGCAGGTATAAGTTTATATCTAAACTGAAAGCTAACGACACTAGATGTATATGCTTGATCTTCACTTATTTTTATCTTGCAGGGGAATGATCTTGTCATTGGTAATGTGGGAGACTCGAGAGCTGTATTGGGTACTAGAGATAAAAATGATTCTCTACTTGCTGTTCAGTTGACTGTAGACCTGAAACCAGATCTTCCAAGTACATATCTCTCTCTCTCTCTCTCACACACACACACATTATATCTCTACATTTACGCTTCATGTGCAGATACACTAGTTTTACACCATAGATATTCTCGCTAACTAATATATGCCTGTTAACTTATTTTCTAAGTTATATAAGGATTTGTACAGCAATATAGTATAACTTTAAGTTTCAATTAAATGGCTTCCGAGCTTATGGTCCATTGTAAGATTCAATTTATGTGGAGGTGTCATATATTGAAATTTTTATGGGCTCCTTCAAATATGTCCATGGAAAATTTGGTGTATACCTTAATGATGTAAGGCCTATACCAGAAAGCTGAGGCTGGCCACTGTACTTGGCTATAAATGTGAAGTTTCTTGTTTATGACGAGATATATTTTGTAGATTAGTTTTGAAGATTGTTGATTAATGGCACCTCTATATTTGTCTAAGAAATATTGACATTTTGATGAATTCTGTTTCTTGGTTGGTATGGGAAGTTACTAAAATTTATCCCATCATTATTCCACTTGAAGCTAATAACCAATAGATATTATCTGTTAATTTCACCCACGGTTTTCCTGTCATGCCAATAATGTGCATGCCTGCAGTATGGTGCTGTTGCTTTTCAGTTTGCAGTAATTGTTGCTACAGCTTATTTCCCATACTAGTTCTTGTAGGTGGTCTATATATATAATTTTCTAATCTGTCTGCTAAACTACAAGGACTAAATTTATAGAGAGTGATTATCCTAGATGTTCATGTCGGAAGTATTTTCACAAATATCCAGCAGGGTGTGTGTGTGTGTGTGTGTGTAAAGCATTTGGGTAAAATGACATCAAGTTCAATAGAGAATAAAGCAATTTATTGGCAAATCCCAATGAATTGGCCTAGTGGTTATGGCACAAAAATCTCATGAGAAATTGCAGGAGTTCTTGGGTTTTTGTTTGTTCAAAGCAAATTCTATGGATTACCTATATAACAGGACTTAACTAGTGCATAGGTCTTTTTGGGTGGTTCATAATCCCAAAAAGAGCTTGCCCAATTATAGGCATTACTCTCCATTAACAAAAACATAAAGGTGGTTTGTTGGCAGGATTCTTAGCTCTTTCTTTTTCTTTTTTCTTTTTTTTTTTTAAATTAAAGAAACTTCTCAGCTGTGAATGTTGCATGGAAATTTCTTTCTTTTGCATGCTTTAGTAGTATTTATGTAATACATGATCAAGTAGATGATGTTGAGTTCAGTTGAAAGCCATGAGATATTTTTAATTTAAGTTTGTGTATATTCACAACTATTTCTTCTATTGTAGGAGAAGCAGAGAGAATCAGAATTTGTAAAGGAAGGGTTTTTGCTCTTCATAATGAACCTGAGGTTGCTCGAATTTGGCTTCCTCACAGTGATTCTCCTGGTCTTGCAATGGCTCGAGCATTTGGAGATTTCTGTTTGAAAGATTATGGTTTGATCTCTGTGCCAGAGGTTACTTATCGACAGCTTACGGATAAAGATGAATTTGTGGTTTTGGCTACGGATGGGGTAAGAATCAACTGCTTGATATGAAATTCAACAGGAACATGTATCCTTGCTAGTTGACTTAAATCTGATTAGGTTTTAATGTGATCAGGTGAATGGCACTGTCAACTGGTTCATGGATATATGATTGAAAAAAATGAAAAATCACGTTATCGAGGAGGGGGTAAACGCTATTTTTGGAAAAGTTTAGGATACCTGTATTTTAATTGGATTTTATGGGGAATACCTCTGATTTTCATTTTATTTATCGTTAGAAATTAGGTGTAACTCTAATAAAATTATACAATATAGTATATTAATGTATTCACTCACCAAAATTATGCGATGCAACTTCTCAATAGAGATTATCATGAGTTGAAAATCTCACTAGTATTGTTGACTTGGCAGCTCTGGGATGTTCTGTCAAACAAAGAAGTTGTAGACATAGTGGCGTCAGCCTCACGATCTATCGCAGCACGAACACTGGTTGAACATGCTGTTCGAGCATGGAGGCTCAAATATCCATATGCAAAAGTTGATGATTGTGCGGTAGTTTGCCTATTTCTTTGCTCGAATGAAACAAGTTACTCTTCAGAGCAGGTAAGCAAGCCAGATATATCGGATTCCGGTCAAGAGGAAACTGTTTCTTTGGCAGGGACGATAGTGTCACCTCACTAGGTTGTATCAAGTCACGAGGAGGAAACAGGTGGGGCATCGGGAGGAACGATTGCCTGCATCTGCACACATTGGTATCTCCTCTTGGTTTGGTGATTGCTGAAGATAAGATCGTGAAGATGTAGAATGGCTTCATGAAATTGTTTTGTCAACATTTAAGTCAGCACATATCGCCTGTTATTATTCAATTGATTCATTTTCTTGTCAAGTTCACCGAAAAGGGTCAAAGCTAAAAAAGGTCATGTTTTTAGGAATTTTTTCATTTTCATCGTATTGACAGAGGGGTATCACCGGCCGCTTTTTTCCTTGTTGGTGAGTTTCCCTCCTCTGTTGTGTCTTTTTGGGGGTTTACGTATATTGAATCCATTGATTTTGATTTTAGTGCAAACTCAACATGTGTTGGGAGTGAGACTTGCTTACAAGTTAATCGGACTTTCACTAGTCGCGCTGCATCAGGGACATGAGACTGCTTATTCGCTCTCCAAACTAGTTTACTCCTTATGAATTTTTGTTGAATAGCAGACTCAATTCTTTTTACGTCGGAAAATCTGTTATTGAGAATCGTGGGCTTGAGGTCTCTCTCTTTCTCTGTCCGACTGCATGTGCATAGCTGTATAAAAAAGAAATCTGATGAAGCTATGGCTGAGATGCAGTGTACTTTCTTTTTCCTCCTTTACAGCAGGGAAGTTCCAGCCTGCTTGTATGGCGTATTCAGTCTGTACTGTTTCCTTACTGCTGTCTTTTACAGAAATGAACCATGATAGACAGGCTTTTCATCTGATTTGTAGGGATGCCATTCCCAAATTTTATTCATTGACTACATCGATAAAAGAACAGTGGAAGAGTAACAATTGCAAAAGCATAGAAGCATCGAGACAAACGATGTTGTTTCCTGATGAAAACACTGATGAGATCATCAAAAAGCAAGTTTCCTGGTATTACTTGGTCGGTTTCTCATATTGTAGTCGATGATGATTTACTCCTTACTAGCCATGTTTGCGACCCATTCCGCCAACAAATTTAGTTTCATCTGACCGAAGTATTTAGATCCTTCATCCATGGTTGTAGTAAGTGTTGGCGAGAACAAAGGTCGGTTTGCCTCTTGTGGGTAAATTATTTTTTAAAATTAGGATCGAGTAAAAATAATTTGCGAATTGCCGTCGCAAAATCGCAGCTAGAAACTGCAGCACCTGTTCCTATTTGCAGATAAATCGCAGTTTCTGTGTGCTATTTAGAGATTGCATAGCAGAAATGCGATTTACGTTGCATGATAAACATGCAATTTTTTCACATGCAAATACTTGCCACGTTCACTCAACGCTTGAAACTTGAACCGGACATGAGCCGAGTATCCTTGCTATGTGGTTATCCTTTTCTTCATATGCCAAACTTATTTCTTTGGTTTTGGCTTTTAGGAGTTGCATAACTAAATATTGCATTATTGGCCACAATCATATGAAGACACTGAAATGATAACTAAGCCTACTTTGTTTTTTTGGCCTCATGTGGATATGTTCTGTATGAAATGATACTCTCCTACTTGATTTGTGTCTTGCAGGCGCGAACTAACTTCCTCCTTTTGAATGGAGTTCCGATTTCTTAATGTCTATGGAAAATTTATCCCCCACTTTCTTTTTTATTATTATCCAAGCGCCATGTGAACGGAAAATCATGAAATCTTAGGATTATTTTGCCACAGATGAAAAAGTGTTGTGGCACTCAAAAAGTTTCACACCCTTGTTAATTTCTTGTAATAAAATTCTTTTTAACATTTATTTACATTATTTACGGAATTCGGTATACAATATTAAAGCTAAATATATAAAAAAATAATAAAAATAATTTTTTTTTACACTTTAAAAATCTTTGAAGCATATTTAGATATTCTATGAAAAGTAGTGTTAATATAGGATTTGTAAAAGGTTTAAAATATTGATAAGGTATTTTGGTAGACTACTTATTTACAAAGTGGGGAGTTATTTAGAGATGAGAGTCACTTAAAGTGTTGATGCAGCATCCTTAGCAACTCCTTAAGCACCCAACTAATGAACATATACTCTGAGGACGTCAACTTTTTGAAGGAACCTAGTGTGATGCATAAGCACCCTAAAAATGAGGTCCCTAGCAATGTGTGAAGCAACTCCTATTACACATGCTCTAAGGACACAAAACTCTTTTAATTAGACAACTAGCTGCACAAGCCTTCGAAAGTAGTAACATAGCCTATATATACACACCCATATGATTTATAAAGTGTTGGGTTCCTTAAAGAAGGAGGTTCTTTAGGATAATACGTGGTCTTGTGCTTTGCATTTTACTTAATATGACCACCATGGAAATCTTGATAAGGAAATCAAGATGCGATGAATTGATACTTATGTAAATTTGAATTATTTCATAAATCCTTCTATTGACGGGCTATTTTGAGCTCAAACTTCAAAAGCCCAAATATAAGTGTGAGATCTACAATTTGGCAATTAGGACTTTAGCATTGAAATTTAGGATATCTAAAAAGATTACCTTATTATCAACTTAGAAAATATGCTAAAGGCATAAATTAGCTAAAACGACACAAAGATCTTAAGTATTTAAAATCGAATAATAGAATAATTAATACAAGTTAAAAGCTAAAGATTTTCAAATTTATTCATTATCCATTACGAAATAAGATCGTCAAATTTGAGACTCGATTTCATGAGATTCCAAATATAAAATTGACTCATAATAAAATATAAAAAGGTGACACGAAACAATCTTATAAAATAATAATAGTAAAAATATATAAAAATATTGAGCTAATTATATATGTAAAAGCTCGATCTTGTAAATTTAGGGATCCACAAAATTTAATTGTTTAGCCTTGAAATTAACAATAAGATTCCAAAAATTAGTTAAAAAGGACCTCATAAATTTAGAATTTTAATAATATAATAAAAACTTTAAAAGAAGCTAAATCGATAAAACTAATAAAAACTTGTCAAATTTTAGAGTTGGAAAACCACGATCACAAATATAAAGGAACTTAGAAATAAATAAGAAAAATAGCAAATGACATGAAATATTTAATAAATATAATAATAATAGGATATAAGTAATTAAGCTTATAATGTAGAAGATTTAGTAGAAGCTTTTAATTAAAGTTCAAACCAATAAGTAATAAATATAAGAAAATATGTATAAGAAAAACACTAAATAAAAAGGGAATTATGATTTTGAGAAAACCATGGATAGAGTTAATGGTTTTGCAAAACTATGGAGCTTTAATGGTTTGGGACAAAACCATGACATTAGAACATAGTTTTAGTAAAACCACTTAACACTTAGCATATGAAAGAAGAGAAATCCCAAATAGTTGTCTAACATGCAATTAATCAACCTACTCAATTCAAGACCTATAAATACACTTTTCCCTCACAATTTTGGATTGTTTAGATACTCTCGAAGTTAAGGAAAATTTATAGCAATTTTTTTAGCATTTTAGATAAATATAAAAAAAAAAAAAGGAAATATTAGACGATAATATGCAAATTCAAGGTTCCCATAATTAGGAGCGACCCAATAATAGAAGATCACCACTACAAGAACCTCCACCCAATGCCATTTACTATTGACAGTAGCCCCACCATCGATTGCCACTAAAGATCCAAGTGCCAGTAAGTTTGATTTTACACCCGATTTTCAAAAATTTGCAAAAAATATCAAATTTGGTTAAAAAATTATGAAAAATGACATTGTTTTAAGTATAGTTTCATGTAAATATAATTAAGATAAATAAACACTACATTGAATGTAAAATATGATGAAAAGCGAAATGTATTTCGAATAATCGGTATATATATAAAATTTGTAATCAGTTAATGACAACATCAATACAATGGAAAAATAAACAAAAAAACAAAAACAATAAACTAAACATATGACGCTTATGTCGTATAAAGGTTTTCACGGTACAGGAAAAAAGTGAACACCCCCGTCTATCATATGTTTGAGTAAGCTCAGTTGGTGGATCGTCAAGCTCAAGTTCGCTTAAAGAAACTGCGTGGTCGGTTGGATTCCAGATGCAGTTGAGTGACGCCCTTACCCATAGATAACTACGTAGGAATAGAACGTAACTTTTAAGGAGCCGGCGGAGTAGCAAGGTCAAGACATTGCTGGAACTTGGGAGTCATGTATGAGCTAGATCTAGGTCTAGAGCTGGATTCAGCTCCCAAAGTGGAGGCAACACCTAACCCAGGGTGTGTGCTATATCCCTTACTGATATGCCTTAAGTCTATGGAATGATGGGCATGTAGTGAGATATTGTCACCAAGGTCTGCTCAACAACGTACCACTAGAGCCCTGCATCCTCGAACTCTAACTCTACCCTTAGATGGTGCATAAGGTGCTGGCATCTGCTCGTCAATAGGTGGTCCATGATCCTCATTGTGGTACATATAGGGTGACTCATGTATGCCTTATTACTGTAGGTAGAGGATAAGGCCATTATGTTGCTCAACGAAGTTGAGTGTCTCATCTACAATACCCAGTACTGTAAGATAGTCAGGTGCTAGTCTGATACTCCTGAGCAAGTCCACTTGAAATAAGTTAAGAAAATAGATATTGGTATATATGATAGCAAGTATAAACGAACGAAAAATAAAATAATAGACGATTTTAAATGTACGTACCAATCGACCAATGACAGCTTCGTGGTGTGTAATATAACGTCAGGTTATCTATCTATACTACGACCAGTAGCTCTCATCGATCCCTCGAGGACCTTAGATGTATACTAAGAATCCAAATCTCTATCCCCAAGCCTGGATGTAGGAAGAGTATATCTTAATCTAGTCAACATTTGTCTTACCCTGGAGGTCCAGCTGATGGAGCTGCTTTAAGGTGTTGACCTCTTGTGGAACGTACTGATATCCTCTAAACTGTTGGATGACATAGTTTGAAAAGCATCACTCAATTATGTGAAAACATATGAGTGTACCCAAGCAATCCAAATGTGTCGCCTGGCAATATAATACTGAGGCAACAATTGCAGTAATTCCTTTGTATAAGGCTCTTAAACAACCTAAAGAGCAGAAGACAAAGAAAAGAAAATTAAATAATTAGTCAAATAACGATGGTTATCACTTACGGTCAAGACAAATACAGTAAAGATGATAACTTATCATATCATACCTACTGCATCGTCTGCATGTCAAAAACGGTGCAATACGCATCTATGACATGCATCGGATGCTGAATCGTATCCCGCATTATCCTCCATCTGGCTACCAATGGCCTATCCCCATCGGTAATAAACCCATATTAACTAAAGGGGGCTACATGTCAGAATCTATTCTAAGCCCAGACCTGCAGTAAAATTGCGACCTCTCCTAACTCATGTGTGTCAGATGAGAAGGTAGAGCACAGCTATTGGTACAACCATGCCAAACACGTACAGCCCTAACTAAACTACCCAGCTACTGAGAAGTCCTCCAACAATGGTAGGAACATCAGGTGGATAAGGCTGGAGAATTTATCCGTAAATATAAATCTTCCCATCAACCTGAGTATGTGCGCATACGCGTACTGTCGAACCATCTCGTCGTCCGCCCTACAGGGAAGTATCTGGAAGTGCTTCCGTAACCACGTTAAAAATAAGCGAGCACCTCTCATTTGAGCAAGCCTCACACCTAATAACCTCTCTCCTACATCAACCCAGCTCTCCTCATCATCCGTCTCTGTTCGCCTTACCAATGCAAACCCCTCAACTGGAAGTCCAAGCTAGACCTCAACATCTTGTAGTATGATGATCGCCTCTCTAGTGGGTAGGTGGAATGTATATGTCTTGGGCCTCCATCTCTCGACAAGTGCCGTAATCAGATGCCAATCCAACATAATAAATGGGAGCTGTGCAACTCCTCAAAACCTAACCTCCCGTATATACGGCTCTATCTTAGGATGAATGGGGATATTCTGCTCATCCTTGCGTATTGGCATCTTACTATGCTGCACTCGTAGTGCATATGCTGTCTCTTAAACAAACATTCAATTAAGTTAATAAATAATACATCATTAATAAGGGAATTGGTTGTAAATGATAATGACATTACTCATCCTACTCTCTTAGACGGCCTGTGAACGATGACTGGCTTACTTCGCAAGTACAGGTAGATTAATCGATCCCGACTCCATCTGTCCTATGATCACATATAAATAAGTTTAGTACATCAACTACTCATCACTATATTTCCGTTCGCATAGAAATTTACTTTTACATAATCTACCATTTGCATATTAGTAATGTCACAATGAACCGAATATTTAGATGAAATAAAAAACGTCATCTATATACCGAGCAACAACTTTACAAAATACACTTAGTCATTTCATTAAGCTGCGTCGCCAACACAAATACTTAACATTGACTTTTTAATTCGACCTAACTTAAAAAAAAAACACTAAATATATATACAGCAATACAAAAAAAAATTAATTTTATACAATATAAAATATATTTTCATCAATTATTAATAATTTATATAATTTACGGTATATTTATAATTACAAAATCTATATTCGTATAACTTATATACCGTAACACAAAAAATTCCTAATTTTATATAACATAAAATATTTTTTTATCAATTATCAATAATTTATACAATTTACGGTAAATCTATAATTATGAAATTTATATCGGTATAACTTATGTACTATAACACAAAAAATTCCTAAATTTAAACAATATAAAATATATTTTCATTAATTATTAATAATTTACACAATTTATAGTACATCTATAATTACGAAATCTATATTCGTATAACTTATGTACCATAACACAAAAAATTCCTAAATTTGGATAAAATAAAATATATTTTCATCAATTATTAATAATTTACATAATTTATGATACATCTATAATTACGAAATTTATATTTGTATAACTTATGTACCATAACACAAAAAATTTCTAATTTTATATAACATAAAATATATTTTCATCAATTATTAATAATTTACACAATTTACGATACATCTATAATTACAAAATCTATATTTGTATAACTTATGTACCGTAACACAAAAAATTTATAAATTTAGACAACATAAAATATATTTTCATGAAATATTAATAATTTACATAATTTATGGTACATCTATAATTATGAAATTTACATCATTAACTAATAAATTTTTTTCTACAACAAAATATTGAATAATGTCAATTATTACTAAGATAATAAAAAAGTATTAAATAAATAAAATTCACATAAGTTATAGATTGTTATTTGTGAATGATGTATACTCGCGTTAGGAAATAGTTCGATACTCCAACTATAGTTTCCTTTGATTTTTCTCTGTGTTTTGAAAATTTTAAAAACTAGTATAGGTAAGAATGAGTTCTGGCTGCGCAAATTGGGTTTTATATAAGTGGTATATTGAAAGCGCATTTACTGCATTCGCTTTTAGTTATAATGAATTACACTGAAGGCCTATCTACTGCATGTACCTTCAGTATAAAAATTATAACACACAAAAGGTATATTCAATTGATGTGCCTTCAGTATATTATATTTGTAATTCTTTTTTAAACGAGCTATTTTTTGTAATATTTTTCGGAAAAGAGACCATATTTGTATAAAACTTTATATTACAAATGGAGTCTAATTTTAAGAATATGGATTCCACTTTTCTTTTCCTTTATATAATTAGTATTCTATTGCATTTTGGCAATTAGCATAAGTAGTTCTATTGAAAACAGCAAGGAAGACACAATAGTTTGCTTAGATCTTGTCTTTATTCAAACTATGATTTGGATTATTGTACAATATAGTCGCTCAAAAGTAGTTATATAATATATAGTGTCAAGCCTAAATATTTTCGCTTTTCCATTTTCTTTAATCTAATTTAAACCAAACCTAATGCTTATTTAATTGAAATCCTCGACAAATAAGGAAAACCCATCTTCTTTTATCTTTGAAAATACTTGGAGTCGCCACCTGATAGAACTGGGAAAGGTGATTAAATTAAAATCAATTAAGCAGATTGATTTTAATTTAACCATTGGTCTATGGTCTCAAAAACCTTTTTTATTTTGAAAAGAGTTTAAGAAACTAAATATCTAAATTTGGGAGCTATCCTAATAAACCTTATGTTGATATTACCTTAACCTTCCAAATTTAATTTAATTTATCAAATACCCTTCTAAAAAATAATATTGATTCACATGCAAATAAGTAAATAAAATTGCATTTATTTGCAAAAAATAAGAAGTTGAAACATTATTCACAAGAGTGGAAAAATATGTTTTTCCATATTTTATATTATCCCGTAATTACGTATGGGTGCTTACGTATCCATTATTTGGGATCAGACTTCCGTAATTCGTTCATAAAACTTAAGTGTGTTGATTTCTTTTAATTTTGAAAAAATAGCCAAGTGTACATTTTGCTCATTTTGTTTTATTTAAGAAAAATTCTAAATAAGGGTCTTAAATTGATGTTTTTATTTTCAGAAAATTCTAAGAGGTCCTAATTTTGAAAAGGATTAATTTTATCTTATTTAATTTTTTTTTTTTTGGAAAATGAATTTTCTAGGTGATAAAATGTTTTTCTTATCTTTTTATTATTTTTTTCTTATAATTATTATTATTTTTTTGGCCGAAGCATATTAAAAGGAAAAAGAAAGCAAAGATATCTCTATTTTCTTCTTTTTTTGTTTTTTGTTTCTTATCTTTTTGTCTTCTTTTTTTTTATTATTATTTACAATAGAACAAAAGGAAACATGATAAACAAGAAAAAGAAAAAAAAAATACAACTAAACAATACAAAACAAAGGAAAAAGGAGGACCAAACTATAGCATGAATGCAGGTTAGCGAAGGTGGATCGGGTTAGTCTTTCGAGTTTAGGTCAAGTTGCCCAACTCGAATCACATGCATTGCACGTGACTTGCTGAAGAGGAAGGAACAGACATCGAGGGCACTATTCGAGCTTGTTTAGGCACCAATTTGAATGGGGAAAGCTTGTTTCATGTGATTCAGATTGAGGAATGGAGGTATAGGGATGACACTGTTGCTTAAGGAGGTCGTTTGGGTGGTGTTTGAATTCGGCCATTAGGAAATGGTTGTGCTCGCATCAAGTAACGATCGCTGGAGGTGAGTTGAGAGTGTGGCTTTAGGTTTTGGGGTGTTGTGAGTTTAGTTGTGCACTTATTTCAACTTGAGATGGTGGTTAGGGTAATGGTTTAAGGAGTGGGTTGTAGTGGTTAGGGTTTGAAAGGGTGGCGATTGATTCTTGAGGTTAGGGGTACGACTGATGATGGGGCTAGTTGAGTTCGAGAGGCAAGGACATGGGGAAGCTTACAGTAGTGGTCTTGAGCTTCAAAAGTGGCCATGGTGGCTTAAATTTTAGAGAGAGAGAGTATGGTCACAGTTGAAAGTGTAGAAAGATAGAGACAACTCAAAATGGGAGAAAGAGAGATTAAGATGAGGATTGATGGAAGCTGATGATTGTTGGTGCTTGAATAAGGATGGGAAAGTTGAATTTATACTGATTAAAGCTTGGGTTACAATGGAAAGTCCAAAAATTGAGTCAATTTGCATTTTTTTTTAATATTTGGGTATTTGACAAACTTAAATGCGAATTGATGATTTTGAATGAAATAAATAGTCAAGGTGTAATTAAAAGTGATTAAACTTGTTACAAACACACATTAGAAGCTTGGAAAATTTCCATTACAACTTAGATTTGCTAGATTACGTGAGTTGGAAAATCTCTGATATAGACTTTTCTTGATTTTCAAAGCCTGATTCGACCTTGCAAATGACTGTATTTGGACATATAATTGGCACTCATTCATAGTATCTTAGGTGGTCTTTGTGATTTTACCGTTAATTTAGTGAAATTATGAAAAGAATCAAATAAAAAATGTACAAGAAGTGAGCACCCTAAGCTAAGAAAATGAACGAAATAAAAGGAAAGGGAAGAGGATGCTGACATAGCACCATGTGTACACTACATCAGCTACGTAGACCATTAGAAGATGGCTACATGTCATTTGTGACACATGGCACAATGGAAGCTTGATGCATGGCATGGTGGGTTTGTAAAAATAAAAGGCACATGAGTGCCCAACAAAAATCTAACCAAGACCTCTAATTCACTCCTGACAGAAGACCAATTGTTTAACCATATGAGTTGTAAGCTCATGCCCTATGTTTTATTGCAACTAAATTACATATAAGCTATAAGACTACCTAAAACTACTTAAACAGAAAATAAATTAAACCAAACGCTTGGATCCCAACATAAGCTCTTTTTCTTAAAAATTACTTTCCTTAAAGTATTTTATTTTTCTAAAAAAGTTCTAGCTTCCTAAATTTTTATATTTTTTATTTAATTATATATATTTTTTATTTTTCTAAGATTTTCCCAAAATTTTCTTTTCTTTTTTTGTGCTTCACTAATTTTTCAAAAATTTTCTGTATTTAATTTTTTTTTTTTTTTTTTTGCATTTTTTGAATTAGGACCCTTTTTTCTTTGTTTTAAACTAAGATTACAAGGGAACAAAAATGAGATGTCTACATATAATTACCAATTAATTTGGTCTTCTAATTGAATTATAGCAAAAATAAGGTAAATTATTAGTAAAAAAGTTTCATAAAAACTGTTAATATCTTTTATAAAAATATTGACAGTTTTCTCTTTATAATAATAAATCACCTCAGATTATTATAAATAAGGCTCATTAACATATAAAAAGAACGTGGCTATATTATATGATCATTTTTAAATGATTGGATTACATTCTAATTATTCTGGTATGTAATATGTATGAACTTTCCATCACATACCACCTCAACTCAACATTCAATTCCTCGAAAGTGGAGCAGCCAAGGCCTTGCAGAAAGCCGTATGCGATCTTTGTATCATGTGATGAGTTCTGAATCTCATGGACCAACGAATGGTACCACTGTTGAAACGTTTTCCTCTAAGCCAATGTATGGATAAGAATCATGTGGGACACAAGAAATAAAACATAAAAGAAAAAAAATTAAAAAATATGATGTATGAAAAGTAAAAACCATTCGTTTATATGTGAAAGTCACATGAAACCTACCATAGAAGTGCGAAAATCTGAGATGGGAAATCTTCCCTTCATGTTATTTCAGCTTAGAATTTGTCAATGGATCTTCAATATTAACACCTTTAGCGAGTAAAAAGAAATTATATCTTTTTATGTAATCTTTTTTTTTTTTTTAATGTGCAATCCATTTTAGAAAATATATTTCTTTGCTAATAACTAGTGTCAAAGTAGCACAAGTACTCCAAAATTATATGCCACTTACAAAGTACTTGTATATACCTATCAATATAATCCTTACATCGTCCGTGAAACTAAACCATAATCTTTGAGTACAACTTATTCTTACCAACTTACCTAACATGTACAAGGAAAAGGCAAAAAATAAAAAATAAATACGAGGATCGAAACCAAACTATTGTGCTAATATGGAACATAGCATTTCCATATAGTAATACCTTAACATGTATGTATATCCTTTTTTTCATAATATAAGAAAGTGAACAATTGAGGGGTGATTTGATGAAGAAAATTAATTACAGAAGCCATTGCTTGGGTTTAACGGTAAGGAGAGGTAAGAAGTCATTTGGATTGACCAATGACCTCTTATTGGTTGACTAATCAACACCAAAAATAGGTTAGTTAATAAACCCATTTTAGAACTAGGTTAACCTTAAGGGATCTAGTTTAACCTTTTATAAGCCTTAAACAACCAAATTGAGTATAAATCAACATTAGTATTAGGAGGTTCAATTTTCAATCAAAATGGTGGATTAGTAGAATTTGAAGAGAATACAATAGGTATTGCTCTAAATTTGGAATCAAATAATGGTGTTTTATTAATGGGGGACGGTTTGTTGATAAAAGAAGGAAGATCTGTAAAAGTAACAGGAAAAATTGCTTAGATACCAATGAGTGAGGCTTATTTAGGTCATGTTATAAATGCGTTGGCAAAACAGAGGTGATGCGTTATTTCTTTTCAATTATATAGAGAGTGGATTTTCTCAATGAGCTTTCAATCTTTAATAAATGTCATCCATATATGTAGTTACCATGCTTTTTTCACTTGTGTTCATAGGATTAGAAGTTAAATAGATCTCAAACCATGCATATAAAGGAAATATTGATTGTGCTTGCTCTTATGCGAGGAGGACCATGAGTACTGATGTACTAAAAGTAGAGGTAAATTGGTAGTTGTATTAGTCGAGAGGGGCTAAGGGTCGTAAAAATGTAATGGTAGTTTAGGCACTAAATTGCTATGCATGAGTAAATGGGTTGTAGACTGGATAACAACTCTGATGAGAGAATTAAAATAGAGGAGATTAAAGTTTAGAAGCATATTCAAATAAGATATGAACACTTTAAAAAAATTCAAATAAGTGATCAATATTGTACAAACCGATTCAACTAAGGGATCAACGTTTGATATAATAATTCAAATAATTTTACAGATTGGCTATCATGAATCAATTGTTTCAATTGCTTTATGAAACACTTATTTAAATTTTTAAAAACGTTGATGTCTTAATTGAACTTACCTCCTAAAATATTGATCTATCCCATTATAATTCTCCTTATCTTCTCTATTCTTGATTCTCACTAAACTATTACAGCGGTTGTTGCTCCTATCACTACTAATAAATATAATAACAATAGGATAATATGTTTATGTTTGATTAATAGTGTCCTAAACATTTGTTAGTTACAATATTGATACAAATTTTACAAAAAAAGAGGTGAATAAAAAGATAAAAAGTTTCTACAACCAAAACTTAAATTTTTCAATGTGCATTTGTTAAAAAGGAAAAGAAAGAAAACTCCTATATCTTTTAATTTTTCGTTTTTTTAAGTGTGTAGTGAGGTAAATTGTTTTTCCTTTTGAGTATCCGTTTATGTATGCTATTATGAGAACCCATCATCCATACAGTTATCACGAGGATGTACATGCATCCAATGGAAAGTTAAAAAAACACTTGCAAATCCCTACTATGATTGACTCCACTACCACTACCAGTGAGCCATTAGCCACTCGAACATGCATTTGTCATGTAGACATGGAGAAATCCAAAACAGACTCTCTGACAAAAAATTAATTCTGCAGGCTGCAGCAGTGAGACTTCTTTATGCATGTGATTATGGTTGTTTGGTAGCGAGGCATCGTTGCATTGTACCTTCTTCACTTCAATATCAGTCTTTGCCCCCCTATCTCTCTATACATACCCTTATGTGATACTAATAATGCACTTTTTCTTCATGTGAGTGTGTTTTGACTTACTGCCTCTTTTAACTCTAAACGCCTCTCTCTCTCTCTCTATATATATATATAATGTGTGTGTATGTGTGTGTGTGCCATTTTCTATCTTACACTTTGATTATCATACCAAAATGAAGTATGAAATGGTACTGAAGCTACTCCCATGTTTCTTTCTTTCTTTATGCAGTCTACTCCAACCTGGTCAGATTCACTCTCTTCCTCTTTCTTTTTTACCAAATCTTTCAAGCATAGTGTATAGCATAAATAATATACACAAAATATTTATAGGATGATGATGTTATGGTATGAAAATTTCAAATAGGATTTAATTTTGACGAAGACCCTGTTAGTTATTTTAGAAGTTATAAGATAGTGAAGGCAAATAAAAGAAATTTTGGATCTTCCAAGAACAAATTATCATATGTTAAGGTTGTAATCATTTGGAGTAATCTTATATAGTTAATTAAGATGGATTCCCTCATATATGGTTAAGACTTAAGAGAGTTAAAGAACATTTTTTTATTTTTGTTGGATATATGTCATGCATTAATAAGCTGTCTAGTCAGCTTATGAACTTTTAGTATCATCCTCACAGCATTCAAGAACAAAGGAAATGACTCTTAGAAAGTAATCTAATGATGTTTAACAAAACAACAATCAGTTTATAATATTTCTTCGCTAATAGTATAAGACTTGGACCACCACCACCACCACCACCACCAGGAAACCTACGGCCCATAGCCATCTACCAGAAAGAAAAAAAGTATGCTGCCGTAATACTTCGTTGATCACACATAAGCATGCCGGTTAATTAAATGAGGGTGTTTTTGCAGGGATGGGAGCAAAATGTGCAATAAATGTTCCAACAGTGCAACAAACTCAAGTTGGGTTCAAGGATCCCCCAAGGTTCAAGGTAGAAATACAGAATAACTGCCCAATGTGCCCAGTTATCAATATACATCTAAATTGTGGGGGTTTTAATCAGTCCCTAGTCAGTCCAAGGTTACTCAAAGTTCTAAAGGATAACGATTGTATTGTCAATGGAGGACTTCCACTGCCACCCCTTCAAAAGATGTCCTTCGCTTATTCACATAGCAAATATGCCTTGCAAACCAGTATCTGGGATTTCCAATGTGAGTGACAACTCCATAGTATTAAGAATGAATCATTGTGGCTCATTTTCCCATGTTATTCCATGTAACCAAGATCCTTGGAATGAAAAGTAGTTCCACTGCAAATGTTTCGTTAAATTTTGACCGGCCATAATGAAGATGTTCGGCTTCCCCGTTCTTATGCTTGTATCATGCATTGCACAATTGCAGAGACTCCAGTTGTCTAAATGTCTAATGATGCGCAAATGCGAACAATCTTCCATGTTCTCACACTTTCATGTCCCAAAAGTTTGAAAGGTCAATCAGAGAGCGGAATAATAACAGCTCCTATTTTGGATTTTTTTTTTTTTTAAGATTTTCTTTATCTTATAGGAAAATTCCAAATAATCCCTTAGATTTTAATACATGCATTGATATATCCCCAAACTCTTAAATGTTGTAAATAATCCCTTTAAACATTATCAATTAACAATATAAAAGATACTTTCATCAATTTATAAAAAAAAAAAAAACACACACACACACACTTAATTCAAAGTTTAGCAAGCATTAAAAGCAAACTATAATAAGTTTAAGGAACATTTTTACACTAAAGTAAAAGTTTAGAGATTGTTTATAATATCTTTTAAGTTATTTATCAATTTATCAAAATTTAAAAAAACTATTTGCATCAAAAGTCTAGAGGCCATCTCACATCTATATAAAAGCTTATAAAGTTATTTGCATTTATCGCTTATTTTTTAATAATAAAATGTGTCTTGTCATTTTAAACCTAACTCTAACGTTTAGAAAACTATCTCTAATAGCCAGTATCCACTCAATGCACACGCATTGAACGTATGCAAGCCTAAATCAACCAATCCCATGCATGTGGAGCCTGCTTTGATCACACAGTTCAGACCCACTAACAAACGGTCAATATAAGCAGAAATCCTATTTTTGTCGAGGACAATATCAGAGCAAACGCATTAGTTGCCGGATGAATTGACTTTGATCATGTCGCAGACAAGCATGCTAGAACTCACAGTTGCAGTGGCGGAGGGACCTAATCGATCAGTTTTCCTCAGCACATTCTTAAGCAACAAGTTAGACTTCACATACAATCAAAGCCAAGGAAGAGCAAATTACATTCACCCAAGCCGCATGACAAGATACAGTTTCATGCCCTATCTCATGATCATTATCTCACCAGCTTCCATAAGAGATACAAGACATATCGCATATCATAAAGTTTTTGATACATCTCATGATCACACGGATCTGAATCAAGAACCAAGATGACAAAGGGCTTCAACTTTTTTACATTTTAACACTGAAGGACCTTGCGGTTTTGCCTGTATCTATATAAAGCAATGCAACATACTAGTAGCAAGGAAACATTCCCTTGCCATAGCATGAACTTGATGGTGTATACATTTGAAATACACATTCAGAAGAAGATTCCAACATGATCGATGCTAAGATTAGGAGGCAATGAAAATATTGCAATGACAAACATATAAAGAAAACAAAACATGAATATCGAGATATGTGTCCCCTCGCATGCAAACAGATTATGGAATTTGACTGAATGTAAAAGCATCACATTGACCATAAAAGTACCAGAAAAGGAGAAGTAAAATCGAACCAAATAACGGAAAGAGCATCATTAAAGGCTAACATTTTAGGTCAAACTAATATTTAGTCTATTTAGCTAATCAATTTCTTAAAATTGCAACAGATTCAAGAAGTTGCACCTTTACATTTGATTAAGATCCTAGTAAAAATTATAAATCCTATCTACTTCCAACTGTGAGCATGCACAGACAATCATATATGCTTGGGCACACAACGAAAGATGGAGAGAGAGATATATCTGTACATGCATTAACTATGAGATTCGAACAGATCTGGTTCCACTTTGGGAGAAAAAACCTTTACCCAAAGTGAAATTCCGGTACGATATCTTGGAATTCTGCTTGCAGTTGCTCTGTAGTGCTTACAATACATCGAGACTATTTACTGCACAGTTGTGTGATTTCAGTCATCCTTTGTCAATTTCTAACTTCCATATAAATGCTCATCTCATTCGAGATTCCAAAATTATCAGCAACGTAAATAATGGCACAAAGGCAATCAATGACCTTGAGTTAAACAAACGCTGTGTTGAAGATATATAATGTGAACCTACTAAATGTACTGTCCCACTCTGCTCATCTTCAACTTTAATGGTTGAAGAACCTGTATCAAATAATAGAAATATCGAGATTAATAGGCAACATTACCTTCATATTTCGATATGGCAATATCAAAGCATGTTTCCATTTTGGTGAAAACCCATGTAGCCTTTGTATGCATAAATTATAATATCAAGGTGGAATGAGTTACTGTACTATGCATTTTCAGCATGAAATTCACAGGCAATGTTACCTTAATATTTGAAAGTGACAATTTCAAAGCTTTGAAATTTCTATTTTGATGAAAGCTCAAATTATAATATCAAGGGTAATATACTACGCTATGCATTTTTAGCATGAAATTCAAAGGCAGTACACTATTCTTAAACTTAATGCAAGTCCCTTCAGTCTAAATTAAAATTTGAGTGTTGAATTTGTCATGATTTATTAAGTAAAACATACCGTATCACCTTTCCCATCCAAGTGTTCGCCTAATTGATTGTCCATTGAACATATGAAGGAACATCTCTTTTCTCATGAAGAGAACATCACAAAAGGACAAAGGGGAGAATGCTGCCATCTGGTGGTGTGAAACTATAATAGGGTTTAAACGGGAATTCATAGTACCATCAGTTGATAGGATTTGCTTTGGGAATTTTCTGAAACTTATTGGAGGTAAACTAATACTTGATATCATTTTTGTGATGGGCCAATTGCATAAAGAATCAGTTTTATGTCATAGTTACTATATAAGGTAGGTAAAACATGCCTTAGAAAGTATGCTAAGGATAGGTAAACTTTTGATAGATATAGAACAAACAAGGAAGATTTGATTCATTATACAATAGCAGGGACAACCAACCATCGTAAAGTTCCCGCTATGGAGAACCAATAACTGATTTCACCAGACACCCTACAGTGAATTTGTCTACTGGAGGTGCACAATCAAGATGGTTTTTGCATTTATTTTCACTCATTTTAGTACAGTTTTGTTTTTTATTTATTGCAGGATTAAGTTCAGAGTTTCATTAATGTAAGGAGAATATATATATATATATGTATATATATATAAAACAAGCAATCTATATATATATATATATATATATAAAAGAAGCAATCTACAGAAATAGTCAGTAGACTCAAAAGAAAGTGACTAAACGTAGAATATTTGTTCATGCACTGGTAGCACTACACAAAACAAAAAACATTCAAGGACAAGTACTCTCTATGAACATGATAGAGGCAGCAAAAAGAGACTTTACATCACAAAAGATGAAGCTAAAACTTTCCTAAGAATACGATTCACACTTGGGCCTTATCCAATTCAACTTTTGTTTATTGTAGCCACAAGTGCATGAAGCCAAGTACACAAGTTCTGTAAAGACCAATTTAAGAAATTCCCCTAGTTATATGTCATTTGGAAGAAGGGACAATGCCACACTCAATACCTGAAATTTAGCCAATTTTTCAATTAAATACAACTTTGAAATTACCAATTTCAGTAACCAATTGGACTTTTTGAGGTCAGCAACATAATGTCACTTAACTCAGTCCGTCTCTATTTGTCCAGAAGAATTTTTTGACCAATGATAAAGTGACACATGTCACATGTTGCTTATTTTAATTACATATGCCAAATAGGATGCTAAGTGGCACTCACATACTATTGGAGACAATTTTTCTTCTTCTTCAACCACATTTAAAAATCCAGACTTCCACCAATTCAATCCACCTAACTGAATACTTTAATCTTTCCCTCTTCAATCTATACAAAATTTACTGGCTAAATAGTTCGTCATTTCAATGGAGGATAGCATGGAATCGGGGAGTCTAAGATCCTACTTGCTTGTTTTGATACTGAAGATGGTCAAAACCCTACATGAGATATACTATGTTATCCATTTCAATCATGATCATTAAGAATATGGATATTGAAATGGTTTTCACATTAGTTATTCAAGAAATTATGGCAGAGGTTTGACTTTTACAATCTTCTTTGTTATTTTTAGATTAAAGAGACTCCATGGAAGTCCTTTTTTTGCTGGTTTATGAAAACATCATGGCCTTTGAACCAAATGCAAAACTTAAACCCCCATCATGAAAAGATTTAAAAACCAAGTCCTCTGTGATGAAATCTTTTCCCTCACTATTTTGGTAATTTTGTACCTTATGTTTAGAGCTTAAAAAAAATAACAATAAAATAAAGTAAAATAAAAATTAAGGTACATTCGGTTAATTTATAGAAGTTAGAATTTCAATTTTGATTTGTTTTTGTACTTGAAACCCTAGTTTATGAATTTTTCCATTTCCAGGAAAACCGTGGTGGTGCACAAAAAATGCAATTTTATATTGATAACTGCTGGAAATTTGGCATTTTTAACTTGATTAAGTGAAATAATTAGGTAAAGTTGATGGATTGTTTCATTACAATCAGGAATCAACGAATTTAAGTGAATTGCACATTAGTTATGTGATATTATGGTAGTTAAATTTTTGTTTCCATTGGCTCATTGCTCCATGCTCTTGTGGTCAAATGTGTTCTGATTTGAGGTAATTAGGGTTCTTTGTCCTGCAGAAAATTTAGGATCCCATACTTCTATTATAGCTTGGAAATTGTCGAGTGTATCATTTTAACTTTTGCAATTTTGATAGATCAGGAAAGTTAGAAAGTTTTGAGGATTGAATAGATAGGACACGATTGTGCATTGGTCAATATTTATGAGAACTTAAATTCAGGGTACCAGGTTATTGATTTTTTTAATCATAAGAGATAGCCTTTTCTTGGTTGGATATGTTGTAGATACCTGTAATTTTCTTTTTTGGGAATTGAATTGGTGAAAGTTTGGATATTTATGTATGGAATAATGTTATTCCAAGGAAGCAAGGTGGAGGTGCAGTGTGTGAAGGATGGGAGAGGGTGGAGGGGAGACAGGTTTATTAGAGTACAACAACCAAACTAAACTGTCTTTGGCTTCAAGATCGAAACAAAAAGAGGCATCAAGCTCATCCTAGATTAAATCCAAATATAGGTTTGGAACGCAACCTGCCAACACATACATGACATGATATAACTATAAACAAACTTGTGCAGGCAAAACATAATAGATGCGTATTTGATCCAGATTATTAATTACTGTCCTATTTTCATGTAAGGAATTGCTTACATAAGTACCCCTATGGGGATTAGTAATGGGAAGCAAGGAGAAGAGTTGTCTCATTATTATTTAGAGTTTTCTTTTAGTCTCTCTTTAGTTTAAAAGTAGTTTTATGAGATCGGAGGGTTCTCTATAAACAAAACCCTTAACCCATTTTCATACAAATATCACCCACGACTACATCCAAACCCAGGCCCGTAACATAATCAAATGTAAATAAAAGGCCATTTAGATGGAAAAACACAAAATGATAATTAAGGATAAAGCATATGAAGGCTAGAATATTCCTAAATAATGAGGAAAAGAATGATACTCACAGTTGTATTCTGTCCATCCAATTACTTGGTTTTCAAGATCATATATGACTAGCTTGTTTGAAAGCACCAAATCTGCGATATTGTTACAAATCCTTAAGTTATTAACACTTAAAAAATGACAAGTTCAAGATGCTAAAAGACCATAAATATTGCAGCTTATAAATCTCCAAAGAATTCCACTGTTCATGACCTTTGGAAAATGAGGTGCTGTTCTTTGATTTCAAAATCGATACCAAGCACAACACAAAAAGATAACAAAATGTCATATATTGGAGTAATGCAATAGGCAAATTTCTCTGAAATTCCTCGCACTCAATTGTTTGCTTTCACTCTTGAAAATGCAAAAGGATAGTATCCAATCAGAGTATCCAAGAACTGGCAGAGGATGGAACATATGGAAGACATTCAAGAACTCTGTAAATGTACCTCCCAAAAGGGTCAAGTTTCTCCCGTCACTAGATCGATACCCACTGTTTTGCCAGCCGATACACCAAAGGCCATCCTGCAAAGCAATATCAAATCAAAGACAACATAAAAAGTTGGTAATAAAGCTATGTTTACCATAGAAACTTCCTGCTGAAGGCTTTTGCCATCAATTTTGTCATGATGAACTCTAAGAATGGACTGCATAATGACAAATACAACTGACATTGAAATGGAGATACTTTATAATGCACATATTCTAAAAGTGCGCTGTGAGATCCCACACTTAAGTGTATCATTATACTTTGCCATTATTGGCTAAGTGTGTCATTATCCTTTGCCATTATTGGCTTGTTAGGTTCACATTTTTATTTTTCCTTTCCGTCTCTTATATTTGCCCTATTCATCCTACGGTTTATCTAAACACAGAAAAGATATAAGAATAAGACACCCAATAAACACAATTAAGGCCAGATTCGAAACTTTCCCAAAAATCAACCATAATATAGATAAGAAAATTAATCCAAAAATACCCCATTTTCCAATGACGGAATTGTGCCCATGTGTTATAGCAGGTTCATTTCAATTTTCTTTTGGATAAATTAATAATTCATTGAGAAGAAGAATTTACAACTGCCAACAGTGGGGTGGTTTACAGAGCAACTCTAATCTATTACATAGAAAGTGTATAAATAAATATTAAAAAAAATCTATGCATTATTGCAAGCTAATATTCTTCTAAAACTCATATTATTGCATCCTGCTTCCTTGTAGAATTCAAACCCCAAACATTCCAACCTAAATACTTAATATTCTTGTTTTCCTCACAGAGGCTGGCAGTCTTTCCTCATCCATAAGCATCCTCATCATTTGTTACAAAACTGTCTCATTACCTGCACAACAAGTAGCCTTCACTTCCACAGAAAACACTTAGATTGATTTCCATGTCCAGAATAGTCGCTGTCTCTTCTCTATTCTGAAAGTCCAGAGGTTGGGATGTTCCTCTATAGTATAAATGCTACTGCAAGTAGCATTTTTAGCTCCTTTTAGTCTTGCATTCAGAAAATCTGTTCTACTACCATCTGTATCGTTCTCCCCACTTTTCGATTAACTGAAAAGGGCAATATTTGCTCCTTGGAATAGGTGCTGGAAATAGGACTACATACTCCTTTGTCACTATTGTGAGACCTATCCTTGTGAAGTTGGTCACTCCCTCTGGTGCCACAACCTGTGCCCTCACCCAAGGCACCTGATTTGCTATCACTGTTGAATCCTGAAGAATTTTCACATCCTCCATCTCTATTATCACTCTCTTGAGCTCTATGTACAGAAGACAATGATGAGCATTGATCCATGAGAGGTCTGAGTGGAGCTAAACAATTTACACTCTGAAGGTTAACATTGTTCTTTGATCCATCAGCCTTCTGTACTCTTGCCTGCCACTTAATTTGTGTTACTCTCTTTTCTGTCCATGAGGGCAAGGACAATCTTCAAAGGGGGGGAATTGATACGAACCGGTATATGCATGTAATAATATGGGTTCAAGTATGTGATGTATATGTGTGTTTAGCGTGTGTATGTGTTCTGTGTTAGTATGGTAGGTGCTTATGTGGCATACATTTACTAATAGATACTTTACTAGACGGTATAAAGTTGGTTAGAGAGGAATCTAGATATTTCTCTAAGTCAATCAGATCATTTGTTAGCTTGTGCTCATGTACTTTGGTGAGCTTGTGCTCATGGCTCTCTTTTAGATAGAGATTAGGGTTTCTTGTCCTCAAATTCTATACACAAATTCAATAAAATTCTTAAGAATTCTTTTGAAAATCCTTTGGATTCTATTAGTGTGAGGGTTTTTCTTTTTTTCTTTTTTTCCATGTAGCTTACGTGTCAACTCATTATTAGTTTGCCTTCTCTAACTGGGATAATGGTCAATGACGTATTCTCATGGGGTAGTAACATTACCAAACAAAGTTTCGATTGAGGACATGAATAAATGAGTTGAAAGTTCAAGGGTAGGATTGAATAAAACTAGTAAAATTTGGATGGTAAATGCAATATTGTCTCTAGATTACCTAAAAGTTGTGAGACAAAATTAAGACAGTTCCATGGAGTCTTCACTCCTGACCTGAAAATGGCACAGTACACTATGATGCAACTTCCAGTATTTTTTTTTTTTAATATTATTATTATTATCTATTACATTAAAGGGATAACCTTTTCTTAACTACCTATTAGGGGTATAAAACCCTACTCGTATCTTACCATGTATGTATAAGTTTTAAATTTTTGTACCCAAAACCTACAATGTGGCACATTAAAACCATTATGTACCCTGAAAATTCTACAATGTTTAGAATACTCTGTATAACCTATAATTTTTTTATACATTTTTTTTATCTTTCTTTAATACTTTGTATTGAATATATAATCGATATCAAAATTATAACTATACTATTAGTAAACCCACTAATAATAATTTATATAGATTACAACGTATCTTAAGTTAAAACAATATAAAACTTTGATAGACAAAATAAAGATTATTTCTATAGCTAAAAATGTTAAAACCCTTGATTGGGTCATACCTATATTTCTTTAGTCGTTTCTTTTTAAATCATTTAAATAAAATTTTCATCAAAACTATAAGATTATATGCAAAATACAAAATCATGTGAGAGTAATTTTAATACAATATAATGGATGATAAGTTAAAAATTGAGATATTTTTAAAACTTGATAAAAAGGAATGAGGATTTTTGTTTTGTGTTGGGGCGGGTGGGTCTTGTTTTTCGGGGGTAGGTGAGAAGAGGGGGTGGTGAAGATAATAAAAGAAGAGAGAAGAAAAAGAGGAGGAGACAGAGTATATAGGTGGACTCAAGTATTATGAGTTGAGTTTTTGTTATTATTTTTTTTAAGACTAAAATTAGAAAAAACAATAGCATTAATTTTTTATTTATTAATATTATTTAATTATTGTTACAAAGTACCATAAAACCTGTATCCCATATAAATTAGAATACAAGTTCCAAGGTAAAACAGAATACCCAAACTTTATACTCATACCTTATCCTATAACAACAAATTCTGAGAAACTACTCGAAACCTACACTATAATTCTTGTTACCTACTTAAAACCTATCTAATGGAGTAAGGTCTAATTGATACAATAGGGCAACGTTGTCAAAAGCGAGCACTTTAAAGTGAAGCGCACAATTGCACCTTACGGATGCTAAGGCAAGGCATGTTCACTAAAGCACGAGTCTTGGCCATCGAAGCGCAAGGTACAAAAGTGCTAAGCTGAAGGGGAAAAAGTTAGAAATAGATATTGGCATCTATCATTTAGATTTGAAGAAAAATAGAAAGGTTAGATAGTAAATGTATTAAAAAGATAAAAACTTAAATAATAGAAACATCTAATATGAACTATAAGAAAACCCTAGCAGCCCCACCTTCTCACTCTACTTTTTATGTACACAAAGCAACATCTTGCAATATCTCACTATATTTTTACTATCTTATAGAGAAAAACTATAATAATTTTTGTTAGTAATATAGTCTTTATAAACATGGTGTTAATTTTTTGAAGTGTGAAAATAGTACTTATTTTGTATTTGACTTATTTAAATAGTTTTTTAAAATAGTTTAATATAAATATAATTGTTTATTAAATATTAATGTTCATAGTTTTGTGAATCAAAATATTTTTGATAATTTTTAATATCTGCACTTCACTTTATTCAGGTGAGTGCTTTTTTTGTGCATCTCGTCTCAAATGATTTTAAGGCATTTCGCTTTGAGTGTACTTTTAGCCTTTAACAACCTTGCAATAGGTTACCCGCTTAGCTTTATTATTTATAACTAACAACATGATATTAACCATTAAATATATTCACATAATAGTTAAAAAAAAAAAATTCAAATACATTTAACATACTTCTCAATTATTGCTCATTACTTACAAACCTTTTTAATTATACAGTTACTATTTTCTATCTTATTTATGTCTATAGTTATTATTATTTTATTTATCCGTTATTTTGATTACCCAACATTACCTTGAAAAGTTCATTGTACTTTTTATTCGATCAACATTTGTACTTCAGTAAAGACTTTTTTTAGGAAAATTTATTATAGTTTTAATTTTACTACCATATATTATTAGGGATCTTTTATATTATAGAGCCTAAACTTTTTTTATATTTTTTGCGCACACACCACTAGTTATCATTTTAAATAAGGTATTCAACTACCAGTTTATGACAATGTGATATTTAAAAAAAAAATGCTGAAGATATTTATCGTGATAGTTTCATCATTACCGAATGAATCTACTCTAGCAGTCCAGTGGCTTCTAATTAAAACATAATTCCACTAAATAAAAAAGCATCATCTTTTTCATGTATACGAGGAGATATGTCGATCAGTTACTTACAAATGGGAACAAATACTCATGAGGATGAACCTTCAGATAAAGCGAATTCTCAAAATAGAAAGTGACATTAGGAAACGCTTCATCAACGCTGCACATAAGATAAAAGAGGAGCCCATGAAACCATATAATGTATATCACAACCATTACTAGAGAACAAAACCAAATACTATATATAAAAGTGCACCAGCACCCAATCATTAAGAAAAATGAGAACAGAGAGAGCACAATCAAACTGGGTCCTATGGCCCAGGCACTAGTTCCCATTTAAATCATATCCTATAGAACAACTTTGTAGAGAAAAAGGCCATATTGCTGATTAGAGACAGGTTTTCGATCCATCAAGATGCTGACAGAAAGATATGATGCTCATGGTCATCAAAATCTTGTTACTGCTAGCTTATTATGACTGGCTCATGTTGCGCATAAACTTTTGAGATTAGAGAACCGTATAAACTCCCCCTCAGACCAATTGTTAAAATTATCCTACAATGTTAATGTGGATAAACATGCAAAATAACTAGTAATATCAAGAAACCATTTAAAGCAAATGCCAAAGTTGCAACACGTCTGACACTCATCATTAACTCCTCCGTCCAAGCAAATACATTTAGGCACATTGAAAAATAAGGAAATTACAACCTATGCTACTTCATGTCTCAGGCTAGATATAAAAAATATTAGGGCTTGAAAAACATTTTCAGTCGTAAGGGAGAAACAGTGAAACATTACTTGGATTTTTTCTTTTTTGGTGGTATTATTCTTAAAGTTGTGAAGAATGAATATACAGAATGATAAATATTAAACCATACCTGTCTGAGTACTGAAGGCAGGTATATTCGTCATGAACAGTATGAACATTTATATCAGTCCGCTGAGAAATAATCTGACAGAAGATAATACTCTATTAGCAATATAAAGCAAGAAACTTATGTTAACAGACTTTCATATCACAAACCTTTTTCACTAGTGGCTCATAAATTATTTCTGGAAGATAGGCCAATGTTGTACCACTGTCAAGTATGGTTCCTTTTCTGTCGCCTGTTTCAAGTACCTCCACTGTAAGGTTCAGGAAATCGTGACCAACTTGAACTGCAGTCATATTGACACTGTAGTGTTGCCTGAAATTTTGTGTCATATTATAAGAAAGCTCTAAACTAAGCATTCAACATGATAGAATGCCAAAACAAACCACTTCTAATGGCAAGCAAGAGAAAGCCATGAAACTCGTAAACAAGTGTATAAAAAAAGAGTATAGTATAACTTGAAATCTTCATTCTTCTGTAGGATAGTATCATGTAATAATTAAAATGCTTAGTAAACATAAGAAGGAAATAGTTTCTAGGCTGAGCTTCAGCTATTGCCAAACTTGCACACACATTCATAATGAGGCATCTGCCCTGCATAATGATAGCAGATTTTGGTTGTTATTTGCAACTGTGAACAGGGAAGACGAGGGCAATTATTACATGTCTATTTCTTGGTTGATTTTTATCTAACTGAATGAGGTAATAGCCATTACAACCTTATTCCATTCCTAATAAATTGGAAATCTATTCCCCATTATTTCATTTAGCAAAGCAAACGGGCTATGAATATCATCACGCTAGAGGAATATACACACTTTACCCAAGAAACTACCAGTCCCACCACCTTATGATGGAGGAAATACTACAGTTCCTATTTTCCCAAGAAACTACCAGTCCTTCCAGCGATCCCATTTTGGGTAAATAGTCCTTCCATCAATCCTAAGTAAGTTAATCAAGGAAAATTATGATGGAAAAAAAGTCCCACCACCTTAAGTCACCTTATTCCCTCCCATTTCCTCACTTCATTGAGAAGTCCCCATGCCAAAAAAGCTTGATCCAAAGTCAACTAAGGAGGAAGCAAAGTAAGACAGATACTAAAGCTATTATGGGTGTCAAAAACCAACCTAAACAGGCAAGTTCCACTTCCATCTAGATAGAAGAAGCTGAACACATCACAACTAATAAACCCAACTCTGAGAACCCATTTCCTCTTAGTGCAGGTATAATATAAAAGGGAGCATTAATATAAATGACAATGTACTGCAAACATAACCCAAGAGATATCACTTACTGATTAGGAACCAAGGGGGTTGTATTGACTTTTGGTTGCACGACATGCCCAATTGCAAAGATACCACCACCATTCATGCCATCTAAGCAGTGAGCAAACATTTTTTTCACACTTCCAGTTGAAGCTAGTTGTGAAATCATTGAGGAGTTTGCTTTTCCAAAACCAAGGATTCCATCAAGTGCGTCTTCACTTGAATCACCTAAATCTCCTAACTGTCTCGTACCACACCTATGCAAAAAGCAGCAAAGAACAGAATTCATATGTTGAATTTGCATATAATCAGATCATACACAACAATACATGAAATTATATTTGCTACCTAATATAATTCAGGCACCTCAACCCATGCACTTTGAATTGTGTAATTTTTAAGCTTTGCAACTCAGCAACGTTACTAGTTCACTTTAAGAGCAGTATCATCTCCAAGCAGACAAAATTCCTCCCTCTTTACTTTACTTCCTAGGCAAAAACCATATTGATAGAAAGAAAACTACATGTATGCATGTAAAGGTAGAATTATATAACCAATACTTCCACTGTGGTTATCCATAGTGTTAGTGCCAAACAAGGATTTCCACTACTTGCTCTTTTTCCTATTTTCAAGAAAAGAAGGGGCCACTGACAAACAAGGATTTCAAGCATGTTAGGCCAGAAAATAATTTAAATTGGAGCAAAAACATTAGCCACCTGACTGACATGTCTTGCAGCAGAATTTAACTTCCACCAAAAAATGATTAAGTGTGCAGACATCAAGTATTGTGACCAGTTCCTCAGAGTTAACAAATGCAGAGATGATCAATTTAAATATTTCCCATCCAGATTCATAAGCAAAGCCAACTAATGGCATAAATTGAAAATTTGTTTTAGGAGATTGGCTTTGGTTAATGGTAAACTCGGTGGATGTCCCAAAAATTAACTAGTCTTCAATCCCCATTAATGATCGTAGCATACTAACTTCCTCCACAGCTAAAAGTTTCTCTCTCACCATGTCTAGCGAGAGAAAATCCTCTCTCTGTTCTGTTCCCTCCATAAGTGTCTCCAGCCCTAAGTCTCTTCCTTCCCGCCCATCCTCTCTTGTTCCTTCTTTATCTCTTCTACTCCCCACCCCTTCTCTCTTTCGTCTTCTCTCTCTCGTCTCACCCGCTCATCCTCTCCTCTCCCTCATCTTGCCCTTTTTTCTCTCTTTTCTTCGACCTTTTCTTGTGTCTGTCCTTTTTCCTAGTATTTTCTGTTTCTTCACTTACCCTTTTTTTTTTTTTAGTTTTTGGTCTTCTTGTTCTATTTTATCCCCTTTGTTTTTTAGTTGCACGTTGTCTTGTTAGTTAGTTTTGTTTTCAATCAGTCTTGTGCCCTTCGTGCCTTGGTGTTTGTGAGTTTTCCCTTGGTTCTCTGTGTTAGGGCTTCCTGGTCCCACTGTCTTTGGTGGTGGTTCTCTGTGATGAAGACTTTTGCCAGAAGGGCTAAAAAGCCCTCCATTCAAGATTTGCTGCCAAAGCCTTGGTGACCAAGGCTTCCTCTCGTCCCTTGAAGAAGAAAAAGAAAGCGAGTAAAAAGGTTTCTTTTAGTAGTTCATCTTCAGCTGCTCTTGCGAAAAGGAAAGTGGCTTACAAAGGAGTGGAGGGTTTGGTGCCTAGAGATGGTCAACAAGATTTGGATTTGATGGTGATATAGCTCCTAAGCCCTATAAACCTTTACTACATGTATATAAGACACATTAGAGGAGCGTGTGTTGTGTGTGTATTGCGTGTAATGCGTAGTGTACAGTTTGTAGTAGTGTGAGCAGTAAGTGCGCGTTGTAGTGCGGATGTGCTGTGTTGTGGAGTGTGAGCTATTGTAATGAGTCGTGTGTGTGTGTGTTCAGTGTAGTGTTGTTGTGGTGGCAGTTCTGTTATGACAGAAGGGTAGAATAGTATTTGTATCTGAGTTAGTGCTATAAATAGAAAGCTGAGGAGGAATAAGAGTTAGTTAGACAGTTAGCAACTAGTGGAAAATAGAAACTTGAGCAGGAAGGATCTTTCTCCTGTTGACCTGCTGTGAGAGGCTTATGAAGTACCTACAAGTGATTGGCTTCGCAAGATTTCCACTATAGAATTAGTAAGTAAACTGATTTAATCTGTGATTATTGAATTTTTTCATTGTTATGAACCCTAAGTTGCATCAATTAACGCCGTCTGTGGGAGATTCCATTCTACCCAAGGAATCGAGATGACTAGAATGGGATATACAATTGAGAATTTGAAAAAAAATCTAGGAAATTTAAAGCAAGGTGTAAGTTCGGTAAATGAAGAATTGAAAGGCAGTATTAGTGAATTGCAACATCAAATTGCGATTGTAGATAGAAATTCGACTGCAAATCTTTCTTCAATGAAGGCTTCAATTACTGGAGTGGAAGCCGCATTGGCATCCATTCAATCGACTTTGCAAAACCAAATTAAGAACTAGGCAGTGAACGAGAAATTAAAGCAGCACGTCAAATCAACTTCTGGAATTCAACTTGGACCACAGTGGGGAAGAGAGACTGTTGAAGATGCATTTGTAGTTGAATCAGACGATGAACTCCGATCTAATTCGCCCTCAATAGCTACGATACCAACATTTGAAGGCAAGGATCCTATGCATTGGTTGACAATAATGGAGCTGTATTTTGAGATACAAAGTGTAAGAGAGGATCAAATGGTTGCAGTTGCAGCTATGGGATTGAAAGGTCGAACTGTGTACCAGCATAAAATGCTAAAGAAAAGAATTCCAAGTCTTGATTGGGAACTGTTTAAACAGGAATTTTTAACAAGATATGTAGGGATGTCGGCCGGAAATCCTTTCGTGACTATTTCCACACTCCTACAAACAACCACTGTTAGTGCATTTTTGGAGTCACGTTAACAGCACAAATTCTTGATATTACTGAGATGCAGATGTTATGGTATTTTTCGGGGGGTTTACGTGAGGATCTCAAGTTGAGAGTTCAAACTTTGCAGCCGGTTTCCCTAGCAAATGCAATAGAATTGGAGTTGAGTGTTGAAAAAGAATTCAAACATGGAATTTTTCTATCAAATGAAAGTCATAAATCGAACCCCTCTGCTATATCTTATCAGCTCAACCTACAAACCTAACTCACATGCACACCAGCTCCCATTCTGGTGTGTCTTAGAAACCATCTGTGAGTGCCTTGACTGGTAGTACAAGGATGTAGAATCAACACTTGTAGTCGAAACGCCCACCTGAACTTAGCAGGTAGGCAACTTCAATGGCATCTACTGCTCCTACTGCTAGTAGCAGTAGTGTATGTCAGCCACAACAGCCTAGGGGACCAAAACTGAAGACGTATGCAAAATATTTAGAAAGGAAAAATAAAGGCTTGTGTTTTAAGTGTGAGCAACCTTTTCAACCCAGGCATAAATGTCCTAATAGAACTCTAAGGGTTTTAATTCTTGAGAAAGATGATCCAATAGACAAGCATCGGGTAGAGTTACAAGAACCCCAACAGCTTGGAAAAGATCAGGAAAAATTATTAATCGATTCGGAATGTCCTTGTTAGCTATTAATGGCTTTAATGGACCTAAGACACTCAAATTTCTTGGGGAACTAAACAGTTGCAAGGTGACTATTCTGGTGGACAATGGCGCAAGCCATAGTTTCATATCTTCTAGGTTGGTGCAGCAATTGTGGTTGCAGGTTGATCCTACTATGAAGTTTAACATGAAGCTTGGTGATGGGAGTGTTATATATTATAGTGGGATGTGTCTGAAGGTGCTGCTGCAAGTGGGAACTATGGATATCATTGTGGATTGTTATATTTTTGCATTCGGAGCGGTTGATATAATTCTTGGAGTTGCTTGGCTTCAAACTTTAGGGGAGATTAAAATTGATTGACCAAAAATGTGCATGAATATTTATAAGGAGAAGTGGGAATATGTGCTGTGGGGTGATCCATCTCTCTCTAAATCTGCTGTTTCATAAAAAAAATCTGCCTAGTATTGAGGATTATGAGCATTGTAGAGTTATTGTTCCAGCTGGGGTGGATTGTTTGGCAGCTGATTTGAAGGAAGAAAATTCCGATTTGTTGGCATTAGTAGCTGAGTTTGCGGATGTGTTTGATGAATCGAAGTCACTTCCTCCTACTCACAACATGGATCATAGAATTCCTCTCAAGGAGAGGATTGGAGCTATAAATGTTAGACCATGTCGCCATGCACAAGTGCAAAAGGATGAAATCGAAAAAGTGGTGGCTGATATGTTGAAAGCTAGTATTATTAGACTAAGTGTGAGTCTTTTTTCAAGTCCAGTGATCCTAGTCAAAAAGAAAGATGGCCCGTAGCGCTTTTGAGTGGACTATCAAGCTTTGAATAATGCCACAATACCAGATAAGTATCCTATCCCGATTATCAATGAACTATTAGATGAATTATTTGGTTCATCTATGTTTTCTAAGATTAACCTTTGTTCTAGTTATCATCAAATCCATGTGCATGATGATGATGATATACCCAAAACCACCATTAGAACCCATTAAGGTTATTATGAGTTTTTAGTGATGCTTTTTGGGCTTACTAATGCATCGACTACTTTTCAACTACTATGAATAAAATGTTTCATCCATACTTTTACAAGTTTGTTTTTGTGTTTTTTTACGATATTCTCATTTATAGTCATGATATGCATGAGTATTTGGATCATCTTCATATTGTGTTGAAATTGTTGAGGACTAATTATTTTTCGGCCAATAAAAAGAAGTATGTTTTTTAGAGAACTTCTTTAGAATATTTAGGACATTATTTTGGCTGAAGGTGTGGCTATAGATCTATCTAAAGTTCAAAGTGTGTTGTGTTGGCCTCTTCTTAGTTTTTTAAAGGTTTTTCGAGGTTTTTCTGCATTATTTGGGTGCCATCGGAAGTTTGTCAAGGACTATGGCAAGATAGCTAAACCTCTCACTAATCTTTTAAAAAAAGACTCTTTTGAGTGGAATGAGGATACTACGTTGGCTTTCAAACACCTACAAGTTTAATGCAAGCTCCTATGCTTGCTATACCCAATTTCCAAAAGCCATTTGTTATTGAGTGTGATGCATCCAGTCTTGATCTAAGTATTGTTTTGATGCAAGATTCAAGGCCTATAGCAAATTTTATGCAAGGCTCTCTCTCCCAAGAGCTTATCTAAGTCGATCTATGAGAAAGAGTTAATGGCTTTAGTGTTGGCCATCAATCATTGGCAACCTTACTTGGTAGGAAGTTTATTGTGCGAACGGACCAAAAGAGTTTGCATCATCTATTGCACCAACTAATAACTACCTTGAATCAACAACATTGGCTTGCTCAACTCTTGGGATATGAATTCGATATTCGATATAAAGCTGTAAGTGACAATAAGGCTGCTGATGCTCTTTCTCAAATTGATAAGGAGGTTGATTTCATGGGTATTTTTGGTCCCATTTGGACTGATATTGCTGCTATAAAAAGAGATGTTCTTCAAGACTCATTTTTGGCTACTAAGATTCAATTGATTAGGGAAGGAAAGGACACCGCTATTGGATATGAATTGATAAATGATACCCTTCATTATAAAGGTCGTTTGGTCATTCCCGCAAAATCATCTTGGACTTGGTTGATCTTACATGAGTTTTGTGCTTCTCTAGTTGGGGGACATGTGGGTTATGTCCGAACATATAGGAGGCTCGCTGGTCATTTATTTTGGATTGGAATGAAACATGATGTGGCTGCCTTTTTTGCTTCTTGTGCAGTTTGTCAACACAACAAAACTCAAAATTTGCCCCCTAATGGTCTTCTTAATCCATTGCCCATTGCTCAAGTTGTTTGGGAAGATATTTCTCTAAATTTTATTATGAGGTTGCCTAAATCCAAAAGGTTTGATACTATTTTGATTGTAGTTGATTGGTTTTCTAAATATGCTTATTTTCTACTCTTGAAACATCCCTTTAATACAAGAACAGTAACTAATGTGTTCATACGAGAAAATGTACGACTTCATGATTTTCTTCACACAATTGTTTTGGATAGAGATTCATTATTTGTTAGCTCCTTTTGGAAAGAGTTGTTTAATTTGCAAGGGACTTGTTTAAATTTTAATATAGCCTATCTTCCAAAAACGAATGGGCAAATTGAGGTTTTAAATCAAAGTTTGGAATGCTATTTATGTTGCTTTGCACTCGAACAACCTAATGCTTGGGCTATATGAATCTCTAGGGCCAAATTCTCCTATAACACTAGCTATCATTCATCTGCTGGTACGATGCCATTTGAGATAGTCTATGAGCATCCTCCCCCTTCTATCCCTATTTACTAATTGGGTGAAGTTAAAAATCCTGCTATGTTAGCGGCTTTGGTCTCTCGTGATGAGGTTTTGAGGTGCTTAAGAAGCAATTTGGAGAAGACTTAGTTGCACAATTGTAATCTAGCAAATCAACATCGTCATAATGTTCAATATTCAATTGGAGATTGAGTAATCTCAAGGCTTCAACCAGCTCTAAATTCTAAGTTGGGTATTAAGACTACTTCTAAACTAGCCCTACGTTTTTTTGGGCTGTTTTGAATTTTGGCTAAGGTGGGAACTGTTGCTTACCGATTACTTCTTCCCCCAAGATGCCATATTCATCCGGTTTTCCATGTATCTCTCTTAAAGATGTCAAATGGATCATTTCCCATTTCCTCGAATTTACCTAAGGAATTGTCTTCAAATGATTTGGCCGATTGGCCCTATCCTCAACAAATTCTAGGCAGGCAATTTGAGGTCCAAAATGGTTTGCAAATACCACCAACTTTGGTGCATTGGGAAGAGCAGTTGGTGAATGATCCTCTTGGATGGATGTTTCTGACTCTAAGGATCAGTTTCCTGACTTTGTCCTTGGGAACAAGGACACTTTTTAGGAGCGAAGTATTGATATAGCTCCTAAACCCTATAAAGCCTTACTATATGTATATAACAGGTGTTAGAGGAGCACGTGTTGTGAATGTATTGTGTGTAATGCATAGTGTACAGCTTATAGTAGTTAAGCAGTAAGCAGTGTGTGTGTGTTATAGATTGTTAATCTTTGATTGCTAAATTTTCCTCAAGAATTAATCATTGGTTGTCAAAATCCCTTTCCTACGCAGGAAGAGCCCAACTCATTCAAATTGTTCTGCTCTCCTTCCAATTCTATTAGATTGTGGTTTTCATCCTCCCAGCTGTTGTTTTGAACCAAGTAAAATCTAAGCTCAACAGGTTTTTTTTTGGAATGAAGGAGAAGAAAATAGAGCAAAGGCAAAAGTAAAATGGAAAGATATTTGTAAGCCAAAGAATGAGGGCGGATTGAGGATCATAAATATTAAACTCTAGAATAAAATTGCCCAACTAAAGCATATTTGGTCTCTTTGTGAAGACGATGGATCTAATCTTTGGCCAAGTTGAGTCAAAAGTGAAATTCTCAAAGGTAAAAGTTCTTGCAAAATAAAAATTCCAAATGATGCTTCTGGGTTTCTAGGTCTTAAGAGGAAAATTCTCCAAACAAGACCACTAGCTAAAAGGATGATTTAATGGAAGATTTGAGATGGTAGCCTCATTTCATTTTGGTATGACAACTAACACCTTAAAGGCCCCCTAATGGACTGGATCAATGAGTAGACAAGGGCCACTTTTGGTTTTCCTAAAGACACTCTTTTAAACTCCTTCATATCAGATGGAAGACGGTGTTGGCCGAGCAAAGAGAGATGGAATATCATCAATACCAACCTTGAAGAAGTGCTACCAAACGTGAGCTCCTTGGATAAACTGGTATAGATGCAAGCAAAATCAAAAGCCTCTATCCATTAGGGAGGCATATCTCTTGGCTAGAACTAAAGGAGCTAAAAAGACTTGAGCACCCTTAGTATGCATAGAAGTATAACACCAAGGCACTATGATTCTTTAGATGATAGCACAACAAAAGCTCAAGCTGCTAACTTTGGACAAACTAACTCAATAGGGTATAATAGAGGAGAACAGTTGCTACCTATGCCAAAGTGGAGAAGAATTGAATGACTACCTAATTTTTAGGCTACAACTTTGCAAAATCTGTGCAGAAAGGCATCAAGAACGTCTTGGGTTAGAGGATAGCCAAGCCATCCGAAGCAAATGACTTGGAATCTTTCATGAATGATCCTGGTTTAAATAGTATGAATGCAAGACAAAGGAGAGCTTTCGCAGCAGGATGTTACTATATATGGAAAGAAAGAAATGGAAGACGGGTGAATGGGAACTTCAACAGCACTAATACCATATTGAGAACAGTTATAGCTTGCATACTTTAGATAGATTATAACTTGTTTTTGTCTATCTATTTGTGCCTAGTATCCTTTTGTTTTTGTAGACACTAGGTACGAATAGTAGTCTTGTGATCCATTGTACACACCTTATGTACAATTCTTGATCAATGAAATTATCTCATTCACCCAAAAAAAAAACTTCAATAGCTCGAGAGACCTTTGTACAGTGTCCCACTACACCATCTTCTTTTCGTCTTGCCAATGAAAACTTCAGCAAAACTTATTTTAAAGGCTGTAAATTGTAATGGAGGAGACGTTTGATTTTAATGTCAGATTATTTAGTCCCCTTTTTTCAGCAGATTTTTTTTTCGGGGTGGGTTTTTTTTTTTTTGGGTTGGGGGTGTTAGGGGAACGATGGTCACTGTAATCTGTCCTCCTACATGTATTTGCTACAAGGTCAATAGTACAGCTCCGCAGCCTAAAACTAGGGAACTTCCATTGGCAATATCTAAGTAAGCAAACAGTATGGTATATTATCTTCAAGAACAAAAGGACAGAGTCCAGTCACAAGAGATAATAACTGTCAAGGGCTGACACTTGACCATCACAGTTTAGAAGCCTCTCTCAACTATGCCAACATACTTTCTATTTTAAAGGGTAGAGAGAAGAAGAATAAAGAAGAGGACAGAGAGGGAGGGGGTGTGGGTGAAAAAAGCACTACAGGAGAATTCAATGAAAGCAACTTAAGAGATGCAACCTAAAACAAATGTATAATGATTTCACTTTTCAGGATTTCCATGAATTACATGGGAGCGAATCACAGCATCAATTAGAGATCACTGTCTTTCATGGGGGGTGTGGGTGTGTGGGTGGGGGTTCACTGCCAGGGTCTGAGAGCCATTTTTAAACCATGCCCGAGTTTTCTGATAATAGAAGGGACAAAATCATAATTTGACTTGCTATTTCCAAGCACATAAACCACACTCTTACAACACGCTTGCACCAGTTAAGTATACACTTGTGCTATGCAAATTGTTGGAAAAAGTGTCTTTAATAGGATCTGAATCCAAGATGGCAAGGCCTACTCTAATCCCTAAGTTTGATACACATTAGCAAACAATTCAATTTTTAAAAGGAAAACAATGTAGAACAAAATAAATGTGAGCTATAGAATTATTGCCAAATGAATTACATTATCTGCAAAAAAAAATCAAATCAGAGATTAAAGGAAGTCTGCATGACAAGTTTTACATAGGAGGTAATCCCACAATAACAAAGACTCACCCAAAAATCACGCTTCCATTTGCAGCTGTTGTTTCTAGATCTCCAGATACTGAAGCATACTGTACAACATCCTCTACAAAGACTCCAGTAGTAGAACTCCCATCTCCATATATTTCGAGATATGGACAAGTCATATTACCTGAGCAACCTATCAATTGGCCTCCATTTACCTCTTTGCAAAATCGGTTATTACATGTAACCCATTTACCAGAATCAGAATCATCAATGTCATACAGCGTAAGGTCCATCTAATAGGATAAAAACATTGTATCAGATACTGGAAACTGTTGTTTTAGTAGTAAGTAAATAACATCAACAATTCAACATGCCGATAATTGAAAGTAAGACCTAGAAACGTACACCAAGGGAACTCTTTTTCGGGCATTCTGTGCACTGAATGCAATTGACCCACATCAAATCACTTCCAGTGTCTATTTGCACATAGTAGTCCTTTGGCGGGGTGCCAACTCCAATTTTTGCATAATATAACCTAAAAATTCCACCAAAACAATTTCATACAGCTGATAACCATGGAAATGAGTACATATAGCAGTTGAGAATCCAGATATGATGTAATGACACAGCAGGTCATAAACAAAACAAGTACTTTAGTGAAGTGACCAAGACAAGTAGAAATCAAGTTGAAAGTCAAGGAAAGGATCAGGAGCATGGGAATTGTTAGAAGAAATCAAAGGTCAAAGAGGTACAAGCTTGGGAAACACGACCATGTTCCCAAGTATGTACATGTACATACCCACCCAACACACCTGCACACCCGTGAAGCAAAGAGAAACATAGCTGAGAAATACACGGCTAACAGTACACGCCCATGTACCTTGTGCAAGTTTCAATTACACTTTTAATTATGAATTTTTTTTAATTAATTGCACTTCATTTTACTTACCACATTGCCCTTGACCTAGGGCTTTCTCCTAGTTTATATTTAAAGGCTTTTTCAGTATTGTAATCAGTGGAGATGGTTTTTGATATTGATCAATATAACATTACTCTCTTTGAGAGACTTTTTACATTTTGCAAGCACCTTGAGTGTATTCTTATAATTAGTTAGATTCATAATTCTGATCTCGCAAGCTTACTGAAACTGATTCAATACCTTAGTTCAATTATCCATCCATAATGGATCGTATCCTTTCATTTCCTGTTAATTCTATATGAATAATCCAAAAAGACAAACTTTTTTAATTATACCTTTGTTGTTTTCTGATCTCGCAAGCTTACTGAAACTGATTCAATACCTTAGTTCAATTATCCATCCATAATGGATCGTATCCTTTCATTTCCTGTTAATTCTATATGAATAATCCAAAAAGACATAAACTTCAGATCATTGCACTGCCATTGATCATGACTCAATTTTACCCTAGAATCTGAATCACATCGTCTTTTATGTATCAGAGCTGTGCATTGAACACTTTCTTAGAACTGAAGAAGAAGGCTGCCATGGGTTGATAGGTACAGCATGCTACAGTTCTGCATAGGGTAAATTCTGGTTTGTGTTGGTCTAATTATCGCTGTTGGATTTCTGGTCTTGCATAATTATATGTGAACATGAGTGAACCATTAAATTTGGAGGAGGTAACTGACAACAGAAATACAAAAAAGGACTTCAGAAGTGCCCAAGTAGAGGCTAGGCTGAAGAATGGAGTAAATAATGATTATGGGTACCCTACAAGGAATGTACCCTGCTCCAAAGGTATTGTTATGAGAGGAGGACTTCAAGAAAGGCTGTCAAGCCTACAACGCCTAGTAAAGCTAAGGATAAGCATACTGCTTTAGAGCGAGCACCTTCAGATAGCTCTTCCGCAAACTCTCTTGCATTTGTTGGTGACTACTCTAGCCCTATTCCTCAAGGAGTAGATCCAAACCAGGACAAGTCAAGTAATAGGGATGCATCTCTGGTAAAGGTCCAACCCTTGGTAGATTCCTTTAAATCTTATGTGCCTAAAACTCAAGAGGTAGTTCAATCCTCCAAAAACCCCTCATGGAATACTATGAAGAAAAAGAAGTCGAGAAAAAAGAAGATAGTCTCGACTAGAGCCATCTCTAGCATTCTAACCACATAGTAAGGCTTCTAGCCTTTGTGCCCTTTTCATCTTTCCTCTCCTTTTAATAATGTTAGCAGTTTAGAATGTCAGGGGGCTCAACAAACCCCAAAAAGCTAAGGCAGTGAGAAGTTTTTATGAGGAGAATCATCTATCCTTCCTGAGTTTGGTTGAAACAAAGGTTAAAGCAAATAAAGCTCCTATGATATGGTCTAGAATTCTTCCTTCTTGAAACTTGGAATTCCACCAAAGTGGTCAAGTTTGGATTGCCTGGAATCCCTCACAATGGTAGGTTAACATTATCTTTGTTGACAGACAATACATTCATTGCCGTTGCCAATGTAACAGTAAAGATGTTTGGTTCTAGTTCACTTGCATCTATGGTGTGAATTCAACATCAAAAAGGGTAGCATTATGGTCTCAACTATTGTAGATCAAATCTTCGATTTAAGGCCCTTCGTTATTAAGGAGAGATTTCAATGAATGCCAAAGTACGGAGAAGCTTTTGGGGGGGGGAGGGGGGGGGGGGGGTGGATGGCACATTTCAACAATTTTTGTTTGATAGAGGAAGCTAGAACCAACGGCCATCTCCATACTTAGTCTAACAAGAGTACTTCTAACCTCTTCATGCAAAGGTTGGACAAATTTCTGGTTAATATTAAGTAGATGCAATCTTTTTCTAGGTTTGAAGCCTCGGATGGTCCTTCGAGAGTTTCAGACCACAATCCACTTACTATGAATCTAAATCTTGGAGCGTCTAAAAGAAATATACAGTTCAAATTTTTTGATTTCTAGAGTAAGGATCCAGAGTTTCTTCCCACGGTGGAAAGAATTTGGAGGAAGAGAATTGTTGATACCCTTATGTTTTGAGTTGTGTCTAAACTAAAGTTGTTAAAAAAAGGAGTTGTAAAACCTCAATAAGAAGCAATTTTCGGATCTATTAAAGAGGGTCGCCTTGGCACGAGAATCCTTGGAAAGCATTCAAATGGTGAATCGTTATGATCCACTAAATGCAGATTGGGAGCTGGAAAAGAAGAAGTTCAACAATCTCTAATACATTTCAACTGCGGAGGAGTCTTTTTTAAGACATAAATCAAGGCAAACATGGCTGAAGTTAAGGGACAAGAATTCCTCCTTTTTCTTCCGATCTTTAAAGCAAAAATTCAACAAAGATAGCATTCATTCTATCACCCTTAAGGATAGGTCTAAGACTTCGGACAAGAAGAGAGCGCAAGAAGCTACTATTACATACTTTGAGAACCTTCTAAATATACCCTCCCCTCAATCTCTTGAATTGGATAACATTGCATCCTTTCTTGAACAAAGAGTTCGTGCAAATGAGTGGCCAAACCTCATTAGACCAGTGGACAATGAAGAAGTCAAGTGTGCTATGTGGTCCTTACTGAAAGATAAGACCTCAGGATTGGATAGCTATAATGCAAATTTGTTCAAGTTAACTTGACATATAGTTGGAGAGAAAGTAAGATTGGCCATAAAGGACTTTTTCGCCACTAGAGAGCTCCTAAGGTCCATAAATTCCACCTAGCTTGCTCTTGTACCCAAGGTTAGCACTCTAGCATCTTTTGCGGATTTCAAGCCCATATCATATTGTAATATCCTATATAAATGCATTTTTAAGATCATTGCTAATCGCATTCAAAGTGTATAACCAAGGCTTGTATGGAGAGAACAAACCGCCTTCATCAAAAAGAGGAGGATAGTAGACAATATCCTTGTAGGCCAAGAGCTTATGCAGGGGTACCATAAGGGAACTCACGGAACGAGATGTGCTATAAAGATAGATATTATGAAAGCCTAAAATTATGTTAATTGGAAGTTTTTAGAATAGCTCCTTACAACTCTAAATGTTCCTCCCATTTTCATTTAGTGAATCATGAAATGTATAACCACTGCTACGTTCTCTCTAAGCTTAAGTGGAAAGATAGTGGGTTTCTTTGCAAGTTCCTGTAGATTAAGGCAAGGCAATCCTATGTCCCCCCACCTTTTCATTTTGGTCATGGAAGTATTGTCTACCCTTCTTAGGAGTTTGAGTTCTATTCGAGATTTCGATTATCATTAACGCTGCTAGAAGTTAAGCTCAACCACCTTTGTTTTGCTAACAACTTTCAAATTTTTGCTAAAGAAGATGCTGCATCAATAAACCTTATCAAAGAGTGCCCCAACAAGTTCTTTGCTCTCTCGGGTCTCAAACGGAGCCCCCTAAAAAGTCAGATTTTCTAGAGTGGGGTTAGCAAATTGGTCAAGCAACAGCTTTCTACCATCATCGAATTTAACGAAGGAGAACTACCCATTTAATATCTCGGTATTCCTATCATCTCTTCCCGACTCTCTAAAGATCATTGCTGCATCCTTGTTCGAAGAATCACCTCCAAAATTAACAGTTGGGCCACCAAGCACCTAACATATGCCGGACGCATTCAATTGATGAGAAGTGTTCTTTTCTGTTTGCAAGCCTATTGGGCATCCATCTTTATTCTCCCCAAAGGCATTCTAAAGGAACTTAAAGGCAAGATGTGTAGATTCCTTTGGAACGGATCCAATTAAGCAAAAGCAAAGGCCAAAGTTTCTAGGGAAGATAGTTGTTTCCCTAAGGAGGAAGAGGGTCTGGGCATCTAGGATATCACCTTGTGGAATAAAGTAGCGCTATTGAAGCACCTATGGAACTTATGTACTGATAAGGATAGTCTTTGGCCTTCTTAGGTAAGGAGTGAGATTCTTAAGGAAAGGAATTTGTGGAGTATTCCAAATCCCTCGCAAAGTTTATGGTCATGCAAGAAGATCTTACAAGCAAGGAGTTGGGCAGATCCTTTCTTTACTTAGAAAATCGGAGATGGAAGTAATATTTCCTTTTGGTATAATCCGTAACACCCAAATGGACCTATTGCTAATAAGATTGGTGAAAAAACCATTTACTCAATGAATTATGATAAAAATGCAAAGCTTAGTGAAATCATCGATTATGATGATTGGGCATGGCCTGTTGGAAAAGTCTAGGATGCTATAAGAGCTATTCTCCCTCGAATCATTACTCCTTGGTCGGAAAATAGGAATTCGTTTGTGTGGCTAGCAAAACCAACAAAGGGATTTTCCACAAGATCGGCCTACGATCTTCTCAGGCCCAAGCGACCTCGCCATAGTCATTTGGAATAAAGCCAACATACCGCACCACTCTTTCATTTTGTGATTAGCTTCAAAAGAGAAACTCCTAACCCAAGATAAATTGTTACAATGGGAGATTATTAACAGCAACAGTTGCTATCTATGCACTAGTGAAGAGGAAGACCATAAACATATTTTCATTTCGTGTAAGTTTACAAGAAAGAGATGGTTAATGATTCAACATCTATTGCCAACTTTGTCTTCATTCATCTCTCCTTCCTCATTATCCTTGTTGATAGAGCAATTTAAGAGGTTAGGATCTGCTATATGGAGAAAGATTCCATCAATTGTGGTTTATCACATTTAGAAAGAAAGGAATTCCAAACATTTGGGAGCTCAACTAATTTTTGCTTTATCTCTAGCTAAGGTTTTTTTGTCTTATTTTGATGTGTAGTAACATTTGCACTTACTTGAGTTCCCAAGTTTAACATCCACAAACCTTTTGTTTGTAGTTGTGGATTAGAAACTCGGTTCCTTCTGTACATCCTAGCTATAGCTATATATCTTTCATATATAATACATTTTCTAACTTTACCCCACACCCCCCCCCCCCCCCCCCAACAAACACACAAAAAAAAAAAACCCTTTGTGAAGAATAATATAACAAAGTTGGGCAACTAGATGCGAAGCTTATGGAAATGCAAGACGAAAACTTCCATACTTTTGGGGCCTAAATTGCAAATGCTACCAAGGAAGCAGCGCAAGATAGTGTTAGAGATGCCTTAGGAGACCATCCAGACAATCAAAATCTAGAAGATCGTAAGGGATATCAAGGTTTTAAGCATCAAGGCATAGAGCGTACCAAGAATGTTAAGGCAAGATATTAGTAAAAGAGGGATTGAATAATCCTGTGTTTAGGAAGGGGAGAAGAGATGAATGCTTTGCAGGTTAAGAGGCCAAGGTGGTATAAGGCATAAGGTTCGGTTAAACTAAAAGTTCCTTCTTATGATGGTATCAAAAACGCAGACAAATAATTTTGAGTGGAAAAATAAAGTAGAGAAGCTCTTTGAACTATGACCATGAGGAAGAGATTAGGGTGAAATTGGTTGCTATTGAGTTTACAAGATATCAATTTTGCGAGCAACGCAAAGTGAGGCACACAAATGCGCCTTATGGACTCTTAAGGCAAGGCGCATTTGGCAAAACATATACCTTGGTCATCAAAGCGCCAGGTATATAAGACATTCACATTGATGATTGGTGGTTGAAAAATAAAAACCCTAACAGCTCTAGGGGGTAAGGTGGGGGGAGAGAGAGAGAGAGAGGTGGTGGGTGTTGGTGTGAGATAACATAAACCCTAATGACTCCCAGAGGGAAGAGAAGAAAGAGAGAGAATGGTGATGGTGCATTAGTGTGAAAACTAACACTATGTTTGGTAATTTTTATGAGTAGAAATTCAAAGAAAGGTATAGAAAGGAAATGATATTAAAGAAAATATAAATTTTGTTATTGTTTGGACATTAAATGTGAAAATGGATGAAAAGTTGTAGAAATATTTTTTAAACTTAACTAAATTATCCTTTTATGTGTAAAGAACTAAAAGAGAGAGAGAGAGAGAAGGAAAATAGACTATTCAAAGAAAGAGAGAGAGAGAAGAGGCAACAAGAGCTTCTGAGATTGAGAGAGAAAGGAATAGAGAGAGAGGAGTGTAACACGCAATAGGATCCAACCACGGGAAGGAACAAGAAGATGATGAACAGTACACTTGTTTAAAGGCATTTTTGTAAGTTCACAAGATTTATATTCATTTCCATTGATTTCTCTCCAAATTTAGACCTTTAAAATGAAGATCTTTCCATTCGATTCACTTCATTTCTTCTGTTTTTTGAGCCATCAAACACATGTTTTCTTTTTGTTTTCTTTGATTCCTAATAGTTTCCACCTATCCAAACACAATATAAAACTGAGAATGAGCAAAAGGTGAAAGCTCGTGTATATATATATATATATAGAGAGAGAGAGAGAGAGAGAGTTCTAGTAGGAAACAAAGAAGAGAGGAGAAGGGCAATTTTGGAGATATCGCTTCAAAAAGTATACTTACTAAAGATAAAGTACTGTAAAGTTAAAAAAGGATAAGGGTAAAGCAGTAAATATGCTTACTAATTTCAAAACTAATGTAAAGTGCTAACATTGAAAAAGAATATTAATATACTACATATAGATTATTCTTTTTCCTTTTCTTAATTTCTTTCTATCTGACCACATTTTTTTCCTCATATTCTTATTTTAATAGTAAAATAAAGACTGTAAAAATAGGAATTATGCTACCATTGATAAGTAAAGACAAGTTGTTAGCTATGCATCTGATATGCCTTTTTCTTTCTTTTAAATTTTTTTTGTCCAAATTTTTTTAATTACTTTTTTCAACAATAAAACAAAAGCTATTAAAAATAGCAACAAATAGTTATATCACCACCATCATGTTTTAATTATATTATGATAGTGATACAACTTATTTAAATAGTGTTTGTTAATCTATTGTAAACATGGTCATTGAATATAGACAAAACCATGTATCAAAATATCTTTTATAAATTTATTAATATATGCACTTCACTTCACTCAGACGTGCGCTTTTTTTGTACTTCTTGCCTCAAGCAATTTTAAGGCATTGCACCTTGAGTGTACTTTTTACCTTTGACAACCTTGCAAGATATGCAACTATGAGGTGAAAAAATATACTAGACTATAAGCAATGTACAGGAGAAGGAGAGAGAGACATTTGGGGGGGGTGGGGGTGGGGATGTTAAGGTAATATATTTACCTCCTTGAATCATCGAGTGACATAAAAAGATAGAGAGAAGTACCCATCTTACCTATGATATCAAACTAAATATCAGTGTCAAATGGACATCTCAATCAATAGCATGGCCATATACCCTATGGTGCTCCAAAACAAAATAATCCAAATTTTATACAAAACAATAGAGCTAACTAGGAGAACTATTAGAATTTACACTAGATACGCCAAAACAAATCTTAAAATAGAATCTAGAGGGTATGTATCTTGCCTAAGTCTTTTATAGTTCCTCTCTATCCAGATGTCTTAGTAGCCAATCGCCAAGGCTTTTTTGCAAATCTCTCTCATCCTTCTGCAGTTTTCCAAGCTAAGAAGGCCCATCACATTGTTAAAAGATGAAGGACATCGTTGAGTCCAAGCTAAGATTTCTTTGACCCTCTTCTAAACTTCTTCAACAAAAGAATTTTTTTTTTTTTAGGTAGTTAATAAATTTTATTAAAGAAAAAGAATGTACAAACCACTAAAAGTAGGAAAAATACCCTCATAAGGGGCTATACAAAAGTATACTAAAGAGAACCACTCAAAGTACAAAACTAAGATACATCCAAATAGCTAAGGATTAGCCTAACAACCATATGGGTGAGGGGAAGGGTTTTTCCAAGCCTAACGTTGTTGCAAACTCTCCAAATACAATACACAGTAGCAGCAAAAAGGGCTCAAGCACAAAAGTTGAATGAGGAAGGCAAGGAACCTGCAGTGATGCAAGAGGCCATGCTTTACCAAGGTAAAGGGACTTGCGGGAGGCTCTTATATTGAAGAACCTGTTGCCACATATTCTCGGTAAAGTCACAAGCAAATGAAGGGATGTTCATGATTTCCCGGATGGGTCTTGTAAAAGAAGCAAGCGTATTGAGTCATGATACCCTAAGAACAGAGCTTGTCTAAAGTATAGAGCTTCTTATTCCAAGCTAACCATTGAATAAACGGGTGCCTCGATATGGATGATTTGCACCAGACAATTCTGATCCATGGTACTTTTGGTACGCTTATCCAAAGAACATTATATGAACTCTAGATAGAGAAGGAAGAAAACTTGGAAAGAGCCCAATGTGAAGAGTCCATCCAAGGGCTTTCCGAGTAGATATTATCTGGGATAAGGATATTTCCCCAAAGATCACCCGTAGAGAGAGTTCAAAAATTTCCTTTAATGATGGAACATAATCTAGGAGTGTCCAAATGACCTATTGGAAGCCAGAAGTCTGACCAAATGGAGATAGGAGAAAGCCTATTGCCTACTTTCCAATGAATCTAAGGTCTAAGGTCTCACTAAATTCCGCAACTTGAGAAGTTTTTTCCACATCCATAAGCAATTAGAGGGACACTTTGTATTCCAAAAACTCTTGCCTTCAAGGAAATTTGACTTGATCCAATTCACCTAAAGGCTTCTATGATCAGTATTAAAAAGATTCCAAAGGTGTTTTAGCTGAGCTGCTTTATTCCATATATCCAAGCGTAGTATTCCAAGTCCTCCTTCGTTGAAAGGAACACAAACCGCTTCCCATTTGGCATTGGCTCTAGTGGATAAGGTAAGACGTCCACTCCATAGAAAATTCCTCATCATTTGCTCAATCTTTTTTATGATTTTCTTAGGAAGGATAAACACTGAGGCCTAGTAAACTTACATGGCAAAGAGGACAGATTCAATTAGTTAAAGTATTTCGACATAGGAGAGATATTTGCTTGTCCAAACTTCAATGTGGCTTAAGATTTTAGAAATCAAGGCATCACAATGCTCTATCTTCAATTTTGTTGAGATCAAAGGAACACCAAGATACTTCACTAGGAGAACACCTTCTTGAAAATTCTGAATGTGTAAAATGTCATTTTTCGCTTGAAGAGAGACATTACTAAAGAATATAGAGCTCTTTAGGGAGTTATGAAGCCAAACCTGAAAAACTCTCAAAATCATCTAAGGCTTTTTTAGCAAGCCTAATAGAGGAAGAATCACCTTTACAGTAGATCATAAGGTCATCTACAAAAGATAGATGGGGGATCTTCTCTTCTTTACATCTCCAATGATAAGAAAACCCAACGGAATTTGTTGTCTGTCTGAAAATGCCTAAAAGAACCTCCATAGTAAGGACAAACAGATAAGGAAAGATAGGGTCTCCTTATCTTAGGCCTCTTGAACTTGGAAAGAAATCTACAAGTTCACCATTTATGTTGATTGAGAATTTAGGTGAGGAAAAGCATTGCTTCAAAAGTTGGCGAAAATGAGGAGAGAATCCCATGGCCGATAGAACTTGCTTCAGGAAGACCCAATTAATTGTGTCATAAGCTTTAGTAATATCAACTTTGAGGGCATATCTGAAGGGTCTTCAGTTTAAGTGGTAGCCATGTACCAATTCTTGTGCAATGAAAATGTTGTTAGTGATGCATCTTTTAAGGATAAAAGCAGATTGCTCAAGACCTACTATAGAGTATAGAACCTTTTTAAGTCCAGTAGTTAGAACCTTGGAAATAGCTTTGTAGATCACATTAGCAAAAGTATTTAAAACAAGTGGTTATGATTTTCTTCATCCCTTCCACATAAGAAGCACTTATTTTCTATTATCATGCCCCACTTCAACAACTTGTCAGAGTGAGGAGCTTATATTGGGTTACTAGCCACATAAATGACAGCATGTTTGGGAGCTATTTTCAAACTCCACCTAGCTCACCTATAGGTTATTGTCCCGTTCCATGAATAAAAGCTATATATGTTTTAGTTATGCTACATTATTCCATAACCAAATGTCTAGGATACCATGGCCCCCTTCCTTTTTCTATTTACAAATATCCTTCCATTTTATTTTTGCTTTTGCTCTTTCATCATCATTGCCATTCCAAATAAAGAGCTTCAACTTGCATTCAATTTCTTTCAAGATGCTAGCTCAAAGAACAAAAATAGACGATTGGTATACTTGAAGGGAAAAAAGAATGCTCTTGATAAATTGTACTCAACCAGCATATGATAAGAACTTTGGAGCCACTAGTTGTACTAACTATGAATTTGGCTATTAGCTGCAAGCATATTATTTCTGAGATGTTGGATGAAGACAAAAGCACTCACCTCTGATGGCCAAAGAGACCCCATTGAAGAAAATCCAACTCTTCCTAGGGTTGGATTTGGATTTCAACCCTGACAAACTATAAAAACCTGCTAAGCCTTCTTTTTCAAAGCAACAGAACACTATCTCCTTTGGCGAAAATTATGATATTACCAACAAAACATAAAAGGGTAAGTATCTCATTCTTACATCTCCAATGACACTAAAAGCCATCAATGGTGCTTTTTTCCTTTATAATAGAAGAAAAAACCTCCATGACAAGAACAAAAAGGTAGGGAAACATGGGATCCCCTTGCTTAAGTCCCTTTGAGGAAGGGAAAAAACCTACTAATTCAACATTTATATTAATGGAAAGCATCAAAGAGGAGATACAAGCCATGATCCACTTGAGGCATTGACTTTTTGTCCCCCAATATTATGGGCAGGATCAATGAGGCAAGGTAATCTTAACGTCGAGGAGTCTTTTCGAGAGTTTGAGATGTTGAACATTTGATGCAATTTGAATGAACCTCTAGAGCGAACAATTGCCACATTTGTTACAGAGTTGAAATTTGAGATCGCCAATGTGATCAAGCTATAAAGATTTGATACTTTGGAAGAGGCAATGCAAATGGCTATCAAGATAGATCGTTACAGGTGTTGACATCCACAAAAATCCTAGGTGTTCCTAAACCTAGTACTACTGTTAAAGAAGTTTAAGTCGAAAAAAGGATTGAAAATAAGGTGGTTGAGAGGTCTGTAATAGAAGGGAAGGCTCAGGTTGTAAAGGGTCACGTTGGAGAGAGTTCCATACAAAAGCCTAAACAAGTATAGTGCTTTAAATGTTAGAGTTAAGCCCTTCTTGTAGCCTATTGTCCTAACCATTGGGTTGTAATGTCAAAGGGGGAAAAGTTGGTTTATCAAGATGATGATGAAGGTGAAAAGAGTTCTAGTGATGAAAAAAATCAATTTGATGGTAAGACAAGTTCACTTTCCAAGTAAGAAGGAGAAACTTTAACTCTAATGATGGCAAAACAACAACATGAAGAAACTAATGAGATTAGAGGAAATCAACAGAAGGAGAACGTAATCTACACTCGAGAAATAGTGAAGAGTAAACTTTGTACAGTGATAGTTGATGGGGGAAAGCTGCACAAATCTAACTGCCTTTGCTCATAACATTAGTTTGAAGGTTGATTAGCTCATAAAACCATATTCTTTAGAACCAAGAGCGTGATATGTGTTCACAAGAAAGTGAGGGTGCCATTTGTCATTGGAGAGTATCTTGATGAGCTTTTTTGTGATTTTGGTGCCCATCCATGCAACCAAAATATTAATGGGAAGACCATGGGAATATGATCGTAGGGTTATTTTTTATGGATTCCAAAAATCTTGTTCATTCATGCAACAAGGAAAGGAAATCAAATTATTGCCTATGCATCCATTTGATGTTTAAAAGGTTATAGCTGCAAATGGGATGACCAGAGGTGGTCCAAAAGAGCTTATTTGCCAAAGAAGGAGTGGAACAAAAGACTTGCCGATGCAACGGCAAATCCTTCCAACAGAAGGAATGATGTGCCCAAGAAAGGTATACATCGAGTTGAAGGTCAAGGGGAGGATCAGGATTATGGGAATGTTACAAGATCGAGTACGAGGACGATTAACTGGAAAATCATCCATAGTAAAGCCCTTGCCCTTGTTACTTTTCCTTGCAAATTTACCTATTTTGTGTAAATGATAGGAATACTTACGGCAGAACCCTTGATCTCTAAGTTAAGAAAATAAATTCTGGGAAATTCAACAGCTGACATTAATCACTCCTAGTGCATTACATATACACAACAATAACTGCTTTCTTGTTGACATCCACTATTTGCTACACTTAAGGGACATGATAGGGAATGTTCTGCCTACACTTACAACAATAACTAACACAAGAACAGAGACACGTGCTGAAATAAAATGCAATACAGACCATTACATAACAACTGACCACGACACAAACAGCAACAACATTAACAGATCACGACACACACATTGAACATGCTTTAATGGCTCTATTGTAGCCAGTCTTAGGGGCAGCACTGGTAACAGGGAATTGTCGCTTGGGAGCAGAGGACAGAAGAGACTGAGGGTCATAGACGGTACATGCCCGGGAAACACAGCCATGTTCCCAAACGTGTACATGTACATGCCCACCCAACACAACTACACACCCGTGAAGCAAAGAAGAACATAGCCAAGAGATGCACAGCCAACAGTACACGACAGTGTACTTTGTGCGAGTTTCAATTACACTTTTAATTACAAGTTTTCTTTAATTAATTGTGCTTTATTTTATTTACCACATTGCACTTGACCTAGGGTTTTCTCTTGGTTAATATTTAAAGGCTTATTTCATTCTTGTTATCAACAGTATTTGATATTAATGGATATTACATTACCCTCTTTTAGAGATTTTTTGCATTTTGCAAGCACCTTGAGTGTGTTCTTCTTATAATTAGCTAGATCCGTCAGTATTGATCTTTCTAATTATACCTTTGTTGATTTCTGTTCTTGTGAGCTTAACAGAAACAAATTCAATACCTATCCATGAATAATTGATCTTATCTTTCTATATCCTTATTAATTGCATATAAACAATCCAAAAAGACATAAACTTTAGATCAGTGCGTTGCTGCCATTGATTGTGACTCGATTTTACCCTAAAATCAGGGTAACATCATTCAGGATTGGCTGGACAAAACCAAATGTGTCTGCATGTACATGGTAAAACTAAGAATGAGCTATTTGAAATAATTAATATACTTTTTACCATCTTTTGAGATTACATGACATTTCATGCAAACTAAAACATAATCATGACATGCAAAGAAGTATTTGCAACATACTTTGATAAGGAAATTGCCACTTTGGAAGCTAAAGACACCATGAAATGAGACCAAAAAATCCATATACAATAATAACAATAGTAACAATAACAACAGAGAACCTCTCACTCTTTATCAAACCCAGTAAAAGTTCAAATTTAACACAGGGACTACAGCAAGCAAGACAGGGTTTATCACATATTTGAACTAACAAAATTAACAAATGAAGAGCTAATGAAAATAATAAACCAGACAGCGTACATATGACAAAAAAAAAAAAAAAAAGGGCCTCTTAACAGGTTCCGTGGGCACTTAAGAGTCACGAAAGAGAACTTATTTTTACCTTTTCAACTATTTCCTCGGGCACCCACTAATATTTCTCAATTAAAAAACCTTAATCTCCACCATAATCAAGTCAAACCCAGATAATAAATCACAAAACCCATTAAAATTTCATACGAAGTTACAAAAGTTATTCTCACCCGACAGCATTCGGCCGGCCGGAGCCACCTAACGGAAGATCAACACCAGCAAGAATCTGAAGCTGACGCTGCGTGTCATGAGCCTTCATAGCACTAAGAGATTTCTCCTTACCTGCATACTTATACTTGAGGCTCAAAACCCCATAATTATTATTGGTTGTGACGCCATAACCTGAATTGCACCTTGAAACCAATAATAACAATAAAAAGAAAAACACAACTGGGTCTGGTAATTTAATGGCTTTCAACAAAATTCCAGTGGAACCCATCAACGAAATTGGTTTGATTTCTCTGTTTTTGCATGAATTAGGGCATGGACATGGAGAATTTAGGTTATAGATTGTACCTTCATCCTACGGCAAAACATATATAGAAAGTGGGATTTTTTTATTTCTAGGTGGGACCCGGTGTTTTTTGGTCCCCAGAAGAACACAGAATTGGAGTTTACTCTTCCTCTATTTTGTGTTCTTCTGAATTGAATGGAGGAACGATGAATGGAATGTGAGATTTTGAGGGGTTTTGGGGAAGAGAGAGTAAGGGGGGATGACGCGGATTATTAAATCCTAAATTTAATGAAACGGAGGGACGTGGACTGAAAACGTGAAGGCCTTTTGCTTTTTTTGCCAAAGACAACGTGAAGACTTTGATTTTATTGAATGTGGTATGACCCTCCTCGCGCTGGTTTTTGGTCTTTGGCTTTGTTGGTCTAACGGCATTCCGATGCCAAAATTAAATCTTTGTGCAGGGTGTGCGGATAAATCTATTCAGCGTATCCGGTCACTCGCTACTCAATCTAGATCAGAGCTATGGGATATAATTTAGATCTAAACTTTTTAAAGTCTACTCACATAACATAAGGATATAAAGACTTTATATTTTATATTTGCCTTGAAATTTGTATTACGAAACATAATGAAACATAATGGGCATGAGTTTTAAAATTATTATAATATGATGATACGAATATTAATTTTTTAATTATGATGGATTGATCTCCTAATTGGGTAGATAGGTTTTACATTTAAGATGGAACAAATTCAAATCTTTCACTCCCAATAGTAATATACTATTGATCAAAAAAAGTTTATTTAACTATATATTTTTACCAATAAATATTTTATTTAAAAAAATTAATAAAAAAAGGAAGCCCAATCTCACAAGTTAATAATCTAAATATTAAACATGAAGGATTGAACTATTGAATGTGATAAGATGAATCTTTGAACGATGGTTCGAGACAACAATATGGTAGATAGGATGCAATAAAAGGGAGGGGTAAGGGCCGGGTTGCATACTTTTGTTAATAAGATAGAAGGAATGGTAGGTTAATAATATATTCAATGATAACATTAAACCTTTGTTTAAAACTTACACGAGATTAGAACATGACAGTATTATTAATTGAATTAAAGGTTACTCTATAACATAATATATCTCAACATTAACATAACTGTATTCTTTAGTGATATTTAAACTATAAAATCCTCTCCAACCCAAGATATATCTATAATCTTATTGACATATAGTCTTGTTAATATGAAAGTGTAACTAGAATAAGCATGAATTAGAGTGAAACTCCATACGGATTAAACCGAATGTCACATATATTGATAGTATACCTACATGGCTATACGCTTATTTGAATTTTTTGGTAGAATTTGAAGTTAAATGAATTATAGAATGTTTAATAAATATAGAAACATATAAGTATGAAATTAGATTATTTTATTAAAAAGTTTTGATAGTATACCTGTATGACTCCTCTAAGGTTCTTATTGAAATAGGCAATAGGTCAAGTCTCCTGCATCAGCACAGCTCTTATGTCTAGTCTAAATGTATTGTACCCCATTTCATATACTTTGTTAAAGCTTGGTAAAGCTAAGACAAGAGCAATAGTTAGCTTCTCTTTCACCTTTTTAAAACTCTTCTCTTCCTTCTTCCCATATTTAAACTCAACATTTTTTTTTTACAACTCAATAAGTAGGGCCACAATAATATTGAAATTTCATGTAAATTAGCAATAAATGATACTAGGCTATGGAAGCTTCGTACATTGGCTAAATTGGTCGACACAAGCCACTCAATAATCGCCTTCACTTTCTCCATATCCACTCGAATACCTCTTCCACTCATAACAAATCTTAAGAAGATTACTTTAGGTCGATAGAAGTCACATTTCTGCATATTGGCATAAAGCTTCTTAGCTCAGAGTTTTGAGAAAACTGCTGTAGGTGCTTACAGTGAGTCCCCAAGTTAAGGCTGTAGACTAGAATGTCATCAAAATATACGATGACAAATTTCTCAATCAACACTCAGAGCACATGAGTCATAAGTCTCACGAATGTGTTCAAGACATTTGACAGGCCGAATGACATCACAAGCTATTCATACAATCTATGGTAGGTCTTAAATGTGGTTTTCTACTCATCTCCCTCTTGCATTTTGATTTGATGGTACCCAGATTTAAGATTAATCTTCGAAAATATTTTTGCACCATTTAACTCGTCGAGCATGTCATCAAGTCTAAGTATAAGATACCTATATTTGATAGAGATACGATTGATAACTCGACTATCTATACACATCCTCCATGACCCATCTTTCTTTGGTACTAATAAAGCTAGCACAACACATGGGCTTAGGGATTCTCAGACATACCCTCTCTTCATCAATTCATTTACTTGTCTCTGCAACTCGTTAAGCTATTCAGGATTCAGCTTTTAGGCAAGCTTGTTTAGTAATACAACTCCTAGCTACCAGTCTATTGCATGTTTAATGCCTTGGATTGAAGGTCGACCTTTTGGCAGTTCACTTGGGAACAAGTCGATAAACTCATTTAGTAAGGTTTTCACCTCGGTAGGTAACGGTTCCTCATCTGATCCTCTCATCTTAAGTAACCTTCTGACTAGCAGATAGGTCAGCTCTTCAAGTTTTATCTCTCTCTTCAACTAAACTCAGGTCATTACCAAAGCCTCTTTCTTTAGAACTCGACTCAATTGAATCTGCATGTTTTTAACTTATTCGGCAATTATAAGGCTAAGCTTTACCTTCTTACCTTTGTGTTCTAAGGAAGATATACCCTTCCTTCCTTTGTATATCACATTTTGATCGAATATCCATGGTCATCCAAGAAGAATATGAGATATGCTCATGGGTGACACATCACAAAGCATTTCGTCTTGATAGTTTCCAATACTAATCGACATGGTTATTTGCTTATTCACTTGTAGGGCTCCGTTATCACTAAACCAGTGTAGTTTATAAGGCTTGGAAGGGATGGGGGGGGGTACGAGTTATGCCTTAGTCAACAACTTCATTTGCTAGACCATGAATGCAAATGTCGCATTAGAGTAGTTGTCATTGTCAACAATTAATGCACACAGTGACCCATCCACCTTATAACCAATATGGAACAAATTTTCTCATTACTCATCCTCTAGCATAAGACTTACACTCATCACTCTCCTTAACACCATGGTTGCGGGCATAAAATTATGCTCTTCACTATAAATGATCTCCTCTTCCTTGTACTATTTAGGGTGTTCGGATTCTTTGGGCTCTTCATCGGTACTATTGACCTCAATGGTTGGCATCACTCCCTTAATCACCATCCCTCATCTGTTCAAACATTATGCAACCATGTGTCTAAACCCTTGACACTTAAAGCACTTAATCTCACTTGTCTTTCTTTCTAAGCTCTAGCCTTTCTCAAACTTCCTTGGGATCTCTTCTTCCTTTGCTTGAGTAATTTGAGTGGGTCAAACCTTAGCAACTTTAGTTAGTTTTGATCACATAGGTCTTGATGCATCTTTAGGGTCAGACACGCAAAGAGGCACCATAATAAACCAAAACAAAAAAATAAAATGAGGGGTTTAGCAAATTCATGAGCTATCTAGCTGGATATAATACACCAACAAGATCCAATACGCCCTAAGATTTGCTGGATGTAACACATTGGTCTAAGTGATAGGGTTGCTCACCGCAATCCTTGCTAAAGGGATTGATAAGAGCAAGTAGAGGAGAGTTTTTCAAGAAAAAAAGTCTCAAGGGTTTTTTATTAAAAATGTCAAGTCTTGCTAAAACCCTACACATAAGTTCTATTTATACATGATGACAAACTTATCAATAAAATGACTAAAAAGATGCTCTAGTGGCATTCTTGTAAATAGAAAATAAACATGAGAGTAATTTAGGAAAAAATACAATGAAAAGGAAGTCTAAATAACATAAGCAAAAATAAATGATCAAATGATATGTCCAGGTGAGGAATGGATGAGCTAGGCTTTGGCATTTGGTTAGGTCAATACCTAAAGTCCTATCATCATCCCCCTTTTAAAAAAGTTTCGACTCGAAACTTGATAAGTGTTTACTCCAACTTCCACCTAGATCAAAAACAAATATGCAAGAGTGAAATAAAAATAAATTACAATAACTCAGCTCAATGATCAAAGCAAACACAGTCCGGTGCTCCTTCTACTCATCATGAGCGCAATCAATCAAGCTCTTCATTAGGCACCCTTCTTTCCACTCATTATGTACCCTATCAATTACCCTTAAGTAACTCTAGTAGTTATCAGTGATGGGGAATAGCACAATTTTGGGCTTAATCATGACATGAGCTTGAGGAATCTGGACTTGTAAGACTTCAAATTCCTACTCAACCTCAAGTACTTCATTTTTAATAGTTATTACCTCACCTACTTCCTCATAACTTGTTTCTTCTTTGGTCACCAAGGAGGGTGTAGCAACTCATTCATCAACTTCCTCTTTGATGGCCTCTTCACAAGTTTTTTCTTCGCTCCTCCATCTCTCTATTGAAGTCTTAACAATTTTTAGGTCGTCTTCTAGATTAGCTAGGGATATAAGATGGAGCACAACTCATTCTTTGTCATAGAAGGAATAAGTATTCTTCAAGGGCACATAGCTCATGTTGTGATTTGTCTTTCACGGAGAACCTAAACAAATGTAGCAATCTTCAATGTCGACAACATTAAATAAAACTTCATTTTGAAAATTTCCAATGGAGAAAGTTATTCTTACTTATTTTGTCACTCGAATCACTTCATCATTATAAAGAAAGTCATATGGATTTGAATGATCAGTAGTTTCATAACCCAATCTCTCAACAATAATTTCAGAAATAAAGTTTATAGGATAGTGATTGACTCGAATTAATATAATGCCTCATTCAAGTCTCCCTTTTAAGTAAAATTTATTTGTTGCCATATTGCAAAAGTTGAGCTTTCTTGTTGACTTCATAGTAACAATTAACGTATCAATCAAACCTAGTAGCCAATTTTACCTTGCCGACCACTTCGTGAAGTTACATAAGCACACGCACCCACAATTTTGGTATCTTTGGAGGACAACAGTACGGTAATAATTATACAAGCAACATGACATAATTCTTGGAAGTAGACAATATTTGCTCTTCATACATGTCCTTGTTACAGCAATATACACAACGCAAATAAACAGAGTAATGTTCACACAACGACCAGCTTGTCTTTACTACACCTTTTCACACTTAATAACACACCCACAACCGTCCACTAGCCAAGCTCGGTAATTGACAATACACATCCACGATTGCATAATGCTTGGCACATGCACAGCAGCATACACAGTCTCAGCTTGGCAATTAAAATGGCAACAGCAGCACTTCTCGTTATAATAGCAACTCAACCATTTTTAATAATAGTTCAGTTACCTCAGTTAGTCCCTTGCTTGGATCAGCACACACGTATCAATAAGGACAGCTCGAAAATCTCTTATAGCGAACTGCTCTCACACTACTACGACCAAATTCAGCTCATCCATTGAGCACTCCCACAACAAGCTCGAATGCTAATTATAATAGCTCGGCACTTTTGACTTGCAGTAGTTTGGGGCTTAGACAATGACTGCAATTCAACTCGACAACTTGGAATGTAGCAACACGGACTTTCACTCAGCTCAGAAGCTTATCCATGGCATACACAACAGTTCGGCTCTGCACTTAAATAAGCTCGGCAAAACAAGGAAAATAGTAGCTCTGTATGGCTTTTCTTCGCAGCAGCTCGGTCTCAACAATGTGATGTACTTTCGCCACAACTCAAATAACTTGGCCTCGGAACATTAGTGGCTAAGTAAGAAACAACAGCTCAGTACAATCTTGCTCCTTCTCAAGCAGCTCAGCACGTCAAATTGCAGCAGCTCGGAGCTTGGACAACGACTACAATTCAGCTTGGCAAAATAGTTTACTTGCAGCAGCTCAGACTTGCAAGTACTCAGTACGTACGCGCAGCAGCCTGGCACTTGCTCGGTACTGTTGGGAGTATGACAGTTCGGCTCGATTCACACACCAAAACCTGGTTTCAAACGCGCGCAATAGTACAGCAATCCACTGCTGCTCAGTAATTCTTGAAGAATGGATAATACAACTCAGCTCAGAAATTAAATAAAACAGCTCGGCATCAACTACTTTAATACAGCAGCTCACTAACTTAGTTCCTTGCCGACACTTGGTTCTGTTTGGTATAGCAGTAGCTACGGTCGCAACCCTACACAATAGCTCAGCAAAAGTCACTCAGCTAGGCACTTCGGATCATGGTGGTTCGGCATGGCCTTTTCACGTAACAGCACGGCATGAGTCCACCTCAAGACAGCTCGGTTCGGTACTTTACTTGTAGTTCAACTCGGAATGGTTCACTTCGACAGTTCGGACTAGATAATCCAACCGCTCAATCAAGTCGGCAAGTAAGGATTTATCAGCAGCTTGGTGACTTGGATTAACAGTTCGACAATGTTAAATATCTTAGCTCAACAATTCGTAAAATACATCAGCTCCAGCTTCACTCCAAATAACCCGTTCACGTGTGGTAGTTTGGATACCATAACAATTTAGCTCAGCAAGCTAATGATGAAAACAGTACGGTAAGCACTTGGTCACAACAGCTCGGCAACAATTGAGTTTAGTGCACAACTTAACAACATTTCGGTAATCGGCCAGACACGCAACACTTTCGTTCGGCTTTTAAATTGCACTACTGACCAATATGCTTGAATCTTCTGGGAGCTCGGCAATCTCGCAATATGTACAGCTTCGTATACGCACTATTCAGCTCAGCAATAACTAGACTACAGCTCGAAGTAACCTTGCTTGGACCGCGCTACTGTTGTCACTTCATCGACAACACAGCTCATCATTTACTTCGGATTTCAATAGCTCTGTGCTTAGACACTTCAATTTCAGCTTGGTTACAATTCACCTCAGCTCGGGCCTGTAACCTCGGCCTCACTCAATTCACCTCGGATGCTCATACTGGAGTAACAAAACAGCTCGGCTAATGCAATTAGCTAGGTACAGTAAATCATCTTAACAGTAGTTCACAACAGCACCTACACAGTAGCTATTGATACATCAACACATATTATTGCTATAATTTCACCACCGCAGCCACCACTTGTGTGAACAAACACCAATGCACTAACATGCTAACACACGCCACTACACAAGTCACTACCACCACTATCACAGTATACAATAACTCTCGACACTAATTGCATACTGAGATTTCGAACACAACAATACCTATTGTTGCTACCCACTTGCTCAACACTAAAGGACTATTACCCATACAAACTCTAATCAACAATTCGAGTGCTAACCACCTACTTCACAACCCACTTTAACCCACGAGAGCAGTAACATTAGAGATAATGACGTCGTAGTGTGACAATAGTAACTCTAACTAGCAATCCCCACTGCAATATTTGAGTGCATAGGCTAAAGCCTTTGTGACTCTCGAGACTACTCACCTGCAATTTCAAAACCCTAAATCACAGTCTTTATGCATCTATCACAACACATTAAATATACCCATTGTGAAGTTTGAGAAACCCCAACAAAGGCGTTTACAGGTCCTTCGGCACTTTCTTTTCCAGTCAAAAGAAAACATCACAGCATAATGTCATATCCCCAAATCTTAATTCTTTGGTGAATAAACTCTTCGTAGCATAACAAAACCAACGAATAGGTATTATCTCAAATACAAAACAGTAACTCCAACACACTTACTGTGGTAGTTATAGGAGAACACAACAGCTACTTATAGTACATAAACAAAACTTCATGGAACCTAACACGTTCCCTTGTTGGAATCATGCTTTGATACTAGCAAAACCGATGCGTCTCCAAGGTTGAACACACAAAAAGGTACCATAACGAACCAAAACAAGAAAATAAAATGAAGGTTTTAATAAATCCATGAACTATCTAGCTAGATATGATGTACCAACAAGATTTAACATGGCCTAAGACTTGCCGGATGTGACGTACAAGTCCAACTGATAGGGTTGCTCGCCACAATCCTTGCTAAAGGGATTGATAAGAGCAGGTAGAAGAGAGTTTTCCAAGAGAAAAGTGTTATGAACCATAACCAAGAACAAACAAGGCTGGTTGCTAAATGGGTCTAAACTTGTAGAAAGCTCAAAAAAAGGGTAATGGGGAAAGGTATGAAAGAGCAAAAATGACAAATGAAACATTAATAAAAAACCCACGAACAACTCTAGAAAATATGACACATCAATGGAACTTCTATAGATTCACGACACAATTTGATATGACGCACAAATTGGTCTAATGAGGTTACTTGCCACTTAACCTTACTTAAGGAAAGGATAAGAGTGATGTTAAGAGGCAAGGAAGAAAGTACTCAAGTGTATTGAAGATAATCTGTCCTGTTACAGTTACAAGTGCAAGGGTATTTATATCCGTAAATTAGGGTAACTTGCCTAAAAGGGAAAAGATAATAAGAACATTTCCTAAAGAAGCAATGTATATAATACAATACAAAATAATCTTGGTGCTATAAATTCTACATATGATACTATATACGTGGCGATGCTACATTGGTGAGATTGTCAAGAGATGCAAACAAAAAATACGGACAAATGGGTTTGTCCAGGTAAGGATGGCTTAATCAGTCCAAATTCTCTATCTCTCAACTTCTCGGCAAGGATGGTGCCGAGCGATTGGTCAGCTCGGCACTAGCTAATAATCATCAACTCGGCATACTATAGAATAATGGGTGGTCATACGGCATGGCATTAAAGGTGACTCAACAAAGAAGTACTCAGCCTCGATGCTAGCCCCTCTAGTCCTCGACCTTGGTTGTGAGTCAGAGGTCCCGTAGTTTGATTCCCATCATTCCCTCTTGATTGTTTTGGATTTGGGATTAAATCCGAATGGTGTTTGCTTGGTTCCTCGTCGAGGTGATATGGGCTGAGGTCGACAATGTTGAAGGCATTGGAAACCCCATAGTCCTTAGGCAATTCTAACCTGTAAGCATTGTCACTGATTTTCTGGAGGATTCTGAAAGGTCCTTTTACTCTTGCAGATAATTTATTCTTCCTCTTATTTAGGAACCATTCCTTACTGAGGTATAGCCATACCAAGTCTCTCGGCTGAAATTGTTTAGCTAACCTACCCTTGGTCTTTTCTCGCATTCTTCTAGCAGCTTGGTCAATGTGCTGAGTGACATTGTCATAAATGTGCTGAAGAGATTATGCTATGGCCAAAGCATCATGGTCCTCTTACGCAAGTACTGATACAGGGGCGTGGTCGAGGGGCAACTCAGGATTAAATCCTTAGACCACCTTGAAGGAAGTCTACTTAGTGGTGTCATGTACGGTTCGGTTAGAGGTGAACTCGACCACCGATAAGCAAATATCCCAATCAGCCAAGTTCTTACTTACTGCAGCTGAAAGCAATAACCCTAAAGTACAATTAACTATCTCTATTTAGCCGTCAATTTGGGGGTGACATGAGGTACTAAAGAATAATTTGGTTCCTAGCTGACGCTATAAGGTTCTCTAGAAATGGCTCAAGAACTTCGGGATTCTATCGGAGATTACACTTCTTTATATGCCATGTATCCATACAATCTCCTATAAGAAAAGAGAAGCAATAACCGAAGCGTCGTTAGTTTTGGTGCAGGGTACGAAGTGTACCATCTCACTGAACCAATCTACGATGACCATTATAGAATCTTTGCCTCGGGTAGTTCGCGGCAGTCCGAGAACAAAATTTATACTTAGCTCAGTCTACGGCTTCATCAAAATAGGTAGAGGCATTGCTTTCCCTTGTTCGGCTTGGTACTTGGCCTTTTTGCACACAGTACAGCTTTCGACAACTTGGTACACATATCTTCACATTCTTGACCAAAAAAATTAGCCATTCAATAGTTTACAGGTCCTCCTCTCTCCAAAGTTTCCGGAGAGTCCTCTGCTGTGGGCTTTCCTAATTAATAATTCTCATAGAGAACAAGTCGGCACGCACAATTTCTCCCTTCGGAATAGGTAGCCATCCTCCACATAATACTTGTCCATTATCTTCCAATCCATGCATCGCGAAATTATTGGCCCAAAGTGTAGATCCTTGGAGTATTGTTCTTAGATACTCATAAAACTAAACAGCTTAGTTTGCAATTCTGATAAAAGTGCATGTCTCCTTAAAAGAGCATCTACAACTATATTGCTCTTTACCTACTCGTATTTAATTACAAAATTGAATCCCTCAAGGAATTTAACTAATCTCATCTGCCTTTTTTATAACTTGGTGGTCAATATATATGACAATTTCTCTTGGCAGTAAGTAATGTTGTCACACTTACATTGCTTGAATCAGTACCAAAAGTTCCTTGTCATACATGGAGTAATTCAGCCATGGTTTTTGGAGCTTCTTACTGTGAAAGGCAATTAGTTAGCTTTCCTGCATCAGGACAGCACCTATTCCAACACCCAATGTGTCGCATTCCAGCTTAAAAATTTTGTCAGAGTCAGGTAGTACTAATTCTGGGGCAGAAGTCAATCTTTCTTTTACATCAGCAAAACTCCTCCCCTCCCTTTCTCCCCATCGAAAGTTGGTGTTCTTTTTTGTTAGCTCGGTAAGTGGCGTGGTGATGGTGCTGAAATTCTTGATAAACCTTCTATAAAATTAAGCTAGTATGTAGAAACTTCTTACATTAGCACAAGTAGTAGGAGTCAGCCACTTGACAATTGCTTTGATCTTCTCATCATCAACTCGTAAGTCTTCTCCACCGACTACATACCCCCAAGAATATCACTTCCTCTCGGTAGAAGTAACATTTCTTTAAATTGCCGAATAGTCTCTCAATACGAAGGATATCCAAGACTACTCTAAGATGTTCATAGTAACTCGGCATATAGGCACTGTAGACTATGATATTGTTAAAGTGCACAATGACACACTTCCCAATGAGATGTCTCAGTACATGGTTCATAAGTCTCATGAAAGTGCTTAGGGCATTTGACAAGCCGAAGGGCATGACCATCCTCTCGTAAAGTCCATGTCGAGTTTTGAACGTAGTCTTCCACTCGTTTCCTAACCTCATGCAGATTTGATGGTAGCCAAACTTAAGATTAATCTTATTGAAAATCTTGGCTCCACTCAGTTCATCCAACATATCTTCTAGTCTCAGGATCAGATACTTTTGTATTTGATCGCGATTTTGTTCACGGCTTGGCTGTTAACACACATTCACTAGGTTCCATCCTTCTTCGGCATTAGAAGTGCAGACACGGTACAAGGGTTGAGACTCTCTCTCACATAACCTTTCTCCAGCAACTCATCTTCTTAACGTTGGAGTTTAGAAGCCTGCTCGGGATTCATCCGATAAGCTGACTTATTCGACAATGCAGTGCTGGGTACTAAGTCAACGCAATGCTCTATGTCTCGAGTTGGGGGTAACCCCTCAGGTAACTATTTTGGGAATAGGTCAGCATAATCATCAAGTAATTCCTTGATTTCCTAAGGAAGCTCACCCCGCTCCTTCATTTCCAATAGTTGCCTAACCAATAATAGGGTCAACTCGTCAACATTGATGGCCTCTCGAAGCTCGACTCTACTCATCACCAAAGCTTCCTTCGATCCAAAAGCAAGTTTTGTCTACAACTTATTAACTTTTCTCAACGACATCAGATTCAGCATGATCTTTCGATTATCCTTCTTAAATATATACGTATTCTTGTAGCCATCATGTATAACTCTCCTATCGAATAACCATGACCTAACTAGCAATACGTGGTAAACGCATACAGGCAGTACGTCGTAGAGGATCTAGTCAAAGTAATTCCCTATAGTGATCAGCAACAGTATTTATCGAGTGACATGTAATGCTCCTTTCTCACTCAATCAGTGCAACTTGTATGGCTTCAGATGTGTAACAATCGACAACTTTAGTTTTGAAACAAGATCGGCCGATGCTATATAGGTACAACTTCTACTATTCATAATGAAGGTACACATATGATCATTTACCTTATAGGTGATATGAAACAAATTCTCTCTCTGTTCCTCATCTCGTAAGGGTTCTACGCTCATAATGCGCTGGAGAACCATGAGTAACTGGTCTAAGTCTTCAGGAAACACGTCCTCCTCAATAAGTTTTTTCTCAGCATTTTCTTTCTCGATAGGTACCTCCTCCTCCTTGGGTTCCTTATCCGTGCTCTCTACTTCTAACTTCGAGATGTCTCCCTTAATGATCATCGTCCTTCAATTCGAACACTAAGTAGCCATATGTCTGAACCCCTAGCACTTCAAGCACTTAATCTGGCTGGTCTTCCTACCAAACCCTTGTCCCTTCTCATTTATTCGAGTCGACACTACATCTTCAAGTCAACCTTTCTGCTGGGCTCTAACATTAACCCTTCTATTTGACTCGATACTTGACTGAGCTCGGTAACTTGCTTGACTAGGTTGGCTAGTCAGCATTTTATTCGTTACTCGACTCCTTCTTTGCCTCTTGACTCGCTAGACAATCCTAACAGCTTCATCTATTATATTCAGTTGTTGGAGCTCCATAATGTCTCAAATGTCTCCTCTTAATCCAATAATAAATCTTGAGACTGTTTGGACTGGTGGTTCCTCCACCTCGCATCATATCATAAGCATTTGGAATTCTTAAACATACTCATCAATAGTTCGATCTCCTTGTCTCAGCTCCTGAAGCTAATGAAAGTATCTTAGAGATATATTTCCAGCACAAATCTGTTTCTGAGCACTCTCTTCATCTCGGGCTAAGTATTAATCTCTCGGTACCCCTCTCTTCTTCTTATGGCTTGAAAATTCTTCCATCACATAGCGACATATCCGGAGAATTCAATAGCAGCAGTCCTTACTTTCTCATAATCCTCATATTAATAGTAATCAAACACACGCTTCACCTTCTCTTCCCAATCCAGATACTCACTAACATTCCTAGATCCATTGAAACTCGAAATCTGAAGCTTCACATGGTCGAATGCTCAGGGACTCATATACGCTCCTCTTTAAAATACTCTTCTTCCTCCTCATCAAGCTCTCTTAAATCTATCCTTTGTCTTACTCATCCACCAACTCCTCCACCTAGATCTGGTCGAGTTGGGTTCTAACCTTTAATAGGTTGAGCAACTTATAGAGTGTTTTACGTGGCCTTAGTAGGTCAGCAAGACAGTACATGAATAACTCGAGTTAGATCTACTAAAAGATTAGCTACTTCGTCGAGCCTCTCGTCAGTGCTTCTGGGGGTTCCTTGAGAGTGATGCCCATGGTGAACAATTTTACTATCATCACTAGTACCAACATTCATATTTGGGTTTGTAATTTTTTTTTTTTTTTTACAGATTCAGAATTTAAACAAACACTTCAGAAAGTGAACAGCTAATAACATAGCAGTCAAATGAACATAATAACTAACTCTATTTCATACACGCAAAATAGAATACAACAGAATTTCAAGAACTAACTATAGTTTACACAAAACCTCCGCTCTAATACCAAGATGTTGCAAACTGTGACCAAGAATAGGTAAGGTCAGTCGCTTGATAGGTCCTAGCTTGCAGAAAGCTCAAAAAAAGGGTAATGGGGAAAGGTACGAAAGGGTGAAAATGACAATAAAACAGTAAGCAAAAACCCACGAACAGCTCTAGAAGATATGACGCACCAATGGAACTTCCGAGGACTCACAGCACAATTTGATATGACACACGAATTGGTCCAATGAAGTTACTCACCACCTAACCTTACTTAAGGAAAGGATAAGAGTGATGTCAAGAGTAAAAAAATAATGTTTACATAAAGAAGAAAGTACTCGAGTGTATTGAAGATAATCAATCCTCTTATAGCCACAAGTATAAGGGTATTTATACCCGTAAGTTAGGGTAACTTACCTAAAAGGGAAAAGATAATAAGGACATTTCCTAAAGATGCAATGTACACGATACAAAAAGGTAAAAATGAATATACAAGGAAAACAATTATTAGTGCTATAGATTCTACGTATGATACTATACATGTGGCGATGCTACATTGGCCAGGTTGTAAAGAGATGCAGATAAAAAGTACAGACAAATGGGCTTATCCGAGTAGGGATGACTCAATGAATCCAGATTCTCTATCTTTCGATTTCTCGATAAGGATGGTGCCGAGTGATTGGTCGACTCAGCACTAAAGAGTAATCATCAACTCAACATATCATAAAATAATGGGTGGTCACACGGCATAGCATTAAAGGTGATTCGGCAGGGAATTACTCAACCTTGGCAAGGGTTGGTTGCAACATAAGAATTCATCATGCCAGCCCCTCTAGTCCTCGGGCTCGACTGCAGGTCAAAGGTCCCGTAGCTTGATTTTCAAAGGTTTTTCATTGAAAATGTCAAGTCTTACTAAAACCCTATACGTAGGTTCTATTTATACATGATGGTAAACTTGTAAATAAAATGACTAAAAGGATGCCTTAGTGGCATTCCTGTTAATTCAAAATAAACGTGAAGGAAATTTAGGAAAAATAGAATAAAAAGGAAGCCTAAATAACATTAACAAAAATAAATGATCAAATGATATGTCCAAGTAAGGAATGGACGAGCTAGGCTTCAGCATTTGGTTGAGTCGGTCCCTTGAGTCCTATCAGGTTTGCTCGAAATAGGTTAGCTAAGGGTAGGCCAACTGATAAGAGGTCAGAACCTTCCAACTCGACGGCCTCTCAATCTTTTAGCCAACTTGAATAGCTTCGTCAAGTGAACCGATGTCCATAGTCTCCAAAACATCTCAACTCTCATACTTTGACCCACTAATGAATCGGGATACAGTTTGGTGTTTAAGCTCAACAACTTTACAACGAATCATTAACATCTGGAATTCCTTCATATATGCATTAACACTATATCCTCCTTGTTTCAACTCCTACAACCTCTTGAACATGTCTTGTAAGTAATAGTTCAAGAAAAATCTTCTTCTTGTGGCTTATTTCATTTCATCCCAATTCTTAACTTCATGTTCTCCTTCTCTTCTTTGGGTAGCTTATAGATTCTTCCATCAAAGGGCGACATAGCCAGTAAACTCCAACACAGTAAGTCTGTCTGATCTTAGCATTATCAAGCACTTCATGGCACTTAAACCACTTCATGGCACTAAAACTACTTCTCAATCTTATCTACTTAGTCTAGGTAATCCTCAACATCACCACTCCCAGAAAAACTAGGAATACGCATCCTCAATCCTTCTACTTTAGGAGCTTGGATATTCCTCTTCTTCGGTTCATAATACTCTTCCTCCTTATCACCTACCTCCTCATCCTCTTCTTTGATCTTATCTAATGTTAGCCTGCGTCGAGCAACTTTGTCTACTCCTCTAGGTTGAGGTAGTCAAATTAGGATGCTAGCTTAGCTGTATCAACCAGTGTCTCTCTTGAGCAACTTGTTAACTTGGCCTTTATAGGGGTCATTTCGAGCTCGTTACCTATCTTCGTTTGTGGCAATCACTAGATTAGTAAGCCTATCCTATCATTCATTCGCAAATTAGGGTGCAAAACTTCCTTAATGACCTTAGCTATTATGAGCACTACTCTCTTGGTTACCTAGGGTTCCTTAGACACTAAAGTCCAACATTGTGGTCTAATACAATAGATTAACAGCTGAAACATAACTCAAAATTCTTTTTACAAACAACAACAAAACAATACTTAACACACCAACAACTATTACAACTAGCACACAATAAACCAATCGAACACTTACACTCTATTTTACAAACAAGAAATAGGGGAAAATAGAGCAACAAATTTCTTTAACACCAAACACTTGTCAAACTCTTACGACAACAACATACAGTTTCTAAAACATATTTACAATAGTGGTAAATCACTTAAAGCATTAAGTAACAGAAACTTACTCAAATATAGCCAGGCTCCAATACTAAGATGATATCAGTCGCCTAAAAGGATGACACATGGCTACCAATATCACGTAAGCTAAAAGTATAGGTCTGAACCTCAAGACGGTCTGAAAGTTAAATGGTAGTTGAAAGTTGAGTAAGGTTCCTCATGCATCAATGGTAGATATGACTTACTAATGCCTCACATGAGCTCCAATTATACTTGATATGATGCACAAGTATAACATAAGGTTGTTCGTCATTAGTTTACGCTCAATGGCCTAGATAAGAGCTCTTCAAGGTCTCGGTCCTTAATAAGAAAACACAAGCTCCAAAAGAAGGAAGGATAATGTCTGAAATTCTATATCACTAATGTTGCGGCTATTACATGTTACTAGTATTTATATGACCCAATTAAGGTAAGTCCTAAATTTACATAAATTACAAAAAAGATTCTTACTATAAAAGGTAAAAGAAATAAATTATAAAGGTAGATTCGTAAACAGACAAAAAGGAATATTTGGGTACAAATAAAATAGTACGGATGTAAGAAAAGTGGCAGTATCAACTATCCAATCTATAGTCCCAATGATACCACTTACTAAGCAGGGCTGGTTTTGAGTGTAGTAGGTTAGGTCGGTAGCTTGGTAGCTCTCTTGTTCAAGGCTTAGGAAGAGTTGGTCTAATAGGTGGCCACTCTTCTAATTGGCTTCAGCCAGTCGGCTTGGAAGTAGGGCAACTATAAGTCCTACAACTAGGTGTTTAGGGTTCGGTATGTAAAATTTAGGGCAATCAAGTAAGTTGTTCAATCAAGCCCAAATTTTATGTGAAAGCTAGGAATAAACTATCCAATTTGTAGTCCTAATGATACTGCTTACCGAGCAGGGCTGATTTTGAACGGAGTAAGTCAGGACGACTGCTCAGCAGCTTAGTAGCTCTCCTATTCAAGGCTTATGAAGAGTTGGTCCAATAGGTGGCCACTCTTCTAATTAGCCTCAACTGGTCGGCTCTGAAGTAAGGTAGTTGTAAGTCTCATAACTAAGTGTTTGGGGTTCGATATGTAAAATCTGATCAAGCCTAAATTTTATGTTAAAGCTATGAATATTAATAAAAGCGATCTTGTAAGTTTGGATTTAAGAAAACAAGTAATAAGATAATTAAATAATATAATATTAAATTATAAGCATATTATCTATCATTTATCGAAAATGTATAAAATGAGTTCAAATAACTAATGAATCGATAGAGATAAATTATATATATATACTAAAAATCATAAAATAATATAAATAATATTTAAGAATATTTACTTGTACTATATATGCATTTAAGTATAGGTAAAAATACGCGAAATTACTTAAAATATCTAAACTAAGCTAAAATAACACTAAATAATTAAAAAAATTATAAAAAATCAAGAAAAATGTGGAATGGTTTGGAAATAGGGCAAGGTAAACTAGAAATGGAGAATGGAATTGAACAAACTAGAAAGTAGAAAAAGAAAGAAGATAAGGACACTTGGCACAAAATAAATCAAGATAAAACCTTAAACATAGCTATAAATTTAGAAAACCACTTCTTAAACCTCATTTGGTTAGTTTGGAAGTGGTTTAAGAATTTTTAGAAAAAATTAGCAAAATGTAGCGATAGTTAGGGGTTATAAGGGGAACCTAAGACCAACGACAACCTAGTGCAAAATATAGTTAGATGGTAGAGGCAACGCCCAAGCCGGCTGATAAAGTCATGGTGGTAAGAGACATTAACGCCGGTAGGTTCCAAATTTTACTCTAATTTTGTTTAATTTATTAAAAATATAAAATAATTGTGGAAAATTATGTATTATGAGGTTTTTATGTATATAGATTTAGAAAAAAATGTTAGATTGATAAAATTAGATCCCTAAATATACAGTGCTTAAGAAATTCCTAAACTTGAATTGGTTTTCAATACTGATTTAAATAACTTTAATAGTGTAGTTTTGACTTCAAAATTTTTATATAAACTATTTAGGGTATTCATGATGGTACTTTAAAGAGTTTTTGTAAAAATTAATTTTCTAAAATTTTACTTTATTTTAAACTTTAAAATTATGCATAAAAGACAATATTTGGCCCTCAATTTTGTAATTTAATGTTAATTTGGTGGAAATTATGATTTATTTTGTAATTAGGTATCCTTAGATGTTGGTTGTTGATGTAGGATAGTATTTATAGAGTTTGAGGTGTTAGTTGTATGTAATATACATATTATGTATTAAATATGTAAGTAAAAGGGAATATTTAAATCAATTTTGTGATTTAGGGTTAATTAGGTATGAATTCTAATTTAGGATGAATTTAGATATTTTGAGATGTTAGTTGGTGATGAGAGATAATATTTGAAGTGTTGGAAATATTAGATGTGCATATTATGTACATACTAGATAATAATGGATAATATATAAATATAGGAAATTAATGAGTTGAAAAATATTAGGTTAAAATTAATAATATGATAATAATAATAATATACAATAAATCTGATATGAAATATAAATTTAGGTAATTATATGAAAAATGTAAATTTTTCTCACATCTAAAGCTAATTCGGTAGTTAAAATAGGAATATAGTGTACCGTACCAACCAAAATACTGATTAAGAGCTAAAATGGAAATTTATGATACCTAAGTATAGTTAGATAAATTTCACATATTAATTTGAGATGAATTCCTAGGTTTTACAAAAAAAAAAAAACAATTATTAGAAACTAAAATAAAACCTAAATTCCGAAATTGATTCATAAATTGAATTAGAAACTAGTTTAGAATCAGCCTAGTTATAAGAAATATAGAATTGGAATTATTGAGTAAGACTAAAAGTTTAAAACTAAAACTAAGGATTTAACCTAAATGTAGTAAGACCTTAAACTAAAGATAATAATTATCTAAATTATAGAATAAAATCTATTTATGATAGTTAAATGAGAATTAAAACAACATTCGTATTATAGGGATTATCAACAATAGTTTGCTGCAAGTCGCACCTTAAGTGAGCAAGTAGGAAGTCTAGGTAAGTTGGGATTAATACGTCACTGTATTTCGGAGTACCGTTTCAAAGTACTCAGAAGCTTAAGGTTATACTTGTTTATGCTTGTAAGTAGTTTGATTCTCTGCATGCTTGTGTGTGCATGTTCTTGACTATACAGTGTACTATTGGCCTGTTATACTAGTTTGCAATTGTTATGTATTGCGTGATATGGATTGATCATCTTAATTGGACTTAATAATATACGACTTTTAAAATTAATTGAATAAGCATTTCAACCCATTAGGGAAAATGTTTAAGATTCTCTACTTAAATACTGACCTCTTCAAAAAGGATAGTGCTAGATAGCATAATCGGTCTCTTCTTCATCCTTAGTCGAAATAAGTTATAGGAAAAGAGGTCGTGACATGGGTGAAATCAATGGTTCTAAAGTAGTCATGAGAGGAGCAGTATCTCTATTACACAAACCTGAGATTGGTCATAAGCTATTGAAATGTAAGCTAAACTCTTTAACTCAAATTAGAGTGAGTATGATTTCTCTAATATCATGATGGACCGAATAACATCGTATAATGGCATTTGCTTATCGCATTATGTTAAATTAATTGATTAATATCCTATTTGTGCTTGATGTATAGTCTTATGTTTTCATCCCAACTTACTAAGCAATTAGTTACTCACATCTCTATAGATGTTGTTACAGGTAGTTAGGAAGCGGCTTTATAATTACCTTGAAGCTAGTAACTGTCAAATCTTGAAGAGTGAGGAAACAAATCTAAAGAATAGATATATTACTAAGGTTTAAGTTTTTACTTTAGAATCTTCCATTTTTAAATAAAGTATTACTTAGATAATATAATGTTACAAAATCATATTAACATTAATTGTAATATTTGAATCCTAGTATATATTTTTCATACTTTCTTAGGTAAATAACTTCTTTAATTTGTAAATTGTGTACTTTAAAGCAAGTTAGTCATGGATGCCTTATATAAATCAAGTCTAAGACAATAGCTGTAAGGTTAAATTCTATCTTAAAATGGCTTACATGGCGAAACTGTTATGACTCTACCGCTTTGAGACGTGACAATAGCTCAGCAATATGCAGATTTGGCGCTTAGCTTTAGTATGACAATAAGTGGTTGGTTTGGTAATAAGTTAGGCGCTTCATGAATCTTCTCAATGAGAGAAAGAGAGGTCAGAATGGAGACCCTTAGCGATTTGTGATGGAAAATACATTGTTCCTTAAAGTTCAAGTCCCCTTAGACAGCTCAGTGGACCATATGAGCGAGTCCTCAAGCTTAAGAGCGAGTGATTGATTCGTGATCCCTATCAAAATTAGTACCTGTAAGGGAGTTATTAAGTAAAATATTATTGAGACAATAGAATAAACTGGGAAACAACCCATACCTACGATAACCCAACTGATGCGTCTCCAGAGTCTTACACACGAGGCCGCACCACAACGAACATAAACAAGAAAATAAAAGGGGTTTAGCAAATCCAGGCAACTACCTAGCTAGATATGACACAGTAACTAGATCCTATATGGCCTACAATTTATTAGATGTGACTTGCCAGTCCAAACTATAAGTTCATTTATCGCTACTCTTTACTAAAGGGAATAGATAAGAGTTAAGGATAAGAGAGAAGATACAGCGAAGTGCTCTTAAAAGAGTAATATCTGTATTCAATAATAATGAAGTTATTGTCTGCATACAAGGAAATGAAGAATTTATATGACCTTAACTAGGGTTACACTAAATGACGAAAAGAGAAAAATGAATAATGTACAAAATATTCCTAAAACATTCTTAAAAGGGTAAAAATGGCAAATAATACATTGTATGGAAAAGTAAGGAATCATTCTAAAACATTATGCTAGATGACATGTGTTAAATAGTGATAGGTGATTTGTATGGAGGCAGGTCTTGTTGGTGCAAATTCTAGGGCAATTCTACAGTTGTTGAAATAAGCTATAAGGATGTTAAGAGAGGGCCTGAGAACTAAGTAGATCTAGTCTGGTTTAGGTTAAAGCTCAGGACACTAAAGGATATTTAAATCCTCTCTAAGTCGGTTATCTCAGTAGCTCAACTTAAATAAAGGTCTAACGCTGGTTGGCTCGAGAGCTACCTGTATCATGGTAAAAGCTCGGCAATAAGTATGGTTGCTTGGCAGGTCAGCACATCTGCTCGACTGGTTTGGCATGTTGGTCCTTCAGTCTTATTTGGATTAGGTAGTGTATTTTTAGATTGATAATGGAATCCTCTCTTCTAAGTAGTTCTTGAGCAAAGATACGTTAAGTGAGTCCTGATAGTCCTCTTGCTCGACTTCTGGTGATTGGTCCAAGGAGTTGATTCGTATCACCAAGGTACCTATCAATTTCTAACTTATTCTATGAAGTTGGAGTTCCCTACATTTAGAAGGAACAACCTGAAATCATGGGTATGTAGAGCAAAAAAGCTCTTTAAACTCAAACTCGCACCCTAATTAATAGTCATACACTTTGAAGATGGTACGTTGTAATGGTACAATTCTTATGTTAATAACAAGGAGGAAGGAGTAATCACTTCAAAGGAACTTGTTTTAAGGTTTACAAAGTTTAATGAGAAAATTTCTTATGCTCCTATGGCCAAGTTTAAGGAATTATATTAAACAAGCAAACTTCAAGGGCATATGGGAACCTTTAAATTCTTAATAAGCTAACCTCAACTTCCACAACACTACCTAGTGAGTTGCTTTGATATTACAATATCTTGACTAATCAATTGAGCAACAATATCATGGTCTAACTTAAATGAAAAAGATGGAATTTGTGGGGTTTCATAGTGTAAAGATGTGATTTTTATAGGTGAAAGGGGCTATGAAACAAGAGAAAATGGATATGAACAAATTACAATTCAATATGACTTATGAACATTAAAACGAACTGGTTGTGATTAGATCTTATGATCAATATGATGCATAACGATAGGAAATAATAGAAATTAGAGAAATTTCACTATTACATACAATAGTTTCAATAAGATATTTTAATTGAACCATCAATATTTCTTACGATAATCTAGATAATAAATAAAGAACACCACAATTCTATTAAAAAATTAATAAGGTCACAAGGAGAAACTTAAAGATTTCGATAGAACAATGTCAATAATTCATAATCTCAAAAACTCACAAACTATATTATTTGTTATAAGGGAACTAAAGACTAAATTATCAAACATAAGAACTCATAAGCCAATGGAAAAAGCTAATAAAAATAAAATAAATTGAGAAATAAGTCATAACAAGCTTTTGACATAACCAAGCACAACTTCACAGGTGTAAATTGGGCGATGTTCTTCTTTGATTAAGACACTTCCATGATTTATAACCATGTTTCTCAAATTAGTAAATGTGTAGCTGAACACTCATAGATACATAGGCGTAATCATAACTGTATACCCTACCATTTTCCCTAAAACGATAGTTTCTCTCACTCTTTATCCTTTCCTTGAATCTTCTAATCCATCTTAACTCTTGGAGAATACTTCATCAAACCCCAATCCCTATCATCAACCTAAGGGTAGCAAAGATTTGCCCTTAAATCTTATAAACCCAACAAGCTTGCAATTCCTCTTAGATCATACATAAGTTTGCAAAAGTTTAGAAGAAATAAAAAAAAAAAAGTTTGGATAAACTTTGAGCGTCATTTTCCATGCATACTCCTTCTACTCATCAATTGCTTTATCAACCAAATTGTTGAATAAGGGAGATAGTGGGATTTCTTAGGTACAATTCATATCAAATAATGGTTGGCCTTCTTAAAGAACTAAAGATGAAAATGCATTAATTCTAGCTTAATCGGGTTGACTTCTATTTGCTTCATTAAGATTGACAACCTTAACAATTAGCAAATTAGAAGTTTTTGAATCCTGTAGCTAACACCAATAAAGATTTGTTTCTTTCCTTTAGGTTCATTCTTAACATCTGAAAATTTAACTATTTCTTTCCTCTCACCAATACTTATTTCTTGATCCTTCACTACCTTAAAAATTTCATCCTCAACATTTTACCCAACACCCTCTTTAGCTACCTCTACAATGCTTATCATCCTTAAAAACTCAATTGTTTCAATAAGGTTTTATGGCAATCCGTTACGTTTGATGATACTAAAGGCTCTTTATTGATCTATTTCTTAACTCTCCACCTTTGTACTGAAACCTTAATAATCTCCAACCTTCTTAAATCTTTGCTAGAGACAAAGAGTGTAGCTCAATCCTCTTATTATTGAAATAATCAATATTGTCATATGCCTTATACCAAACTTATCGGTATAGTTTCCATGGCCTTCCCAAACAAAAATAACAATCTTTGATATTTGCAATATCATACCTAACTTCATCCTATAATACTTTGCCAATGGAAAAAGTTACCTTCGTTTGCTTTATCCCTTAGATCAACTCATTGCTATAAATAAGTTCATATGGATATGGATGATCAGTAACCTCAAAGTCTAATCTTCCCACTATAACCTTAGAGATTAAATTAGTAGGGCAATGGCTAATCCTAAATAATAAAAAGCCTTGCTTAATCCTACCTTTAAAGTAAAATTTCCCATTTTCTATATCTACGTTTGCTATGATTCAATTCAAAATCTATAGCCAGAATAAATCAAACTCACTAGTTATTGCAACCTAAAATCACAATATATATGTATGTATATATAGACATCTCATTTTTGCCATTTTTATTTTAGTAGTTTTATTGAGCTAGAAATATAAAAGAAGTATAAAATAATAAAATAATAATTTAAAAAATAAAATTAATAAGTAAAAAATAATAAATAAATAAATAAAAATAAAAATAAGGTGTTAAGTCGTATTGAGTATAACCATATTGAATCCAGTCATATCGAATTAAGTCGTATGGAGTCTAGTTGTATCGAGTCGTTTGGGATTGAATCGAATAATGATAAGCGTTCAATTTAATAAATCGGGCTTCATTAAAATATTTTGGTCTAGTCCGATATAAAGTAGATTTTTTATCTAACTTATATTGAGTTAAAATAGACTTAAGATTTATTAAGTGAATTGTTGGGCTAAATCAAGTTGGACTGAATTGGACCCAGAAAATAAAAAGCCCAAATAAAGATAAGGTTTCTAGAAACTAGGAGAAATCTTTAAAGAATTTAAATTATATCATCCGTATCTGAATTTATGGTCATATCTTTCGATATGAAAAATTCAATTGTGGGTATTCTAAATAGGAATTTGACGGTGGACTTAAAGACGTTTTTTCACAAAATCCCCAATACACAACACAACTTTACAATTATCCCTGTACAACTAGTCTATCTCACCATTCTCACTAATATACATAATCAAACACTGTCACAGTACACGACACCATCACTTGATCACACATTCACACCTTAGCACTGCTTCATACAACCGCCCAATACCTTAATCACAAGACACACATACACCCCAACACCCTGAATACATACATACGACAGCCCCCTGACCATACAGCAACACACGCACTTCACTTAATACTGCACACCACATAGACACAACCTACTGACACAATCTGCACGCTACACACTGACAACATAACTCTCTCCCTCACTCACATGACATTGACACATTGATACATACAACTCACCGCACAACACTCACTTGACCATACACACATTCGTATGCCCTCACTGAAGCCAGCCCTAACATACACATACATCATGCACTACACTCACAAACATACACTCCCATGTATTCTCCCTCACTTGATCATGAACGCATGTTGTTCATAACACACACGTTGCACTGCTGTCTAACTCATACGCTGCACACACCGAGCAACACACTATGCAAGCACGACATACGCCATACATCGTACATGCTCCATTGTTACATACGCACGATTACGACACGGTCAGTTCAAATACGCCAATTACGCAACACAACTCATTTACGTAAAAAAAAATTAATTTTTTTATTTTCTTAGTTAATTTAATTACGTTTATTAGTTAATTTTTTAAGTGTAGGTTTTTTTTTATTTTATTTATCATATCGTTTATTATTTTGTTAGATAATTTGAATTTTTGATAGATTGTATTTTTAGTAAAATTACATTTTTTAGAAAAAGACTCGTATCTTTTTTCCGAGATCCATATCTTTGGAGAAAATACCTATCTAAATACTTATCTTGCATATAGGATTTAGAAAAGATACGTATCTTATCATATCTTGCATGTAAGATTTAGAAAAGAAATGTATCTAAATATGTATCTTAGCGTATTTTATATGTAAGATTTAAAAAAGATCGATTTTGACACGTAGTGATTTTTTTCTATAAAAAATAAAAAATCTCAATTGAAATTTTCAAAAGATTTAGTTAGTTAGGTTTTGTTAAAATAGATTCATGAAAATTAAATTTTCTAAGATTTTTTAAAAAAATAATAAATGGTTAAATAAACATAAATTTAGCTTGAATTTTAAAAGTTAAAAAAAAAATCCACTTACTAAATATTTTACAAAAAATAACTGCAGCAAGTTTAATCCCTACTAGTGGGTACGTAGATACTTTCGAGGCAACCTATAAAAAAAAAAAAAACTTTTTTTTCCTTTTTCTTGAGAAATTCGTAATAAAAAATAATCAAAAATTCATTTTAGTTATATTTTGCATATTTGGATATATTTTAGTCTTTTTAGAAAAATTATAAAAAATAAGGCCCATTAATTTTTCTCTTTTATATAGCAACTTAATCTTAATAGGTTAACCCACGGACCTAGCTTTTTTAATTAATTTTCTAAAAATTATTTTTTAAAATATTCATAAACTAGTAGCCAAATTAGACAAATTAAGGTTTTCCTACGTAGAAACTCTAATTTCATTTTTTTACCAGTTGAACTAGTTGGTGACTCCAATTTTTTTAAAAGACATTTTTTAATAAAAATGTTTTCTTAATTTTATGTCGAGTAATCTATATTGCTAGGCTTAATATGGATTAAATTAAAGAAAATGAAATAGGGCTCGATAGTATATACATACATATATAATACCCCAAAACTCCTAAAAGCAGCAATATTCAATGAAGAGTGAAGTACTACTTACCTAATAAGCGTGTTGGATCACGACTTTAATACCAAGTTGATATGATTAAATTTTATCTAAGTAATCACGTAGCAATATCATAATCCAAATCGAGTGGAAAAGATGGAATATTTGGGTTTTATAGTGTAAAGATGTGATTTTTATGAGTTTATGGTTTATGAAACAAGAAAAAAATAAAGAATGTAAATGAATTACCATTTGATATAACTCACGAATAGTAAAATGAACCGATTGTGATTAGATCCTATGATTGATATAAGGCATGACAATAATAAACAATTGATGTTAAAGAAATCCTAATATTATGTACATGTTCATGGTGATTGTTCGTTTGGCTCATTATTAGGCTTCTGCAATGACATATGTGAATTAATAGATATCGAGCCAAAGTGAATCAATTTTCATTAAAATCACATATAATTTCTGAATACAAGTGCAGTTCATACTTTTTTGTGTTTTAAAGCTTAAAAGCGGTACATATTTAAAAAATGTAAGCTTTTGGTGTTTGATCTTACAAGTCCCGAAGCTTTCATCTAGAAATCATGAAAATGAAGAAAACATTGAGCTAGAACTACTTGTGTAACACCCCGGAACCTAAATGTGCCACAACTCGCTACGTGTCCCTAGTTTTCTAATGACACATTAAAGGTCTAAAACTAACTACAATCTCTATAATCACTTATAACAATTACTTATCAAATGTAAAATAACAATTCTGTAAGTACATCAATACAAGTGACTCATAAGCAAGTACTTTGGCCATAACTATGTTTTATAATTAGATCCCGATTTTTTACAACATACAAAACTAATTGCCTCTCTTTTTCAACCTAATGATAACAATTTCCATAGTTGCTATAAATTTATGGAATTAACCTTCAGCTGTATAAATAGAAAAATGAGCCAAAGCTTAATACGGGTGCCCAAACATACACGAATGCCAAGCCTATAACATATACATGCATATGATCAACTGTAACAATATATAAATAAATATCAGTTTAATTATCTTTAATTTAAGCCAACAAACAATACAAGGGTTCTCATAATCTACCACACCATGATCTTTCTTTACATATATAGGTAGATATGATATAAGTTTTCTTTTTAGTCTAGAGTCTAAAAACCTAATATTTTAGCTATATTGTCCCATACGAAAGTCTACTAGGAAAACCTCGCATATGATCAGTAGTTGTATCTCTAGGGAGTTGTTACTGTGAGCCCCTATAACAAACGGGTTAACTACAACCAGCAACCAAATTAATTAGGCCAAATATAACTTAGTTCAATTTGATTATTAAGTTTTAATAAGCATAAGCAACAACCAAGCACCATGTACTGGAGAATACTTCTCAACCGTTAATCGGAATTCCACTACTTCAAATCCTGTACCAACTATCTCTAACTACCCATCGAGGAAGGAACTTGACATGCGATATAAATTTATTTAAGATTAAGAACGAGTATGTGTTAACCTTCAAAAGATTAATTACTAAGTTTCTATTCAATTATTATTCACGAATCTTTTATTAATTATTTACTTGTTAATACAATTATTTTGTCAATTTTAATATCTCTAGTAAAATTAGTCGAATCGATTCGATGGTTAAAGAAAGGAATTTAAGATAATATATATAATTATATATATATTTATAACATGTTAGAGTGCATTAATGACATATCAATATAATACAATTTATACCACTGAATGTGAAAGTATCAAAACAGCTTTTAAGGATCGAAGCAAACTCAATAATGCTAATAGGCACTTTTATTATTGTCATCGTATACCTACTGTGTAATAAGCGGAGTACTCTAAAAACAACAAAATAATAGAATAACAAAAGGATGCACAAATCATCTTCTTCACGTAGGGAACATTGATAGTGATTTAATGACTGTATTTGATAGTCTGATAATAGGATATTTCATATGGATTTGACCTTTATTAAGGCAAAATTGAATATATATTTAATATCAAACTGTAGTAACTTATAGTTGCACAAGAAAACATGGAGGAGAGGTCACTCACCAAAATCGAAGTTCAGAGACGGAAAGAACTAAACGCAATATTATTGGAGAAGGAAAAATAAATGTATTTCAAATTTACCCTGTGTGAGAACTTTCAATGGAATATTAATAATATCCTAGTACTGATCCATGGAACAAACTGACTTTGAGAATAAATTAAACAAATTATTGCCTTGTCTTCCTCAACAATGTTAAGAAAGGAACATCACAATGAAGAATTTAATTATGGAATAAGCAGTTACTTACAGAAAGGAGTTCGAACATCGGAATCGGAGAAAGAAGAAAATAAGGAGCACCACAGCCTCATCACAGAACTACGAGTACAGCTTGAACTGAACCGAAAACATGAAAGACAAAAGCACAAATAAAATCAGGAGCAAAGAGTGACAAAAGATATGAAGTGAAGTTGACGAGCATGTACATCTCTACATTTCCGGAGATGTCTTCTTCATCAACAAATGTAGTCGGCGTTGGCTCCGTCGAAGCTTGGCACGAGCTGGACTTTATGGTTTACGAAGTGCGGAAGCTTCACGACGAAGATGAGAGCTGAGATGAAGTTAAGAGAGTAGGCGAGAGAGTTAGAGAGGGGCTGTTTGCATGAGGAAAAAGCTAGTAGAGAGAGAGATAGTAGGGGACGAGAGAGCTTGAGGGAGGAAAAGAGGGAAAGAGGGTAGAGTATACAAGGAAGCGAGAGAGAGGAATTGGGGCAAGGGGTTTAAGGCATGTGAGGGAGAGTCCAATGAAATGGCAAAAGAGAAAAGGGGAAAGGAAAATAGAAATTGAAAAAGAAGGAGAAGAAAGAGAAACAGCTGATGGCGGCAAGTTTTGTACTTTTGAATCGCCATTTTCCCCAAATGTACTATAGAAGTACAAAACTCGATGGTGGTTGTGGGGTTCACAAATTAAGCGTAATTGCTAATGATAATGGGTAGGCCACTTGTGGAGCTCCAAATGGGTATGTGAGAAGGACTTTAAGGAAAAATAAAGAGAAGATAAATATTTTAAAACAAAAAAAGGAGTGGGAAGAGAATTAAAGTAGTAAATCATAATAATAGAATAATAAATTTTCTTGAAAAAAAATTTTGTCCACTTTTCTTGATTTTCCTACTTAAAAATTCTTTTATTACTTGATTACTTTCACTTTTAATTTTTAAGTTGTTTCATCTAACTTGACAATATCTCTTAGGGGTATAATTAAATCAAACAGTGTTGGGCTCGAACTCAAACTTGACTTAAAAATTTAAAACTCGAATTCGACCGAACTTTAAACTTCAAGCTCGAGCTCAACTCGAAAACATATATGATAAGTTTGAGTTCGACTCGATTAGCTCGATTAAGCTAAAATTTTTTATAAAATTTCCCTAACTAATATTAGATCTTCTTATATTTAAATAAATTAAAAATATATTAAATATTATAATAAGCTTGATTAAGCTCACGAGCTTAGTGAGCTTAGTATTTTAAAGCTCAAGCTCGGCTTGATTTATTACTCGGGTAGCTCGAGCTCGAGTTCGACTCGACTATTACTGAATCGAATTTTAATAAAACTCAAGCCGAGCTCGAAAAGTTTATGAACTGGCTTAGTTCATTTACACTCCTAGTATCTTAAGTTACTATTATGCAACAGGTGATTTGAAGAGCTAGCCTGATCAATCATCAAGTCGATACAATGCTAGTATCAGATTTTCTTATATTTAAATAAATTAAAAATACATTAAATGTTATAACAAGCTCGATTAAGCTCATAAGCTTAGTAAGCTTAGTATTTTAAAGTTCGAGCTTGGCTCAATTAATTACTCGGGTAGCTCTAGCTCAACTCAACTATTACTGAATCAAATTCTAATAAAACTTAAGCCGAGCTCGAATAGTTTACGAACCAACTTAGTTCATTTACACCCCTAATATCTTAAGTTACTATTATGCAACAGGTGATTTGAAGAGCTAGCCTGATCAATCATCAAGCCAATACAATGCTAGTATCTAGAACAGAATGTATGAAAGTATCACAAGGAATGGACTATACCGTCATAACAGTAATCCTAATTATCATCATTTTGGTATATTGGACTCTTGAAGCAAAAATGCATCGTTTCATTAAAGAAAGAAAAGAAGTTGTAGATAACACCTATCCACCATCATGATGGTACTCCCAATTACCATCATGACAATACTGCCTTGATATAAAAACTTCTTAGTCGTCATTTTCTATAGAATTTGCTTTGCATTTTTCTAAGGTTTAGGGTTTTATTCCACCACTCCCTTCTTCATTAGGCTATCTTAGGTTACTTTTAGTGTAGTTCTATGATTTCCATGGCATTTTCCTGCATTTTCATGATTGAAGCGTAGACTTTTAGTATATTTTAGCTCTTTTCAAGGTTTGAGCTTATGGATTCCCATTGCATCCATAAAAATTGTTGGGAAAATCTTAAGAAACTCCATTATTGAGGTTGAGGAGCTTGATTTTGTAATGTTTCCCATACTTTTTCTATATTTAATGTAATGTTTATTTTCATGTGCATGTCTATTATGTGATAAATACTTATCCTCCATAAATGTGATGAATAGTGCTTATTGTGTTTATAGATTGTATGTGAACATGATAAAGTAGTTGTAACTATTGGTATTGTTGTATTGTGATAGTGTAAACTTGGAATTTTACTTAATTCATGGTACAATTAGGTATAAGTTGAGTATTAGGTTAATGTCGAGCTAAGTAGCGATTCCTACATGATGGGCCTTCCTCCTTGTTAACTTAATAGTGTCTAAATACCATAATAAGATTCAAAAACCCTGAATAAAACCTAAGATTCCTAGTTTACATGAGTAATTCTTGAGAATTGGAACCTAAATCCTTATACTCAAAGCTAAAATTGGTTGGAATGAAAAATCAATTATAGTGTAACTATTTATGTAGTGACAAGACTTAAATAATCAACTGATAGTGTAGATGACAGATTGATAATATAATGCTCCAGCTACATGATAGAATTCAGAGAATGAAAGTGGGATAAATTCTATAAGTATGAGTAAAATCCATGTTTAAATTATCATAAATACTCTAATAGCATGATTACAATGATCTTAGACAATTGTTTACTTATTACTCATACATCTTTTTTATACAAAAATCCACATCCTAATACTAGGAAATTGTGAAAATTCATGCTTAATCTCATTGTAGTTTTTACTTTTATTTTAGATATCTTGCATGTTCTTTTCTTTGAAATTGCTAAATTGGTTGCTTAAATTAAAGTAAAAGTAATAGAATCCAATACTTAGTTATCTTTCTAAATTCTAATCTTTCCTTTACAACAAAATATGACCTTGGTTACTCTCCTTGTATTATCAATAGACCGGTATGCTTGCCGTTCGTTCATGATTTCTATTAAAATTTAATTATTTCTATTCGTAAGTGAGTTAATTGATAGTATAGCATTCCATTGTTTTGAAAAGGGATAAATTCTTATTTGCATGTGACATTAGTGGAAGCGAGATTGCAACAACACTTAGGCCTACAAAATAATAAAAGCTATCAAAATGGTAGCAAAAGTTTCCTCCAACATAGCTACTTTAATGCTTAAGTAAGTCTCTAACTGATAAGAAAAACCTAATAAGCACGGTAAAGTGTTACATCACCTGCCAACTCTTAGAGAGAGTTACCTTTTTTAGTGCCTGGATGGGTCTTATTTTAGTTACAGGTTGATAAAGTTAAGGTCTAGCTTGAGCGGTTAAGCTAAGGCTTAGCGAGTCTCATCAATTAGAGCATGGGTCTTAACAACACGACCTAATGATGGGCTTTCTTGGCATCTCATTGACAGGCTATCTTATCACATTAAAGTTTTTGGCTCTTAGACATCGTTGGGAAAGGGTTGATGAGAGTAGTGTACTTGAAGGTCAAGCACCTTCCTGATTGTCTTATGTGTTATGTCTTTATGGTCTCCACTCAGAATGGGGCATTCCTTTAAGGGTAAGGTGCTCATGGGTTGAGCACATTGCCTACTAGAGCACTTCTCTAGATCTATTAGGTTTGGATCGTCTTGTTAAGTTGTTTGGCTTACTTTGGGCGCTAAGGCCCAAGTCGAATTTTGTCCATCAACAATACAATGGTTTTAACAATGAATACTGTTTAAACTATTCACTTACAACAATATAGGCAAAAAAAAAAAAAAAAGAACAAAAAGAATGCCATAATTCTATCAAAAAATTGATAAGTTTACAAGAAGAAACTTAAAGGTTTCAACAACAAATGTCAATAATTCATAATCATAAAAATTCACAAACCAAACTGCTTGTTACAACAGAATAAAAGATATAAATACTAAACATAAGAAACCCTAAGCTAACGGTAAAAGCATAATTAATACAAAATAAAATAAAATAAATAAATAAGTCATAAAAAGTTTCATTGGTGTGATCATGGTTAGGTTCATGGATGTGAATTAGATTGTGTTCCTCTCGGATCAAGGCACTTCCATGGTTCATGGCTATGTTTCTCAAATTGGTGAGCGTTTAGTTGATCATGCCTAAGTATATGGGCATGATCATGCTACCATATGGGCATGATCATGCTACCCTACTGTTTATACCCAAACAATAATTTCTCTCACTCTCCATCATTCCTTCGAATCTTTCATCATTCCTAACTCTTAGGAGCTGAATTAATCACTAAGGTTTATAGTAGGAAGTAGTAACAGTGGGTCCTTTGAAGTATCAAAAAATAAAGTAATGGAAAAAGTCGACACACACAGTAGCTTCTATGGAACTGCTCGGTAGATATAACGCACCAACAAATATAATACGACTTATTACTTCGCCTGATATGACACACAAGCTAATACTAAAATCCACTTGCCACTAGTCTCGAGTTACTCGACAAAAATAGATAAGAGCGTAGGGGAAAATGTGTAGACACCCTATTTTTGCCCCCTCTTTTATTTTTAGAATTTTTAGGATAGGATAAGAGGTCATAATTTAGAAAATAGCAAAAAAGAAAATCTTTTGAAAAATACAAAAAAATAGAAAATCAGAAAAAAATAGAAAATTTAATAAAAAAACTAGAAAATTGAAAAAAGAAAAGAAAAAGATTTATACAATAAGAAATAGAATATGATTTTTTTTTAAATAGCTTTAGTATTTTGTTTTTGTTTGGGCCTTAATTAAACTTTGGGCCTGGGCTTAGATTTAAATCTAGCCCTGACCAACCTAGTCCATATATGCAATTTAATTACATACATGGATAAGGTATAAGTCAATGACTTGATGGAAAAACATACACACAACTCAAAAGGGACTTAGGTTTGAATCTTAAGATAGGTGCTCAGCACCTTTTGTTTTTTTTTTTTCCCTCTATGTAAACACATGTCGGCCTTTGATTGGTAGACATAATTTTTTTTCTTTCCCTTTCTCAAAGTTTCCTGCCTTTTCTCACGTCCATATAGGTTAGTCCCCTCTTTTCTAGCCTTCCTTGATCAAGTTTTTTACAAGATTTTACCAAATTAATGGTAGAATCTTGTAGATTACTCGAAATACTTTGCACTCATGCCCATAGATAGTCCAGATTCAAACATTAATGGGGTCAAAATGAGCATTAAAAGTTAGAAGAAAATGGAATATCAGAATTTTCCTTCAAACTTGACTCAAGCATTTCATTAAATGTTGAAGCTGATAAAGGGTATTTTAAGAAAGAAAGAACATCCAAGGATTACATTTGAATGATCTGTTCATAAAAATCAAGCAAAATCACATTAATTTGGATAAAAATGTGTCGACCCATTAATTCTTTGATTTGAAATTCAATGACGAATTTGAATTTTCCTTATGAATATGAAGCTTGATTAGTATAAATTGAGGATTGCAGTTCGTTTTGTTCATTAATCAACAGTTAAAAATCTACCATATAAGCTCTCTAACCCCTCTCTCTCTAGAACCCTAACCTGTAGCAACTTTGTCTCTCGTTAAATTTTGAACCACCGTAAGCACTCATAATCCATGAAATCACTAAAGGAAGGTTCCTTGAACTCTAGGCATTAAAACCACACAACGTTCGATGTCTGCCATAGCCTAACGAATGCTTATCAACCACTTAGGGTTTTGGCCACCTCCTTCCACCATCAAACTTTAGTCACCGCTCCCCCATACTCCATAATAACCACTTAACAACACTTCTCAATCACCTAAACCATCGTCCCACGTTTCCCCTGACCAAAGTCAGCTACCAAGCGATGGCGCCAACATCACCACCCACTAACACTTCTAACTACTTCTTAAACCACCACCAAACACCTTAGCGCTTTGCTTACCCCTACCAAATCTAATAAAACTTACATGAATCTCCTTTTTCCCATTCATTTTGGCTATTGAATCGCTTTAAAACACAACCCTTGCATGCGCTACTCATTCCTCCCTTCATCTACTTCAGCTCCGACCTAACCCGAAATCACCTACTAACCTATCCAACCCTACTGCAAATCTAAATCGTGTTAGAAGCCAACTTACGTACAATATTCCAAGTTTGGTTCGTTTGTTTTTTTTTTTTTTTTTGTTTTATTTATCTACATTTGTATTTGTGAAAAATAAAAAAAAAAATCCGAAAAAAGGGAAAAGAAACAAAGGAAAAAACCAAAAAGAAAAAAAAAAGAGGAAAAGAAGGAAAGAGAGAAAAAATAGAGTAGCTTAGATTTTATTTTATTTATTTATATATTTATTTTCTCAATTAAAACTTAAATAAATAAAAATAAAATAAAAAATCAACATGATAAAGAACACAAATTAGATAAGATGAAATAAAATAAAGAAGAATAAGAAAATAGTTTTGTGACTTAACAAAATTTATTTTTCGAAAAAAAAATACAAGATGAATTAACTCTTTTTCAAAATTAAGACTATTTTAGAATTTCTAAAAATAAAACCTAATTAAGACCCTTTTAGAAAATTGCCAAATTAAAAAAGTTAAAAAACTTAAAACCAACTCTTTTCCAAATTAAAATTAGCCAACCCACTAAGGTTTTCAAGAAAGGACTATATACGTCTAATCTCAAATAACGGGTACATAAGTACCTTTAGGGCAACATAAAAAACAAAAAAACCTAATTGCTCGTTTTAGTTTAAATTATTCAAATTAGTCTAATTTGTTAACTAATGATCGAAGTTCATTTTATAGGATAGTTTTGAAGGATGATTTTAGGAGATTAAATCTAAATTTAGAAAGTTGATGATAACCGTAAAAGTTTAAAAAAACTTAACATTTAGACTTGATTTTTTGGTTCTCAAAACCGTTTATAAAAACTGGTTTTATCAAAAGACTAGTAACTAAATTATAATCAATCCACCTAATTGGTTATAATTTAACTCTTCCTCTTAACTCCAATCGAGTAGTGACTCCGAAATGTTTTCAAAAAATAAAAAAATCAATTTTCTTTAAGCCTTGCTTAAGAATCAATATTAAATAGGTAAGGTTTAATATTTGTAAGCACTTAAAATTATATTTAGGGTAACTAAGCCTAGATTTAGGGCCTTTAAAGAAAAGTTATTCGATTAAGCTCAAACTTTATGACTACGATAGAAAAGTTAGTTGAAGTGACTCAGTAAAGTTAGATTTTGAAAATAATAACTCAAAATCTCAATTTTACCCTTAGAAATAGAATTATTCAATATAGTATAAATGTGATCGAAACCCCTAAAAATTGAGCTGAAAATGCAATGAGCATTTGGAAATAAGTTAATTAAGTTATAAAATGAGATTATATAGTATAATTTACTTTATGAATATATACATATTTTTATGAGCATACCCAGTATAAATAATAATTATATATGTAAATTAATTCAAAATTGCATAATTATATATAATATGTCTTGAATTCATAAAAAATAAATAGAAAATATATCTTTAAAATAAAAGATATGTTAGAAACATAGTTATACGAGTATAATTATATGCTACACGTGATATATACACAGGATATATACCCGTATATTAATAAAATAACTAAATACTAATATAATATATATAATATTAATATTCAATTAAAATATCTGTTTAAACTTATCCAATTGTCTTCAAATTTGCTGGAAATGGTTGGATTTCACCATGGCAAGCTATGGAAGTCTAGAAGTGGCTGAATCAAAAGTAAATCCCATGTTAAAGTACACCTCTTACTTAAATTCAAAAGGGAAAAAAATGAGAAAAATTCCATTGGGCCATTTCACTTCTTATAAAGAGTAATCCACCGCAAATAGCAATAGTTTAGCAAAGTTGAGACTAGAATAAATAGAGAGAAAAAAATTTTGGAAAATAAGAAAAATTATGCAAAACAGAGCTAGAACCGAGCTATTCTAGTTCCTAGGGAAAACTTCAATCTCCTGTAGAACTTGATTGGCCACCACTAATCCACCCAACGTCTTGGCTACTCAACACTACCTCTTCCACCGCTGGCCACTGAAGTACCCAAGAATAAATTAGTCAAACTTCTACCCTATTTTTCAATTATTTTTTAAAAATAGTAAATCAACTTAGAAAATTTTGAAAAAATTAATATTTATATTATTTTAGATATGTTATCATGTGATATTGTTATTTTTGTAAAATTTTGAATATTTAATATACTTATTTAAGAAAGTCACTATTTACCTAAATTTTGACTTCAAAATAAATATATCAAATGATATTGTTTCTAGCTTCAAATTTTTGTGTAGAATATACATGATATATAGATAATTTTTATGTAGCTAGATTTTTTATTTGAGTATTTTTAATATTTATTGTATTTTTAACCCTAAAAATAACTAAAATTAGGGTTAAAATGTGAAATAAATAGGTTTTATGAAATTAATTGTTGAAATTAACCTATACTAACTTCTAGTGAATTATAATGATGTTAAGATATGTTGGAAATAATTTTATGTAAAAAGGATAATATTCAATTAATTAAATGCAATTTAGGAATAAAACTATAATTTTAAGTATATAATCAATAAATCAATAACACGAAATCAAGTGATGATTGAATTCCCCATATTTTCAAGAGTCTATAGAAATTATCAAAGAATTATTTGGTGTTTTGAGCTATTTATTAGGAATTTACGTAGTAAAATAGCTTAAATTATGAACCAGGACATAATTTTAGTAATAATAGGCTAAAATGTGATAAATTATGAAATAAAAACTACAAAAATACATACCAGTCGGATTTGATAAAAATAAGTTTTTGATATATTTAATAATAATTTTATGATTGGGATATGTTAAATACATATTAGAGTTAGATAATACCGATATTATTGAGTTATATTGATAAATTACATAAAATATAGTTTAATTACATAAAATACGTATAATATGATAATATTTATTTAGATATGTACAATTATGTTAGAAATTCGAACTACCTATTAGAAGTCATCTTTGGAAATAAGACCCACAATACGTGTCGTTAGATTTGTATAAACCCATCAACACTATTTTTATTAAAATTAGATAATACTAAGTAATATAACCTATATCTCTGTAATATTATAAGAATTTACATATTACGATAACCTTACCATAATTGAAACGTGATTTAACCAATTAAAAGTATATTTCAATATGATCAAAACAATATATTATATGTAATAGTGTAACTATGTATATTATTAATATTTAATAACTTAATTTGATTTATATACTTATATATATATATATATATATATATACAAAGATATTATTAGATGATTAAAGATATAACATTAAAAAGAAAATGTCATTAGAGAAGAAGAGAATCATGCAGATAAATGCAATATTAAAAGTAATATACAACATTGAATATAGAAATGTTAAAAGAAAACCATTATAGGTGGCATAGCCGAGATTAGTGGGGTTTATACATATAAACAACACATGAATATTAAAGAAACATTAAAAGAAAACCACCATAGGCAACGTAGCGGAAGCATAATGAGCCCATAACCCATAGGTCTCAGGATCGTAACTTGGCTCTAATACCATAAAGGCTCCCAAGAGATTCTATCTTAAAGATAAGAGGAGAAATATAGTACAGAAAAATGTAAGATATTATTAGATGATTAAAGATATAACATTAAAAAGAAAATGTCATTAGAGAAGAAGAGAAGCATGTAGATAAACGCAACATTAAAAGTAATATACAACATTAAACATAGAAATATTAAAAGAAAATCACCATAGGTGGCATAGCTAACGTTAGTAAGGTTTATACATATAGACAACACAAATATTAAAGAAATATTAAAAGAAAACCATTACAGACGGCATAACCAAGGTTAATGGGGTTTAAATAACATTAATATGAAACAACATTAATGTAAACTTTATGGAGATACACCCATTCAAAGATGGAGATTTCCACCATAAGACAAAGAGGAGAGAAGAAGATAAAAGTAAAAAAGAAGACAAAAAATTGATTTCGTTAAAAACAAGAGCATTACATGTGGATCAATGATCATAAAAAGAAGAAGACATAAAGAAGAAACCTGTGTAGGTATCTAAATACCTTAAAATTGAAGCATAGGTAGGTTTCTTAATTTTAGAATATTAAAGAAAATTGTTAGCTTCCAAATGGAAAATTAGAAGAGGGGATATGGAGAGAAGTGTATGGAGGAAGGAAACATTTAGGCCAATGCTAAAGGATGCCTTCTTAGGAGAAAGAGGCCTCTAATTTATAAGGAAGGAAGCCGATAGGGTACTGTATAGGAAACAGTAAAAAGTAAATGATTGTGGCAGATAATTCACTGTAGCAAATAGCAAGAAGTCAAAGGTTGAATCATTATGCTAGACATTTTACCGTAGTAAACAGTGAAAAGTTAAGAAAAGAAAATCATTTGTCTGAGAGGTTATGATATCATTATGCATTATGTTATATATGAAAGAGTATCTTTACTAGTATTTTACAGTGTAAAAATACATTAGAATTACATTCAGAATACATTGTTTAATACATTAAAAATACATTGTCTAAGGATCACTTAAATCAAATCCATTGCAATCATCTTTATTTGTATTACCATTGTGATAAGAATCAGATTTTGAAGTCGATCTTACAGTTGATTCATTTAAGCATGCCAATGCTTTTTCAAGTAATTCTTTCATTTGTTCTAGAGAACTAACATAAGCCATTAATGACATTAAAAATTGTTTATCATGGAAAAAAGGAGTTAGAACACCTATTGGAATAATCAAAGATTTTTCATTCTAGGTCCAATTTAGGATCACATTTTCTTCAACTTTATCCTAAATTTTAAATCCGTCCCACCATTCAACTTTATATTTTCTAGTTAAGATGGTAGTTTTGCATTCATTTCTATTTTATATTCATAAACCATGTCATTACCCAAGAAATGCTAATATGCATTAAAAAAAGCATATTCTTTTTGAAGCTCTATTCATGGTTTGTTAAGACGTAATTGTTCATAAACAGGTTATATCCATTGCAAGCCTTTTCATGAATTATTTCATTGGTGGTTCCAAATTCATCCCACCAATGTACAAACCAATAGGGAAGGTTTTTTAAAGAACATTTTTCAAAGGAAATCAACTAAATGTGTGATCTCTTTGGGTTCATTCTAAAAAAGGCATTCCACTATACTTGTTTATAAGCATAATAATTATAGGTGGTTCTATAATATTGTTGTGGGTTCATTGGTGGTAATTGAAATTTAATTGGCATTGTAAGATGATTAGACCATTCTGTAAGGTTAATGACCTCATGAATTTTAGCTATCGAATAACTTATTACTCCATTTGTTTCCAAATGTTTAAATGAAACTTATCCAATTTCACTTAAAATTCTTTCATAAAATTCAATTATTTTGTAAAAATCATATGGGATAAAAGTAAAATTCTTAATGAAAATTCTTTTTGCATAATCATAAGGATCTTTTTCAAAAAGATTCTTCTTTACTAAGAATATATATTTAAAAATTTCTTTTGTAAAAAATTTTGATTTTTAAGGGGCTAGAAGCTTCTTCGAAGAAGATGCTACCTCAGTCATTTGAACATTCTGACTTGACATTTTTCTAAGTGGAATTATTTCTTCTACTTGTTGGGTATTTGGAATCATTGAAGCATTCATTGGTTGTTGTAAAGCAATTGCCAGTGCTCTAAAAAATTCAGGAGATATCTGAAACTCCAGTGTTTCAAAAATTTCATTAGAGGATTTTGATTTAGTTTGTGGGGACATTAGAGGTGGTTCATTTTTAGAGGTCATTGAAGATGATGATTCATCTTTGATGGTTATTGGTGCATTTTGGGGGGTCATTGAAGATGATGATCCAAATTTTAAGGGGATTTGTTAAACAAAAAATTGCTTTTAAGAATTGATTGTAAAGCTGCAAAAAGATGTTCAAAATGTTGCTTCTAAACAGATTTTCACTAGATGACAAGTTATTTTATCTATTTTTTATTTCGAAATAAAGCATATTAATGAATCATTCAATTCTCTCCCTAATTTCCTTACCTATGAATTCTTATAGGGAGATGCCTCTCAAAAAGGATAAATGACCTCCAAAAATGGACCACCTCCAATGTCCCCACAAACTAAATCAAAATCCTCCAATGAAATTTCTGAAACACCAGAGTATCAAATATCTCTTGAATTTTTTAGAGCACTAGCAACTGCTCTACAACAACCAATGAATACTTCAATGATTCCAAATACTCAATAAGTAGAAGAAATAATTCCACTTAGAAAAATGTCAAGTCAGAATGTTCAAATAATTGAGGTGGCATCTTCTTCCAAGAAGCTTTTAGCCCCTCAAAAAGCAAAATCTTTTACGAAAGGAATTTTCAAATATGTATTCTCAATAGAGAAGAATCTTTTTGAAAAAGATCCTTATGATTATGCAAAAAGAATTTTCACTGAGAATTTTATTTTTATCCCATATGATTTTTCCAAAATAATTGAATTTTATGAAAGAATTTTAAATGAAACTGGATCGATTTCATTTAAACATTTTAAAACAAATGAAGTAATTAGTTATTTGACAACTAGAATTCATAAGGTTATTAACCTTACTGAATGATCTAACCATCTTGCAATGTCAATTAAATTTCAATTACCACCAATAAACCCACAACCAAAGTATAGAACCACCTATAATTATTATGATTATAAATAAGCATGGTGGAATACCTTTTTCATAATGAACCCAAAGAGATCACACTCTTGGTTGATTTTCTTTGAAAAATGTTTTTTAAAAAACCTTCTCTACTGGTTCGCACACAGGTAGGATGAATTTGGAGCCACCAATGAAATAATTCATGAAAAGGCCTACAATGGATATAACCTGTTTGTGAACAAATACGTCCCAACAAACTATGAACAAAGCTTCAAAAAGAATATGCTATATTTATGCATGTCACAATTTCTTAGGAAATGATATGGTTTTATGAATATAAAACAGACAATGAATCCAAAATTACCATCTTAACTAGAAAATATAAATTTAAATGGTGGGATGGTTTTAAAATGTAAGATAAAGTTAAAGAAAATGCGATCATAAATTGGATCCAGAATGACAAATCTTCAATCATTCCAGGACATGTTCCAATTTCTCTAACTTCTCCAACTCCTTTTTTCTATGATAAATGATTTTTAATGTCATTAATGGCTCATGTTAGTTCTCCAGAACACCTCAAGCTTATACCTACCTCACCCAAGCTTATATACTTAGAATCTATGGATTTAGGGCTTTTAGTCTCTCAAAGTCAAAGACTCAACAATAGAGGCCCAAAGAAAAGGGATAAAAAAAAAAAGAAAGAATGGGGCAATAAAAGAAAAAAAGAAGAAGAAGAAATAAAGAAGGTAAAAAGCTTGAAAATTGGGCTTATGTGTAAAGAGAAAAGCCCTAACCAAAGAAGGCCCAAAAGGTATAAAGCCCCGAGTCTCGCACTTAACCTAAAAACATAAGCCATACATATCCATTTCAAATCATGAAACATAAAGCTACTTTACACATCCTTAATCACAAACACAAGGCCCCGAATCATGTTCTAAGCCCAAAAACACCAAAACCTCCATATCCACTTTAAATCACACTTCAAATTCACAAAAAAAAAAAAGGACTTTCTTACCCATGCTGAATCACACAAGATCTTCTTGCCTACAATACGACCTTTACTTAATAAGGCTCTTTCGATCTTAAAAGATAATTTATTTTTAATAAAAATTACCTCTAAAACTAGGGCATGCATACTTCTAATTTTTTTCTAAAGGTTCTTGACTTGTACACCTGAGATAAATAAAAGTATTGCATTCAAAATAAGGCCTTCTCATTAGTCATTTTTTAAACCCTTTGACCGAAAGCCTAAATTCATAATGTTGAATCGAAAGAAACCTAACAAATTGATCAAAGTGTGTCACTTATAAAATGGACTGTAATTTTTGGAGCTGTAATTAAGAGTGTAATCTAAATTGAGAGTTCACAAAGAAGCCCTCTTCGACTAAACTAATCATGAGTTACATTTTCCTTAGGAAAGGAATATTTAAGATCACAATGCCCTATGAGGTAGCCCAACGTTAAGGTCATGGGGGCATTGAGATGCCCCGCATGGTTATTGAGGAAAGGGGTGTTTATAACACTTGCTTCTTAAATAAGAGTTATACTCGTTAGCAAACTTTTAAAAAAATGATGAGAAAAAAATATTAAAAAATAAAAAGAGAGAAAAAAGACAAAAGAAAGAGAGAAAAAGTAAAGGCTTGTCATAAGATTTTTGTCCATTCCATGTCGACTCAAGTAGCTAAGATTTCAATTCACATCATTTGTTTCGTTTTCAATATGGTTATACTTTTTAAATCGACCTTAATAGTCTAGATCATTCTTCCCTAATGTAGTTTTTAATGTCCATCAACTCTTTTTCAAATTAAGGGTCCTATCCTTTTTTCTTTTTCCATAAATGGTTTTTCTACAATTTCCCTGTAAATATTTTTCCAAGTTAAGAAGTTTTTCAAACTGGTTGCTTTCCTTACTTTACTTTTTTAATCCTTCATCAACTTTCCTTAGGGTTCAAGCCAGCTTTTAGAGTGTTGTCCCCTTTTGTTCTTTTTAGGGTTCAAGTAAGCTCTTAAAGTGCTGTCCCTTCTTTTAATTTGTTTTTAGGGATCCGACCAGCCTTTAAGGCGTTGTCTCATCTTTCGTTTTTAAGGATCCAACCAGCCTTTAAGGCGCTATCTTATCTTTCATTTTTGAGATTCTAGCTAGCGCTTAAAGTGTTGTCCCCTCTTCTATTCTTTTTAGGGTCTTAACTAGCATTAAAGGCATTGTCCTGTCTTTTTAGGGTCTTAGCCAACTCTTAGAGCATTAACTCCTCTTTTATTCTTTTTAGGGTTTTAACCAGCCTTTAGGACATTACCCTGTCATTCTAGGGTTTTAGCCAACTTTCAAAGCACTATCCCCTTATTCGTCAATTTCCTTTAGGGTTTTTAGCAAGCTTATAGGGCACTTCTATTGTGAACCATAACCAAAAACAGATAAGGCCAGTCGTTGGATAGATCCAAGGTTATAGAAAGCTCAAAAAGGTTTAATGGGGAAAAGTGCTAAAGGGTAAAAAAGGAAGAATGAAACAGTAAGTAAAACCTATGAACGGCTCTAGAGGATATGACGTACTAATGGAACTTCCAATGACTCACGACATAATTTGATATGATACATGAATTTGTTGGGTGAAGTTGCTCTGCACCTAATCTTGCTTAAGGGAAAGGATAAGAGTGATGCTGAGAGTAAACAAACAGTGTTTATGCAAGGAAGAAAAAGTACTCAAAGAGTGTATATTAAGAATGATCTAATGTTCTCACAGCTACAAGTATAAGGGTATTTATACCCATAAGTTACGGTATCCTACCTAAAAAGGAAAAAACAAAAAGGGTATTTCCTAAGGATGTAATGTACAAGATACAAAAAGATAAAAATGAATATACAAGGAAAACAATCATTGGTGTAACGAATTTTGTACATGATACTGTACACATGGCGATGTAACATTGGCGAGGTCATTAGAAGATGCAAATAAAAAGTATGAACAAATGGGCTTTTCCGAGTAAGGATGGTTTAGTCAATCTAGACTCTCTCTCTCTTTCGGCTTCTCGGAAAGGAAGTTACTGAGTAATTGGTCGGCTTGGCATTGGAGAGTAATTATCAACTCGGCATATTGCTGAAAAATGGGTAGTTATACGGCACGGCATGAGAGGTGACTTAGCAAGGAAGTACTCAGTCTCAGCAGGGGTTGGTTGGAACAAAAGGATTTGTCGTGCCAACCACTCTAGTCCTCAGGCTCGATTACAAGTTAGAGGTCCAATAGCTTGATTCCCATCATTCCCACCAGGTTGTTTCAAATTTGGGATCAAATCCAAATGGTGTTCACTCAGTTCTCCGTTAAGGTAATATGGACTGAGGTCGCCAATGTTGAAGGCGTCAGAAACCCCATAGTCCTCAGGCAATTCTAACCTGTAGGCATTGTCATTGATTTTCTGGAGGATTCTGAAAGGTCCTTCTACTCTTGTAGATAATTTGTTCATCCTCTTGTTTAGGAATCGCTCCTTGTTGAGGTGTAACCATACCAAGTCTCCCAGCTGAAATCATTTAGTTCTACCTTTAGTCTTTTCTTGCATTCTTCTGGCAGCTTGGTTGATGTGCCAAGTGACCCTATCATAAATGTGCTAAAGGGATTGTGCTATGGCCGTTACGTCAAGTTTCCTTTACACGAGTATTGGTATAGGGGCGTAGTTGAGGGGCAACTGGGGATTGAACCCATAGATTACCTCGAAGGGAGTCTGCTTAGTGGTGTCATGTACTATTCAATTATAGGTGAACTCGATCACTGGTAAGTAAATGTCCCAATCAGCCAAGTGCTTGCCTACTGCAGCTCAGAGCAATGACCCCAAAGTGCGATTAACCACCTTTGTTTAGCCGTTAGTTTGGGGGTGACATAAGGTACTGAAGAGTAATTTGGTTCCCAGCCGACGCTACAAGGTTCTCCAGAAATAGCTCAAGAACTTTGGGTCTCTGTTGGAGACTATAGTTATCGACACGCTGTGTATTCTCACAACCTCTTGCAAAGACAGAGAAGCAATAGTTGAAGCGTCGTTAATCTTAGTGTAGGGTACAAAGTATGCCATCTTACTGAATCAATCCACGACGACCATTACAGAATCTTTGCCTCGGGTAATTCGCGACAGTTTGAGAGCAAAGTTCATGCTCAATTCAGTCCACGGCCTCATCAGAATAAGTAGGGGCATTGCTTTCCCTTGCTCAACTTAGAAATTGGCCTTTTTGCACATAATACAGCTTTCGACAACTCGGTGCACATCTTTTCTCGTTCTCAGCCAAAAGAATTGGCCATTTATTAGTTCACAAGTCCTCATTTCCTTAAAATGTCCGGAGATACCTTCACTGTGGGCTTCTCTAACTAATAGCTCTCTTAGTGAATAGATCAGTATGCATAACTTGCCAGTTCGGAACAAGTAGCCATCCTCCACATAATACTCGTCCACTGTCCTCCCGTCGATGCATCGCCAAACTATGGGTCCAAAGTATGGATCTTCGAAGTACTGTTCTTTAATACTTGTAAACCCAAACAACCTAATGTGTAGTTTTGATAAAAGCACATGTCTCTTCAAAAGAGCATCAGTAACTATGTTGCTCTTTCCCTGCTTGTACTTAATTACAAAATTGAATCCTTTAAGGAATTCAACCCATCTCGCCTGTCACTTCGACAACTTGGTCTAACTTCGAAGCTACTTTAGCAATTCATGGTTAGTATATATAACAAATTCTCTTGGCAATAAATAATGTTGCCATACTTGCATTGCTCAGATTAGTGCCAAGAGTTCCTTACCATACACTGAGTAATTCAGTTGTGGTCCTTAGAGCTTCTCATTGTAGAAGGCCATTGGCCGACCTTCCTGCATTAGGACAGCACCTATTCCAATGCTCAATGCATCGCATTCTAGCTCAAAAATTTTGTCAAAATCAGGCAGTACTAATACTAAGACGAAGGTCAACCTTTCTTTTATCTTAGCAAAACTTCTCTCCTCCCTTTCTCCCCATCGAAAGTCGATATTCTTCTTTGTTAGCTCGATAAGTAGCACAGTAATGGTGCTGAAATTCCTAATAAACCTTCTGTAAAATAAAGCCAATCCATGGAAACTTCTCACATTGGCACAAGTAGTAGGAGTCGACCACTCGACAATTTCTCGGATCTTTTCATTATCGACTCATAAGCCTCCTCCACTGATTTCATAGCCTAAGAATACCACTTCCTCTTGGCAAAAGCAACATTTCTTTAAATTATTGAATAATCTCTTAGCACGGAGGATATCCAGGACTACTTTGAAATGTTTACAGTGACTCAGTATGTCGATAATGCAGACTAGGATGTCGTCAAATTACACCACGACATATATCCTTAGAAAATGTCTCAACACATGGTTCAAAAGTCTCATGAAAGTGCTTGGGGCATTCGACAAGCCAAAGGGCATGGCCATCCATTCATAAAGTCCATGTCAAATTTTGAATGCAATCTTCCACTCGTCTCCTTGTCTCATGTGGATTTGATGGTAACCAGACTCAAGATCAATCTTGTCGAAAATATTAGCTCAACTGAGTTCATCCAACATGTCTTCGAACTTCAAGATCGGATACCTGTATTTAATTGTAATCTTATTCACAGCTTAGCTATCAATACACATTCGCCAAGTTCTATCCTTCTTCGATACTAGAAGTATAGGTACAGCACAAGGGCTGAGACTGTCTCTTACATAGCTTCTTTCCAGCAAGTCATTGACTTGACATTGGAGTTCAAAAGCTTGTTCAAGATTCATCCGATAGGTTGGCTTATTCGGCAGTGCAGCACCAAGTATTAAGTAAATGCAATGCTCTATGCCTTAATTTGGGGGCAACCCCTTAAGTAATTGTTCTGGAAACAGGTCGTTATATTCATCTAACAACTCCTTAATCTCCTTGGGTAACTCACCTTGCTCCCTTATTTCTAACAGTCGCTTAACTAACAAGAAGGTTGACTCATTAGCATTTACAGCCTCTCGGAGCTTGGCTTTACTCATCACCAGAGCCTTATTCGATTTGCGAGCAAGTTTCGTCTGCAACTTATTAACTTCTTTCAGCGACATCAAATTTGGTGTGATCTTTCGATCATCCTTCTCAAACATATACGTATTCTTGTAACCGTCATGTATAACTCTCCTATCAAATAACCATGGTCTACCTAATAACACGTAGGAAGCGCACATGAGCAATACGTCGCAGAGAATCTGGTCAGAGTAATTCCTTATAATGATCGGTAACAGTATTTACCAAGTGACATGTAATGCTCCTTTTTCACTCAACCAATGTAACTTGTACGGCTTCATATGTACAACAGTCGGCAACTTTAGTTTTGAAACAAGATTGGCTGATGCTATATTGGTGCAACTTTTACTATCCACAATGAAGGTGCACATTTGATCATTCACCTTGTAGGTGGTATTAAACAAATTCTCTCATTACTCCTCCTCTCGTGAAGGTTCCATGTTTATAATACGTCAAATAACCATGAGTAACTGATCTAAGTCCTCAAAAGACACGTCCTCCTCAAATAGCTCTTTCTTAGTACTTTTTTTCTCGGTAGGAACCTCTTCCTCCTCAAGTTCCTCATCCATACTCTCTACTTCTAACTTCAAGATGTCTCCCTTGATGACCATCATCTATTGACTCGAGCATTGAGTAGCCATGTGTCCGAACCCCTGACACTTGAAGCACTTGATCTAGCCGGTCTTCCTGCTAGACCCTTACCCCTTCTCATATGTTCGAGTCAGCACTTCATCATTTGGTCAGCCTTTCTACTTGACCTTGTACTCAATTGAGCTCGATGACTTGCATGTCCAGGTTAACTAATCAGCATTGTCATTGGTACTCAGCTTCTTCTTTGCCTCTTTACTCGTTGAGTAATCCTAACAACCTCGTCCATGGTGTCAAATTGTTAGAGCTCCACAATGTCTTGAATGTCTCCTCTTAACCCAGTAAAGAACCTTGAGACTGTTCGAGCTAGTGGTTCCTTTACTTTGCAATGCATCGTAAGCATTCGAAATTCTTGAACATACTCATCAATAGTTCGGCTTCCTTGTCTTAGCTCTTGAAGCAGAGTGAAAGTATCTTGGAGGTATGTTTTCGGCATGAATTTGTTTCTGATCTCAATACCCCTCTCTTCTTCTCATGGCCTGAAAATTCTTCCACCACATGGCGGTATATCTGGAGAACTTAACAGCAACAGTTCTCGCTTTCTCATAATCCTCATATTGATAGTAATCAAATATATGCTCTATCTTCTCTTCTCACTCCAGATATTCATTAACATTCCCGGACCCATTAAAACCTAAAATCCAAAGCTTCACATGGTCGAATGCTCCAGGAATTTGTACACACTTCTCTTCAAAATACTTTTCTTTCTCTTCATCAAGCTCTTTTAGGTTTGTCCTCTACCTTACTCATCCACTAGCTCCTCTACCTTAAATGGGTCGAGTTGAGTTCTGACCTCTAACAGGTTAAAGTAGCTTGTGGAGTGTTTTGCATAGCTTCAGTAGGTCAGCAAGACAGCACATGAACAATTTGAGTTAGATTTACTAAGATGTTAGCCACCTCATCAAGTCTTTTGTCAATACTTCTAGGAGTTCCCTGAGATTGTTGTTGATAGTGGACAACTCCACTATCATCACTAGTACCAACATTTATACTTATGTTCGTCATTTTTCCTCATAGATTAAAAGCTCAAAAATATACTTCAGAAAGTGAATAGCTAACAACATAACAGTTAAATGAACATAGTAACTTACTTTGTTTCACATACGCAAAATAGAGTAAACAAAACTTTAAGAAAAATTACTACAGTTCACACAAAACCTCCACTCCGATACTAAGATGTTATGAACCGTGACCAAGAACAAACAAGGCTGGTTACTAGATGAGTCTCAGCTTACAGAAAGCTCAAAAAGGATTAATGAAGAAAAGTATGAAAGGGTAAAAAAGGAAGAATGAAATAGTAAGCAAAACCCACGAACAGCTCTAGAGGATATAACAAACTAATGGAACTCCCGAGGACTCACGTCATAATTCAATATGACGCACGAATTGGTTCAATGAGATTACTCGGCACCTAACCTTGCTTAAAAGAAAGGATAAAAGCGATACTGAGAGTAAACAAACAGTATTAATGTAAGGAAGAAAAAGTACTCAAAGAGTGTATATTAAGAATGATCTGATGTTCTCACAATTACGAGTACAAGGGTATTTATATCCATAAGCTAAAGCAACCTGCCTAAAAAGGAAAAGACAAAAAGGATATTTCTTAAGGATGTAATGTATAAGATATAAAAGGGTAAAAATGAATATATAAGAAGGGTATTTCATAAGGATGTAATGTACAAGATATCATAGGGTGCTTCCCTTACCAATATTTTTTTAGTGAGCCCATAGGGAACTTTTTCTCACTAATATTCTTTTGGCAAGCATACGGGGTGCTTTTCTTCGTCAATTCCTTTTAGCGAGCCCATAAAGTGCTTCTCTTCACCAAATTCTTTTAGCAAGCTGATGCGTCTCCGAGGTTAAACACATGGAGAGACACCACAACGAAGCAAACAAAAAACAAACAGGGAAAAAGTTAACAAAGTCTAAGTAGCTACCAAATGGCTCTGATGCACCACTGGATCTTACTTAGCCTATAATCTGCCAAATGTGATACACCGATCTAAATTGAAGAGTCATTCGCTACTTATCCTTACTAAAAAGAATAGTTAAGAGGTGAACGATAATAAGAATACTATGGTTGCTTAACGTGAATAATTCTGTATTGATTAGTTGATTGTCTGCATACAAGAAAGCGAAGGTTTATATACCCATCTATTAAGGTTACTTTACATGCATTAAAAGGAAAAAGGTATTCTATAATTAGGTTACATGAGATATGCTAAAAGGGATAAAAGAGACAAAGAATATTCAGTATAGAAAAGAAAGAATCATTCTGAAAGGTCGTGTTCAAAAGATACGTGTCGCTTGGTGGCTAGACATTAGGAATATGATACAAAGTAAGTGGAAATAGGAAAGCATTGCAGTTAGGGGTCGACTTGATCTGGATTAGGTCAGGAGCCAATCAATCCAGTAAAAAAGTCAGCTGAATTGGAGTCAAACACCTATGGTCGATTGGGGGAGCTCGGTTCGGCTAGTCTTAGGCTATCTTCTGGCATAAGACTTTGCTACTAGACAAGAGCATGTCGGACACATGTAAGGATCTAACAAACAGGTCAATAGGAGATCAATTTGGTAAAGGGATCCCCGTCTTAGCTTTGATTTCTATCTAGTATTCTCTATTCGAGTCCTTGGAGTCATTTAGCTCGGTTATGAGTGATTGGTTTAGGGGCTTGATTCTTATCACAAGACTATAAAGCGCTTCCTAGTTCACCAATTTCTTTTTAGCAAGCCCATAAGATGCTTCTCTTCACCAATTTCTCTTTTAGTAAGCCTATAAGGTACTTCTCTTCACTAATTTCTCTTTTTGCGAGCCCGTAGGGTGTTGTCCCATCTTTCTTCTTAAGGTTCTAGCCAGCTTTCAAAGTGCTACCTTCTCTTTTGTCAATTTCCTTTATGGTTGTAAACTAGCTCGTAGGGTGCTTTCCTTTACTAACTTCTCTTAAGTGAGCCCATAGTGCGCTTCCTTTTATCATCGATTCCTTTTAGTGAGCCCATAGGGTACCTCTTCTAAGAAAATTAAAGGTTGCTAATCTCTTAGAGATTTTCCCACCTAAGTTAGTAAGCTCAGAAGAGTACGACCAAGTTTTCTAAATCAATTGTAATTCACAGTTGTTAGTCCCCTAAAGATGCTCTCACTTAGGTTAGCGAGCTCAAAAAAGTACGACTAGATTTTCTCAAATCAAATCCCATTTAAGGTTACTAGTCCTTAAGAGATACTACTGCCTAGGTTAGTGAGCTTAGAAGAGCATGATTAAGTTTTCCAAATCGATTCTAGTTTAGGGTTACTAGTCTCCTAGAAACGCTTCTGCCTAGATTAATGAGCTTAGAAGAGCACAACCAAGTTTTCAACATCTCTTTAGGGTCTTAGCCAACTTAAGGAGTACTTTACCTATTTCATCTTGGTTAGTCAGTTCATAGGGGCATAACCAAGTTTTCAACATCCCTTTAGGGTCTTAGCTAACTTAAAGAGCACTTTACCTATTTCATCTAAGTTAGTCAACTCATAAGGGCATGATCACGTTTTCAACATCTTTTTAAGGTCTTAGTCAGCTCAAGGAGCACTTCTCCTGTTTCATCTTGGTTAGTCAGCTCATATGAGCATGACCAAGTTTTCAACATCTCTTTAGAGTCTTAACTAGCTTAAGGACTACTTCTCCTATTTCATCTTAGTTAGCCAACTTATAGGGGTACAACCAAGTTTTCAACATCTCTTTAGAATCTTAGCCAGCTCAAGGAGCGCTTCACTCATTCACCTAAGTTAGTATGCTTCATTCATTCGCCTAGGTTAGTTAACTCATAAGGGCATGACCAGGCTTTCAATTTCTCTTTAAGGTTTTAGCCAGCTCAAGGAGCACTTCGCCTATTCGCCTAAGTTAGTCAACTTATAGGGGCATGACCAGTCTTTCAATTTCTTTTTAAGGTCTTTGCCAGCTCAAGGAGTGTTTCGCCCATTTACCTAAGTTAGTCAACTCATAAGGGCATAACCAGACTTTCACTTTCTCTTTAAGGTCTTAGTTAACTCAATGGGCACTTTACCCGTTCACCCAGGCTAGTTAGCTTAGAGAAGCACGACCAAGCTTTCAACATCTTCTTAAGATCTTAGCCAGCTCAAGGAGCGCTTTACCCGTTTGCTTAGGTTAATCAACTTATAGGGGCTCAACCAAGCTTTTAATTTCTCTTTAAGATCTAAGCCAGCTCAAGGAGTGTTTCACCTGTTCACCTGGGTCAGTCAGCTCATAAGAGCACGACTAGGTTTTCAAATTCTTTTAAGGTTCTTGTCAGCCTATAGAGGCGCTACCTTCTTTTAGTTTCTTTGTCTTAGCCAGCTCTTTAAGGACCCCCCTCTCTCTTCTACCTCTCACTATTCACCAAATCGTTAATGGACCAAACCTAAGTTAGCTAGCTAGCAAAAAACAGTGTCCCATTTATCTTTATAGTAAAGTTTTACTTAAACTTTGCCGTAAAGAAGGATAGTTGTAGACACCCCATTTTTGCTCTTCTTTTATTTTTATAATTTTTAAAATAGGGTAAGGGGTCATAATTTAAAAAATAGCCAAAAATAAAAATTTTTGAAAAAAAAAAACTAGAAAATCGAATAAAAGAAAAAAAAAAGATTTAGAAAATGAGAAATGGAATAGGGATTTTTTTTTAAAAAAAAAATAGCTTTAGTATTTTGTTTTTGTTTGGCCCTTAATTAAACTTTAGGCTTAGGCCTAAATTTAAATTTAGCCCAGGTTGCATGTATGAACAAAGCATAGGCCAACGGTTTAATGGAAAAACACATGCACAGCTTAGAAGGGACTTAGGTTCGAATCTTAAGACACGCGCTCAATACCTTTTGTTTTTTTTTTCCTCCTTGTGGACACATGTTGGCCTCTAATTGGTAGACACAATTTTTTTCTTTCCCTTTCTCAAATGTTTCCTACCTTTTCTTATGCTTACACAGCCAAGTCCCTCTGTACAAGCCTTCCTCGATTATGTTTTCTACAAGATTTTACTACTTGGTAAAATCTTGTAGATTACTCGAAATACTTTGCACTCATACCTATAGATAGTCCAAATTCAAACATTAATGGGGTCAAAATGAGCATTAAAAGTAAAAAGAAAATAGAATATCAGAATTTTCCTTTAAACTTGACTCAAGCATTTCATTAAAATTTGAAGCTGCTAAAGGGTATTTTAAGAAAGCAAGAACATCCAGGGATTACATTTGAATGATCAATTCATAGAAATCAAGCAAAATCACATTAATTTAGATTAAAATGTGTCAACCCATTAATTCTTTGATTTGAAATTCAATGACAAATTTGAACTTTCCTTGCGAATATGGAGCTTGATTAGTATAAATTGAGGATTATGAATTTCGGATTTGTTTCATTCAGGAATCAACAATGAAAAATCCACCATATAAGCTCTCCAACCCCTTTCTCTCTCTAGAACCCTAACTCGCTACAACCTTCTCTCTCACTAAATTTCGAACCACCATAAGCCCCCGTAAACCATGAAATCACCATAGGAAGCTTCCTCGAATTCTAGGCGTTCAAACCATAACATCCACGACATCTGCTATAGCCTGACGAACGCCTATCAACCACCTAAGGTTTTGGCCATCTCCTTTCACCATCAAACCCTAGCCGTCGCTCCTCCATACTCCATAACAACCACTCAACAACACTTCTTAGTCACCCAAACTACTGTTGAACGTATCCCTAAACCAAAGTCAACCACCAAGTGACTACGCCAACATCACGACCCACTACCACTTTCAACCACCTCTTAAACCACCACTAAATACCTTAGCACTTCGCCTATCCGTACCAAATCCAATAAAACTTGCATGAATCCCCTTTTTCCCATTCATTTCGGCTACTGAATTGCCCTATAACACAACCTCCGTACGTACTGCTCTTTCCTCCCTTCATCCACTTCAGCTCTGACCTGACCCGAAATCATTGACCAACTCGTCTAACCTTACCGCAAATCTAAATCGTACTAGAAGTTAACTTGCATGTAGTATTCTAAGTCTAGCGTGTTTGTTATTTTTTTTTTTTATTTTTTGGTTTTATTTATCTATATTTGTATTTGTAAAAAAAAAAAAAAATCCAAAAAAAGGGAAAAGAAACAAAGAAAAAAATTGAAAAGAAAAAAAAAAAGAGGAAAAGAAGGAAAGAGAGAAAACATAAAGTAGCTTAGATTTTATTTTATTTATTTTCTCGGTTAAAACTTAAATAAATAAAAATAAATTAAAAAATCAACATGATAAAGAACAAAAATTAGATAAGATGAAATAAATAAAGAAGAATAAGAAAATAGTTTTGTGAAATAGAAAAATTTATTATTGGAAAAAAAATACAAAATAAATCAACCATTTTTCAAAATTAGGATTACTTTAGAATTTCCAAAATAAAACCCCAATTAAGATCCTTTTAGAAAATTTCCAAATTAAAAGATTTAAGAAACTTAGACTCGACTCTTTTCCAAATTAAAATTAATCAACCCGCTAAGATTTAAAAAAAAAAATTTTATACGTCTAATCCCGAATAATTAATACGTAGTCACCTTTGAGGCAATGTAAAAAACGAAAAAAACAAATATTTTCCCATTTTAGTTTAAATTATTCAAATTAATCTAGTTCATTAACTAATGATCGAAGTTCGTTTTATAAGATAGTGTTGAAAGATAATTTTAAGGGATTAATTCTAAATTTGAAAAGTTGATAGTACCTGTAAGGGTTTAAAAAAGCTTAACCTCCGGACTCAATTTTCTAGTTCTCAAAACCATTTATAAAAATTGGTTTTATCAAAAAACTGGTAGCTAAATTATAATCAATCCACTTAAATGGTTATAATTTAACTTTTTTTCTCAATTCTAGTTGGTTGGTGACTCTGAAATGTTTTCAAGAAATAAAAGAATCGATTTTTTTAAAGCCTTAATTGAAGGTTGGTATTAAATGAGTAGAGTTTAATATTAATTGATTTAAAGAAAATTTATCAAAACTGGGATAAAATCAAGGTCGTCAAAAAGGATTATTTATAGTAATTCTTTAAGGCAATAATACAATAAAGGAAAATTACATAAAAGGCAATGTAAAAAAGAAATTCCTAATATATTCGAAAAATAGTAAATATGACAAAAGACAAAAAGAAATATAGTACAAGAATTAGAAAAGTAATAGACAAGTGGCAGCCTATCAATGGGTTCATACTCTAGGGTCTTGGGACGCTATAGCTTAATTGATGTAGGGGCTACTATTGAGGAATTATACTTGGAGCTGCCAAGGCGATTGAATGACGTTGCAATTCTTCAATGACTAAGCAAGAGTCTGAGTAGAGCAGGGTGTATCTGAGTTAGGCCCTTAGAGAGTTTGCTCGTAACTTTTCCATATATAAGAGCTCGTCCTCGGTAGGCTAACAAGAAAGAATCCTCCTAGTGAGAGATTGGAGTCCTCAAAGGCGGGTGTAAGTGATGGGTTCGGAGGTTGGTAGTCTATCGATTCTTCTAGATTGTTCAAGATTTGCCCACAAATTTGAGTCTTCTTGTTCTTCTTCTTCTAGCACAAAGGTCATCAAATCAATGACATTGAAAGTAGGAGACATTCTGTATCCTTCGGGTAGTTTTAGCTCATAAGTATTGTCATTAATATGTCGTAGGATCTTGAAAAGGTCATCCAACTTAGGATATAATTTATTTGTTCTCTTCCCTAGGAATCATTCTTTACTTAGCTTCCTTATTCTCTCTATCAGGCCACTGTCTTAGCTAATTGATTGGCAACCTTCTAAAGCAGTTTCTGAAACTCCTCAACATGCTACAGGCCTTATTAACTTTCTCCTTAAGAGGTTGGGTTAATAATCATGTCCAAGGGTAAGTTCAGGTTAAGTCTATAGATGACCTCGAAAGGCGTCCTTCCTATCAAGCTATGAATGGAGTAGTTGTAACCGAACTTAATGATGGCCAGGTAGAGATCCCAGTCGTATAAATTCTTCCTAATAGTAACTTGAAGGAGGTTACCTATGATCCTGTTCACAAATTCCTTCTGGCCATCTGTCTGTAGATGGTAAGAAGTACTAAACATGAGCTTAGTGTCAAGCTTCTTCTCCATAGTGTTTGTTAGAAGAAGCTCGTGAACTTTGAATTACGATAAGATAGAATACTTATTGGAATTCCATACAATCGCACAATCTCTTGCAAAAAGAGGTTAGCAACAATAAAGCATCATTAGTTTTATGGTAAGGGATAAAGTAACTCATTTTGTTGAACCAATCAACCACCACCATGATAGAGTCATGTTTTCAAGGTGTTTTGGATAAGTCAAGCATGAAATCCATGCTCAAATTGATCCTATATTCTCCATATGGCTCCTTTTTTCCCTTAGCTCACTCGCATACCTCATATCATTCAAGAATTTTATGCACATCTTTTATCATCCTAAGCCAATAAAAGTGTTCTTTCAACAACTCAATAGTTCTCCTCTTGCCAAAGTAGCTAGCTAAGTCTCTAACGTGGGCTTCTCGAATAAGTAATTCCCTAATAAAACCACTCGACATACAAATCTAACTTCCCTTCATTAGAAATCCTTAGCTTAGATAGAACCCATCTACTACTCTTCCAATGTTGCTCTTACCTACAAGGGATCCAAAGTACAAATCATGTTCATATTGATTGGGTAGGGTACCAAATCCAAGTATTCTAGCTTGTAATGTTGTGATAAGGACATGTTAACAACCAAGTGTATCGACTACAGTGTTTGTACTTCCCTTCTTGTATTTGATGACATAACAAAAGGTTTCTAGGCACTTAACCCACTTGGCATAGCGTTGGGAGAGTTTTTGTTGTCTTTAGAGATGCTTGAGAGATTCACGGTCTATGTAGATAATGAACTCTCTCGACATTATGCTGTGTTGCCAATTCTAAAGCTTGGATAAGGGCATAAAACTCCTTATCATATATCGAGTAATTCAATATGGCACCTTTGAGTTTCTCACTGAAATATGCAATTGGTCAACACTCCTGCATAAGAACAACTTCAATGCCCACTCCAAATGTGTTATACTCTAGCTCAAAAACTTTACCAAAGTCAAGTAGTACTAATGTCAAGGTAAAGGTTAACTTGGATTTAATCTTTTCAAAAATCCTTTGAGCTTTCTCTAATCATTTGAATTGAAAGTTCTTTCTGGTCAGCTCAATCGGTTGGGCAGCTATGGAACTAAAGTTCCAAATAAATCTTCGATAAAACGAAGTTAGACCATAGAAACTCCTCACTTCTGCAGCACTAGTCGACGTTGGCCATTTGAGAATAGCTCGAGTATTTTCATCATCAACTCTGATTCCTCCTCCAAAGACAACATATTCGAGGAATATTACCTTGGTTTGATAGAACACATATTTCTTCAAATTACTAAATAGTTGCTCAGCACGAAGGATATCAAATATAGATCTCAAGTGCAAAACATGAGAAATGAGGTCAGCACCATATACTTAAATATCATCAAAGTAAATAACAACACATTTACCGATCAATGATCTCAAAACATGATTCATGAGCCCAATAAAGGTGCTTAGTGCATTTATAAGCCTAAATGGTATTACCATCCATTCGAGTAGACCATCCTTTGTTTTGAACTCAATTTTCCACTCATCTTCAGGACTCATTCGAATCTGGTGGTTCCTACTCTTCAGATCAGCCTTTGAAAATATTCTCACACCATATAACTTATCAAGCATATCATCCAATCATGGGATTGGAAATCGACACTTGATTGTGATCTTATTTATAGCTTGGCTATCAATACATATTCTCTATGAGCCATTCTTCTTTAGCACTAAGATAGCCGATACGGCATAGAGGCTTATGCTCTCTCAAACATATCCACGCTCAATTAACTCATTTGCTTGCTTCTTTAGCTTAGTAGTCTCCCATTTCAAGTTGGGTCACAACGTTTGAATCTTCATGAAACTCTCCTAGCAGTTGGTCGACGCCCACTTCTTCCTCCTCCCCTTCATTAGCACTCTCCACTTCAAACTAGAGTTTATGTCCTTTGATGGTCATGATACGTCGGTTTGGGCACTGACTAGCTATGTATCCAAAATCAAGGTACTTGAAACACTTGATTTCTTAGGTCTTCTGTTCTGAGCTTTGACCTTAGTTCTTCTTGACCTAAGACTCCTTGACTTTAGTCTTTCCTCAACCATCATTAGGCCTGCTTGGCATTTAACCTCAACAATCTACCTTGGAACTATATCAAGCTTTGGCATATCCAAGTCAGCTTGACATACCAATTCTCCTTAGCAAGCTAAGTCAACTACTTTGTACTTGGTTTGATTTTGCCTCTACCTTTCGACTCTTTATGCTACTTAGATGTTCTCATCCAAATTCCCAAGCCTTTGCACTTCCATAATATTACTAATCTCATATCTTAGTCCAAAAATAAATCGTACTATTGTCCATGCCTCAGGCTCGTTAACATTGTACTAGATCATTAGCAACTGGAACTCTCAGACATAATCATTCACTAATCAATTACCTTATCTAAGTTCTTAGAGACATCGGAAAGTGTTTTGCCCATTATGTTCTAAAACAAATTTACTCATTAGAACTCTCTTCATCTCATTCCAAATTTGGGTTTTACATCGAGTACACTAGCATACATTTTGCAGTTTCTTCTACCACATTGCTGTATATCTAGAAAATTTTAAAGCAGTTACTCGAATATGCATTGAGTCCTCATAGTCATAGAAATCAAATATCTTTTCGATCATCTCCTCTCAGTTCAGGTAGTCATCAGTACTACTAGACTCATTAAAGCTTAGAATTTGCACTTTGAGATGCTCTACTCCTCTGGGGACATGGAGCTCACGCTTTTTGAATCCATCGTATTGCTTCTCCTCCTCACCATATTCTTCAACTTTATGCAATTCAAGTCTCCTCCTCGCAAACCTCTCAATATGTTGGGACAAAGCTGAGTTCACATTAATAGTTTCCAGTTTTCTAGTTTAGCTACTTGTCTTCTCAGCCTATCTCTCACATCTCAACCTTGTTCTTCCACTCTCTTTTGTGGCTTAGTCTTTACTAACTTCTGTACAGAGATAGCCAGGTTAGCTACAATAGCAGCAAGGTCTTATAACTGTTCATTAGTAGTTTACAGGGTCTATTGGGTAATACAACCACGGCCATGAGCATCACTCTCGACATCATTAATCTCCCCTTGAACACTAGAATTCAACATTTTCAACATAAGACTTCAAGAAGTTTACTACTCAATAGAAGATTTCTCACAAACTTTGAAAATACAATTTTACACAATAACTTAAGAACTTGCTCTGTGTTCCTTTTGAAAAACAGAGTATGACAAAACATATACACTCTAATAAGAAATACTTCAACACTAAGTTTTTAGTCACGGCCTCAAGCTTTGATACTAAAATTATATGATATACCTAAGAGCCGAGTTGATCACTAAGACTTATCGTAGGAAGTAGTAATAATAAGTCATTTGAAGTATCAAAGAATGAAGGAATGAAAAAAGTTAACAAACATAGTAGCTTTTATGAAGCTGTTCGATGGATATGACACACCAATGAACACGACATGACTTAATATTTCTCCCGATATGATGTACAAGCTAATACTAAGGTCTACTTACCAATTTAGACCTACTCGGCAAGACTAGATAAGGGTGTAAGGAAAAATGTTACTCGAAGGACGGGTATCTCGTAAGAACAAGGATATTCAATATCCATCTAGGTATAAAATAATTGCGGCTATAATAAAAAGGACTATTTATAGTAAATCATTTAGGGCAACAATACAATAATAGAAAATTACATAAAAGACAATATAAGAAAGAGATTCTTAATATGTTAGAAAAAAAGGGTAAACATGATAAAAGACGAAAAAGAATATAGTACAAGTGTTAGAAAAGTAGGGGATAGGTAGCGGTTTATTAATGAATTTGTACTTTAAGGTCTTAGGACGCTGTAACTAAGCTAAAATGATGTAAGGGCTGCTATTGAGGAACTATTCTTGGAGTTGTCGAGGCAATTGAATGACACTGCAGTTTTGTAGGCTAAAAGAGTAAGGTTTGGTGTGTAGTAACCTTGGACTCGACATTTGGTAGGTCAGCCTTAGCACTTGGCAAGTTGGCCTCGGCATTCGGTTGGTCGGCGACTAGGCAAGAGTTCAAGCAAAGCAAGGTATGTCTAAGTTGGGCCCTTAGAGAGTTCGCCCATAGCTCCTTTATGTACGAGAGCTCATCCTCGATAGGCTTATAAGAAAGAATCCTCCTGGTGAGAGATTGGAGGCCTCGGAGGCGAATGTGAGTAATTGGTATAAAGGTTGGCAATCCATCATCATGCTTCCTTAGCTGACCTAAAGTTCAATTACCCATAAGAATGTTCTAGCCTTAAGACCTACAACAAGCTTATACCTTGCTAAACTTCAAAATGCAATGCTGCCTAAGGCATACTACAGACCCTACCAAGGCTATTACCTTTCCCAAATTGAAACTTCCATAATATAGCTTACCTAATAAAGCTAATACCTTTAATGAAACCCTTTTACCACTACTAGATTCTACTAAAATCCCATAAACACTAGCTCTACCCATAAATACTCCAGCTAAAGCCTTATTGCCCCTATTACATATCAACAACCAAAACACTAGACGACTTACATCAAATTAACTTAAAAGAAAAGAAAAAAGAAAAAAAGGAGTGAAACACAATGTGTTTGGTGTAATGAATCATTTGGGCCGAACCATAGATGCAAGAATTGGAGGTTAAATCCAATACTAGCGGATCCCAAAAATGCAAAAGTGGTTAAAAAGACTAATGAAGAAGGGGAAGGGGAGTTGGAAGCTAGATTGTCTAAGTAGCCCTACATTCCTTCCATGGCAGGAAGGGTGTGAAGTTGGCTTAATGAAGCTGATTGGGTTTTATAATCTGAACAATCTTAGCGTGCTAGTCGACGACCAAAGTTCCCTAATTATGTTGATGAAAGGCTAGATGAGGGACTATGTTACGAAGTCATCAATGCACCACTTATAAAGGTTGATTTAATAGATAGCTCTACTTTACGTTGTAGCATAAAAATTGCATGTTCCTCTAGGGGAATTCAGGGGATCCATTTTCAAGCTGAAGTTTTTTGCTTGTCGCTAACAAGGTTTAAACTAATTCTAGGAATTCCCTACCTAAAGATGCTTGAAACCATTATAACCAGAATTTCCAAAACACGACGATGCAATTTACATAGAAGAATCGAGCATGCCAACTTGTGGGGGAGCAATACACAGTAGACCTATTAAAGGTAGTCAAATTTCCAAATAATTGGGTAGTGTTGGCTCCATGTTACATGTTCAATGCTGGGTAGTGAAGATAACGGAAATAAAGTGAAGATAATTCCTCGTATTTTTTACTTGCTAGAAGAATACTATGATCTATTTGAGGAGACACATAAGCTACCACCAAGTCATGATTTTGATCACTGTATACATTTGCAGGAAGGCTGTAATCTAGTACATATTAGACCTTCTCATCAATTTAGAAATCAGCCTTGGAGGACGTGGTTAAAATCGGGATGAACCGATGGTTGTTAAAAGGCAATGGTTAAACCAGATGACACTTAATATGATTATGGTAGTGTTGGATCTCAAATTATGCTGCTGGCAAGTGGTTCAAACTCCTATGTTCAGCCAAACTAAGATTCCTCGATTTCGAGTTATTACAAACAAAAGTTTCAATTTTTCTTGCTTCGATTTTACCTGGATTAATAGAGGAATCCTAGAGAGAGTGGTTAGGGTTTTGGGTCGACAAGTAGAGAGAGAAAGCTCAAATTAAACTTAAAATGAGTGTCTTTAATAACGATTCTGGTCCTTTCCCTTTCGTTCATTGAAGTATGCTATTGATAGCCATGTATTTGGACTTGTAGACTGATCTTGATATTTCGATGGATGGACGTTCACTAAACTTTAGCTTTATCTTGATTCTTTCATCCACGTTTAATCTTGATCGAATGGTTTTTAATGAGAATATGTGACTTTAAACAACATTGCCCATTAGTTATTAGTTATCACAAGTTTGGATCGAAATCCATGAAATTTGAGCGAAAAAAAAAAAAAAGAGTTAAAATCAAATAGTGATCATGTGAGATTCACGCAAGAAGGATGAATAAGTGTTCCAAACATGGTCTGTACTGTAGCAAAAATTTTAAAAGAAAATTGCTTATCGTGTAGGAGGCAAGGTTTGATCTTAGGAATAATACTTTTACAAAACATGCAATAAATAAATGAATTTTAGGCCCAAAATTATTGACCCAAACCCTATTCATTTCTATAAAGCCTACTTTTACAAATCGTGCAATTAAATAAGTCTAGTATGCATGTATGAAAATTAAAGTTTCAAAATTGAATCAATTTGAGAGAATTTCAAAGTCTCCGGTTTGTTCTCATCCAATTTTCACTATAATTTATTTTCTTATAAAACGATTAATTTAAATCCAAATGAAGTATCGTTTGAAACTATATTTCAATTGAATTAATCTTGATTTTTAGTTTTAAGAAAGTGTAGATTCTGGCCTAGAAAATTATTTCTTAGTGAAAGTTAAATACTTTTTAACCAATAAAACCATTAAATTGCACATACATACTTTGACTCTTAAAATTACATACAACTATGAAATATTAATTTATGCCATGAAACACCACTTTGCACCTCCAAGAAATACTTTTATTCTATTTTTGCATTTCTTTTCTAATTTTTTGTTTTATTATTTTCTTTTTTAATTTTCCTTTTTTTGATTTTTTTTTTCATTTTTTGGGGCTTTTTCACTCTATATATATATTGTCCTTTTTAATTTTTTTTGTGTTTTTTATTAGAGAACTATTCTAAAGAGAGGAAAAATGAAGTATCTACAATTATCTAGATTTAAAACTATATTCTCATATATTTCCACTTAATTATTGTATAAGCTTTATAGCAAGGTCTTCGAACTTTCACCTGCTCTTTGTGGATAGGTTATTTTGTTTATAACATTTCATTTTTCTTTACGGGAAGTGTCTCTTAGTGAAACATTGAATGAGTGAAAACATGCTTTAAAATGATATTTTTAAGACGCGATATTAGGTTTGTCCAAATAAAAATGAATATTAAAGACACGATTTCAAATCATCTCGAACATACGATTTCATTTGTGATAATTTTACCATATTTTTCGTAGTACATATTATTTTAGAGATTTCTTTTTGAAAAAAATATTTACACCCCTTTTGTCTTTGATTTGATACAAAAGAAGGAAGCTGAAATATGACTTATTTTCAATGATTATTATGATTTAATTCCAACGAAAGATGCAAGGCTCAAAAATCAACTAATTTCTCCAAACACCTTTAGTAAATAACAATATTTTGTGAAGGGTCTTCCAATAAGTTCTAGTTCTAATTCCAATGTCGATACCGAAATGTGAAGGATTATCTGATCCCAACATTACACCATACTAAGATGCGAGGTTCATTTGTTCCCATCCTCTATACCAAAAGTCGTCTTATCTCGGTTTCATAATTTGTATTAGTAACGTACAATTAGTCCATATACCTATCTACAAAGGCATCCTATACCACTAATGTGACTCGGTTGTAACTTGGAGGCTTGACCTATATCACAGTATTTAACCGGTCAACAACCCCTCCTACCCTTCAGCAAACACACACATGACGGTTGTCCGAATTAGCTTGAGACCCAAAATTTGCTAGACAGGAAATCTGCCTTTCTTCCATACAAGGTTTTACGGGGCACCATCTTGAGAATCGCCTTAACATTATTAAGACACCTCATGTGCTCTTATTACTGGGACACCTGAAGGTTGACACATCCTTTAATTTGGTGTGTGACAACAGACTAAACTCAAACAATTTGAACAAAATATATATATATTAAAGGCCTTGAGTGCTTTCTAAATGCTATAATGTTATGTGTTTTGATATGTGTAAGATGGTGGAAATAAAAGAAAATATTATGTTTTGTAACTTAAGTGGAGAGTAGAAACGAGTGGAAAAAAAATCAAACAAATGGGAACATAACATTTTTAACTTGAAGTTCTTTTCTCTAAAAATTAGAGAGAAATGGGTAGAAATATATACAATTACAAAATCACACCTTATAAAAATGTTCATCAAAATAAAGTGTAGGTAATTTTGTCAATTACTAATTTCATTTCCATTTTCCAAAACCTACCAAACAGAGGAAACGGAAACATTTCTCTCTATCTCTTTCCTATATTCCTAAACAAGGTGAAATTTGTAATTATTCCCATTTTTACTCGCTTGCTCCTACTCACTCCACTATCAAAAATTGCCAACACAATGACTTGTATATAATGTTTACTTAACAAGTGCCTCGAATGCACTTCCTAAGGATGTAAAATAAAAAATATTTACATACTCTTCAACATTAGTTGTACACTATACAAAAAGCAATTACATCATCAACCACCATAGCATTGATCCACCAACCTGTACGCGGTTCATTTTGTGTAGATCCCATGCCCATAAGGAAGGTGCAGCACGGTCACGTTGATGCAGTGCGGAATGTCCCATAAAATTCTGAGTCTCGGATAACAAAGACCATTGGTGCTTAAAACAAAAAGTCTTCTTGTTTAGGAAGAGGGGGATGCAAGCTCAATAATAATTTTTATTTTTTATTTTTTGGTGGCCAAATGCTCAATAAGATTAAACCACTAACCATTTCTGCTTCTCCAAGTTATTAAATTTCTAAACAGTTCCATGCAACAGGCTGAAGTTGACTTACAAACATCCAAACTTCTGACCCACTTTGTATCTATGAAAACTTTTAATGCCTCACTTTGTACTCTTCTTCATTTGGAGTCCTCTACCTAGATTCCCCATCAGATATGCAATATCCGGTCGTATAAGTGATAAATAGATCAATCTCACAACAATATGTTGATCTTTTCCTTTGTCTACTAGCGATGTGTCATTCTTTAATTTGCTATTCCAGCTAAGCTCTAGCGGAGTCAACACTGCTCTGCATTCCAATAACCAGCTCCCTTGAGTAAATTAATTATATGTTTCCACTGCGATATATCACTAAGCCACCAGTCTGGCTATTTATCTCTTAATACACCCATTAGATTGGTTTCTAGCAGTGAATACCCGTATACTGTCATCTTCAAGTAGATCAACAATTTTTCATGTCTTAGTTTTTACACAAAGCATTTATCTCCTCAAACACAGCTAAACTCCGATAGAGAAATGAAGTCAGAACTCTAGTTGATCGATACTTGACGTTGGTTTCTCACAGTAAAACAAATGAAATGAATGGATGATGGAAAATATAGCTAGTTGACTCTACTCACTATTAAGGGTGTGTCACTTAACTACTTACAAATTTTGATGAATTAAATTTGAGAAACAAACTGGCGGGTATATTAACCATAAGCATAGTGTAGTGGTAACGATAAGGTCGATCCCAAGGGAGCTTTGAATTCAGTTCTGTCTGTTGTTCTCTATCTCAGCTCTCTAACTTTATCCAAGCAATAGCTGCTTGTGTTGCTCTAAAAATGAACATACGTTCCACTCTAAGAATCTCAGGGTCTTGCCAATCTCAAGCTACTCTGTTTTTTCCATGAGGGTGCTGCTCTTTATCAAAGTCACAATTGCTGTTGCTCTCTCCATTGGAGTTGCGGCTTGCATACCCTGCTACTTGGATGTGAGCTGCTATGGTGTATCTCATTTTACTTGGCTAGCGTGGACATGAACTTGAAGATTTTATGATGTTAGGCCGGTTTTGGTTTGAATTAGAGTTGCCTTGAGGTTTGCTGCTCTCCACTTGTCTTCCTGGTTTATTAAGATCCTACAGAATAAGAAGTGAGCATTTACATGGCAGTAACCTGTCCACCTGGCAAACATGAATTATGCTGGGGAGCTATGAGAAGGAGAAAATATATGTTAGTCTGCCCTCTAATTTCTCTCTCACAATTTGGTGTCTCTCAAATAGCTCACCAAAATAAAAAAACAACACGGGGATTTTTTAGTCCCTCCCATTTGTGCAAAAACACCCCTAACATAAATGAAAATGAATCATTCTCATGGGCCTTGCTCAATCCAGTAATATAACAAGCAACAGATGAAATGTATCAACCTCGCTAAGCATGCATCAAAGATGCATGAGCTGGAGTCAAAACATGTAAATCATATAGTAATCATCGAAAGCCTAATTATCGATCCTTTTTCTCACTATTTACACAATCGATCTTAAAAACATGTATTTTATCAATTTTCAAGCCAAATTCACAACAAGAGTGTCAAGATATTCATGAGTGTATGCTATAAGTGGGGATAAATGTGTGATTTTACACATTTAACAAATGAAAACATTGTGAAAGAAATATTGTTTTTCATAAAAGAACACATTAGGGGATACATGCAATTTTCAAATACTGGCATGATAACACTTCTTCTGGCTTAGAGAATAACTCATAATAAACACATTTAATGGCCTTCTCATCTGACTTTTCAGATCTACAATGATTTTTATACACAATATCAATACACCTAATAACTTAAAGGACAAAGGATTAAGAATCCTAATACGTGGATAAAGTTCTAACAGAACAATCAAAGGAGTGCAAAACCTAAAGGCTTAGAGGAAAGACATAATCACATAGGCTATAATTAACTTAAGCTTCTTCCAAAAAAGAGTTCGGAGCTAAGCTAGTAAACATTATGGATCTAACTACTTCAATGAGATGGAATTCTTTCTTTCAGCTACCTTGTTTCTTAGGGTGGTAAACAAGGATGAGAACTTTGGATAAAGCCATTCAAAAATATTCACTTCCACTGTCTATTATTAAAATCCAAATGGATGTTTGAAAGACATTACTAATATATTATCAAAACTTCTAGAGACATCAAAGCATCGGATTTCTCTCTTATAAGATATACCCAATAAACTTGAATATGATCATCAATAAAAGTAAAACCAAACTCTGGCAAAACCCCAAATATCAATGTGAATCAAGTGAAAATGCAATCACTGATTTATATGGCTGAACATGAAAATTGTTCAATGGAAGTTTTGCAAAAACACATTGTTTACATTGAAAATCACTTACTTTTGTGACTAGAAAAAAGGACGACGATAGAGACATTTCAATTATGAAAAACTAAGATGACCTAAACATTGATGCATAAGCATGATAGTAGACTTAGATGTGACAAAAAAAGAAAACCTTTGTTAAGAAGACGAGAGAATTCACCTCCTGAAAGACTACAAGCAATTCCGTTCTTCAACATTGCCAACCATCTTCTCATAGATAGGTCCTGAAATTCACAACGATCGAGAAAGAAAACCATTTTACAATTCATATCTTTGATCTATTTTCTAACCAAGAAGGGGCAATATCAATGGGTACATAAAATGTGATGTTCAACATAAAATTATATACATAAACCACTTCTTGCCCCTCTACAACCAACACAATACCATCTGCAACCTATGCCTTAATATTTTCATCACATGGTCCATCATTCTTAAAATTTTCTAGAAATTTCGATGGTGGTGTTGTAGAGGTAGTGATAAAAGGGTGGTGATAATAGTATGGGTTGCAATAGTGACGTTGCATTTGATGCTAATGCTATAGTGGTAGTTAAAAGTAAGCAAAAACACCAACCAAACCAAAAGTTCAATTTTTCTCTTCGGATTGAGAATGCCAATTCGTAGTTCAATCTCAGTGCGGCAAACTAAATCGAACCAAATTGGTTATACGTTAATTAAAAGAAAAGGAAAGAAAAAAAGGCTAACCTCACACTACATAGTTCTCTCCGAAAAGCTCAACCCATACATAAAGCCCTCACATTTCATTAACTAAGACTGTTGGCCTACCAAAGTTTCTCTCTTCACTCTGTAGATAGAGAAAATCCTCTCTAACTTTTCCTTTTTCTCCCACCTTTTTTCTCTCTTTCTTCTCTCTCCCTTCCTACCTTCTCACCCACCTCTCCTTATTTCTTCCACCCATCCCTCTTAACCCTTTTCCTCGTCCCTCTCATCCTACCACTCACCCGTTTCCCTATCTCTCCTTTGTCCTTCCTCTTCTCACCTATCCCCTTTTTTCTCGCCCCTTCTCTCCTTTGACCTCCATCATCTCTCTTTCTCCCCTCTTTTTAACTTCCCTTTCTTTCGCTTTCCTTTACCTTTTTGTCTAGATATTTTTCCTTAAGGTTAACAATTTTTTCTAGTCAATGTCTTTGTATTTTGTTATCCATTTTATGGTTTCCATGAGAACCATCGTTAGAAAAAACAAAAAAGTAACATTTGGTACCATTGCTTCTCAAGCCATAACTTTTGGTTCCTCTTTCCTAGATCGTCAAGTGAAAATCTCCAAGAGGAAGTCCCCTTCACACTCTTCTTCAAGTGAGTCATCTAACACCAAGATTGGAGTACTTAGGATCACAAGGAAGGAAAAAGACGTTAGGTTCCAAACTAGGTAGTAAGAAAACTAATGCGACAAGTCATAGCTATACAAGAAAAAGGTATTGACAAAAAAGTTGTTAGCCATAAAGAAGCCTCCCTTTGTAGTTCTGATGGTGATATTAAAGGTAAAAAGCTTCCTATAACTTTTTCACTTTCTAGTAAAAGTCTATATAAATGACTAACACTTAAAGCTATGACTAAATTAGTAAAAGAAACTGAAAATAATGCCATCCAAAGCAATAAAAAGTTTGACAAAGTGGAAAATTAGATTTCGTCAAAACCATTCTCCTATGATTAAGTGGTTTTATGGAGTTCTTCTCCCTTTCCTCTTACGATTGTGGAGGTTTCGTTGGACTTTTATCCTTCATCTAGTGTAAGCAATCTCATTTGTGTTAAGCCACCCCCTTCCATATCTCTTTATTGAAAAAAAAAAATTTAGCAACACATTTTAGTTGGGTATTTCTATGGACATAGATTATCCTTCCTATCTATGCAAAAGTTAGCTCGCTCCATGTAAAAGGATGTTGGTTTAGTGGAGATCTTTTCTAATGGCTACGGTTTTTTCTTTTTCAAATTCAAAGATGAATTCTCTCTTTCTAAAGTGCTAGGGCCATCATGGTTATTTGCTAACCAACCAATTGTTTTGAAACGGTGGAAATTGGGAGCAGATTATGATAGAGTATATCCTAGAAAGTTATCGATTTGGATCAAGACGTAGGGGGTTCCTACGAAGTTCCTTCACAAAGATGGAATAAGGTATGCTGCAAGTGCAATTGGACGCCCATTCTAAGTTGATTTGGTATCAACCAAAAATGAACAAATCATGCACGTGAGGGTGTCCAAATGCTGTGTTATTGGACATTCAATAGCAAAGTGTGATGGTTAAAAAAACAAAGGAAACAATCATTATGAGAATTTTTCTTCGATTAGAGAGAAGAATATGTCTACAGCACCTAAGTCCATAATAGAACAAGAAATTCCAAGAGTAGATTAAGGTTTGACGAGTATTGTTCTCAAGGAAGGTGGTCCTACACACATTTAAAAACCCACTACACCCAATAAAAATCAAGATAAGTACATCTTGATTGAGGTTACAACTTTGGATGGTTCTTTTTCAAGGCAACTGGGTATCGATGGTGATTATTCCAAAGTAAGGCCTATTAGTTTAGAGGCACACATTGAGGAGGCGTAATAGGTTGGTTCATGAGAAAAGATTGATCATGACTCGATTAACTCTCTTGCTTCCTTTGTTTAAGAGACCCAAGAAGTCTCCTCTAATGTGGATCAAAGTGAGAAAATTGGAGGTAACAATTGGAATGCTATTAAAAAAAGGAAATCACGCGAGAAAAAAGAAAGAGAGAACTCCGAAAACAACTCCAATGCTTCTCAATCCGAGTCTTGACTTTGGCCCTTTTGGTTATAGCCTGTCTTTCTTTTGTTTAAAATAATATTAGCCACATGGAACATCAAGGGTCTCAATGACCTCCATAAAGCCAAAGCAATAAAAGATTTTTGTATTGAGAATCATATTTCCCTGCTTAGTTTAATTGAAACCAAAGTCAAGGCTAATAAATCAATTACAGTCTGGTCAAGAATCCTCACCATTTGGAATTCTGAACTACAACCGAGTAGCCATATTTGGGTAGCTTAGAATCTCTCTGTTTGGAAGGTGGTCATCCTTTCTTCAAATAAGCAAATCGTCCATTGTTTTTGTCGTCTTCTTGAAGAGGATAAAAAAATTCTGGTTCACTCACATTTATGCTGCTAACTCCTCTATAGAAAGATCTACTTTATGGGCTGATTTACTTAGAATCAAAAACACAATTCAAGGACCTTATTTGCCGGCTAGTGGTTTTAATAAGTGCCACTATGTGAAAGAGAAGTTAGGAGGTAATGAGGTGATTACCTCTAGCATGGAACATTCTAATAGTTTCTATTTTGATGCTGATTTGGATGATGCAACAGCTTATGGCCCTATCCATTCTTTGTCAAATAAATGTTCTTTAAATTTGTTCATGAGGAGACTAGTTAGAGATTAATTGACTTGGAGTGGACTCAATCTTTTCCGAAACAAATGTCACTATTGGTCCTCTTGGGTTTTTGACTACAACCCACTAATTGTCAATCTTCCTTTGGAGACTATGCCAAAGAAGATTCCATTTAAATTTTTTTATTTTTAGGGCAAAGGTCCAAATTTCCTCCCTTCGTGAAGCATGTATAGAAGATAGAAATTGCAGGAACTCTTATGTTCAGTGGTTACTAAGCTTAGGTTGGTCAAGAAAGAATTGAGGAATTTCAACAAAAAACACTATCTCGATACCTCTTGAAGGGTGCTGATTTTGCATGAACAGCCGAAACATTAGATAAGGGTATCAGCCTAAAAAAAGAGGCAAGGATAGGCCCCATTGTACAAAAAACAAACTCAACTAGGACACCTAAGAACCCGAGCAAAACACCTCAAAAGGTACAAAAAAAAAGGTGTAAGGATCGAGATGTTGGCAAAGTAATCAAAGAGCACTATGACTAGTAAAAAAAAAAAGATAACATTTGTAACAGCATAAGGGTTAAGACCCAGTCTTCTTTCATTCCTTGCTCTCCAAACGTAACAAATCACAATCCTAGTAAGAAGCTTCCATTTAGGAGTTACGAGGACCAAATATGTTGAAGAGGTCCGCAATAGAGTTTGCACTTAGAGGAAGCACTCCATTGTTAAAGAAAGTATCCTCCAAAGCTTTTCAAATATTTGACACAAAAGAGTGTTTTAAAAAAAGATGGCAATGTGATTTTTCATCTTTGTTGCAAAGATAACAAATATTTCGAGAGGCAACTCTCCATAACACCAACTTATCTAGAGTGTACAGTTTTTATCATGCTACAAGCCATAGAATAAAAGAAAATCTGGGTATCTGCTTCCTTTATGGATGGCTAATCTAAGTGACGTATCCGCTTCCTTTATGGATAATTGTCGCAACAATTTATCTTTCTAAACAAACTTATCTTCACAATTCACCCTAGGGATGAAGGAGCCTTGGAATTCCTCCTTAATTGATTCCTAAAAATTCCCTACTGGCCAATCCCAACCCTCTTCACGAATGGTACAACAAAGTCTAGCTTCCTTAAGGTAACCAAAAGAGTAAATTGATCTTTCACCTAACCAAGAAACTAACGTACCCCTTACATCATACCATAATGATATAGCATTTCCATTTCCAACTTCCCATTTGAATAAGGACTGTGCCAGCGGTCTTAGCTGTAGAATCTTTTTCTAAGACCAAGATGCATTTGAAGGAATTTTAATGAACCAAAAATTCCTAGTCTTTTAAAAGCTCTAACCTAACCCAACTAGACCATAAAGCTTCATGCGCATCCAAACAGAAATACCAAATATGTTTAAGTTAGGCTGCTTTATTCCACACCACCAAATCAATAATGTCAAGCCCACCCTCCTTCGGTTTGCTCACTAAGTCCCAATCTACTTTAGCCTTAGCCTTAGCCTCATTACTACCATTACACAAAACCACCTCATCTTCATAATAATAACCTTCAAGATACTTCTACACAAGATAAAAATAGAAGACCGAAAAACATATAGGGAGAAGAGAATGTTCCTAACCAATTGGACCTAGCCAGCATGAGAGAGCTTTACAGGAGCAATGGTAAATGATTTTGCGAAACTTCTCAATAAGGAATTGGCAAGTAGCCTTATTAAGCTTATAAGAGGAGAGAAGAACTCTTAAATATTTAATGGGCATGGAACCATAAGCAAAATTCAAAATCTACCCGATACTTTGCCTTGGTTTCAAAATTCAAACTCTTCTCCTGACTAGTTTTAAGGCCAAATAGTAGATAGAATTCATCAAGAGCTTCTTTTATCAAACGGGAAGACGTAGGTCACCTTAAGAAAAGATCAACACATCATCTACAAAACATAAGTGATTAAGACATTCTTTGCGATACCTCCAATGATATGAAAACCCATCGTTGCTATACATTTATCTCATAAGACACGAGAAGATTTCCACTGCCAACTATAGAAATTTGTAAAATAAGTGTATATTTTTTTATTTTTCTGTACATTTTATGAGTGATTTATATAGATAATGCGTTACTACCAATCCTTACCTAATACTACATTAATTAGCCTATCTAGTAAATATAATATTATTCAAATACTTATTCCTATTTTATAACATTCTCACTCAAGTTGAAGCATAGATATTGATTATACCCAACTTGTTATAGAGCTAATCAACTCAAGTTCCATTTAGAGCCTTTGTAAAGAGATCCCTAATTGTTCCCTAACCTTCACATATCCTATAAAGATTAAATTCTATTGCACCTTCTCTTGAACAAAATAGCAATCAATCTCAATATATTTAGTTTATTCATGAAACACAAAGTTTAACGCAACATGAAGAACAACTTGGTTATCATACCACAATTTTGTTGATATTGAAATAGTTAGTTCAATCTCATCAATAATTGATATATCTACAACACTTCACATGTAAACTGAGCCATAGCTCTATACTCTAACTCTGCATCAGATCTCAACACAATATCTTGTTTCTTATTCTTCCATGAAACTAACTTTCCTCCAAAGAAAACACAATAACTAATGATTGATTTCCAGTCAACCTTAGATACAATCCAATCTGCATCTGAAAAACATTCTATAAGAAAGTGACCATGACTCTTATAAAATATACCTCGTCCAAGAACACCCTTCAAATAACACAAGATAAGCTCCAATGCAACCCAATGATTAATTGTCAAATAAGATATAAATTAACTTACAACACTAACAAAATATATAATATCAAGACGAATTACTATAAGATAATTCAACTTTCCCACCAACCTCTTTTACCTCTCAAGATCATCAAATAAATCTCCATCCTTAGTGAGTTGTATATTAGGTGGTAGTGGAAACCTATCTTTCCTATCTCTTTCAACAAATCAAGTACATACTTTCTTTAAGACAAGACGATACCTTTCTTACTCACCATTTTTAACTCTCAAAACATATTTCAAACCCAAGATCCTTTGTGTGGAATTAGCTTTAGAGAAAGGTTTTCAAAGAGGATGTTCCCAAAGATCACTTCTAGTAATAATGATATCATCTATATAAACAACAAAAAAGATAATACCAAATGAAGAAAATTTATAAAACACCAAATGATCAAAACTTATTCTTAGTCATACCAAACCTGTCAAACACTTGACTAAACTTGCTAAACCAAACTCGAAAACTCTACTTCAAACCGTATAATGATTTCCGAAGATGACAGACTTTCCCATTCTCCTCCTAAGTGTCAAGGTCTCATTTTTATAACGTACTCGTATTAACAAGAGTATTTTTTTTTGTACATATTGCAACATAAAAGGAAGCTTTCTTTTTTTCTTTTTTCCATTTTAGCTAAGGCTTCATTATTATTACAAATTTTCACTTTTAAAAAAATAATACAATTTCATCAGTTTTAATGTTTCCTCTTGCCAAACCCAAAAATGACCATAAAGCTATTTACGGTGGTGTAAGTACTCTTCTAGATTAAAGATCTTACTCATTACGTTGATTGATCATGATCAATTACACTTATTACATATACATTACTTTTATGCACTTGCACTAGTTTTATAATACCATCGAAATTAATATGTGTATTATTCATTTTTCAATTCGTATGGTGTTCCTCATATTTACTATTGGCTTTTTTTCTTATTCATATTACTTACAGGTTTAAGTATTGTTGGCTAGCATTATGTTCGAGTTAGGCTTGCTTACTACTGTAAAAGTAAAACAGTAAGTGTCGCACAATTTATTTATGTGCTAAAAAAAGCACTAAACCATGATAGTTGGTATCGGAGTCTAAGTTATTTCAGCGAGAACAATCATAACACCACAAGAGTAAGTGAGCAAGAAGCTAAATAGCTTAAGCGAAATCCTCAAGGGATTGTCCAAACAGATGGATGATTTGATAGCACTATCAATAAGAGTTGCTGAAGTTAAGGCAAATCGTTAGAATGTGAATGTTAAAACGACCGAGATAATTGAAAATTTTGATATCACAGTGCAGACATTCAAAGAAGAAATGTATGTGACAACTAGCAAGGTGAGACAACAACTAAAAACTCAAGTAGAAGACTTGAGAAGACAAGCTAATACTACTGCCTCAACCAATTTTGTTGAGAAGTTGAGAGCACAAGTAGTTATTTTGACTTGAGCTATGGAGTATGCTCTTACCCTTGCTCCCATACGTGCTCCTATTCATGTGAAACATCTAAAGATACCAGAGCCTAAAGTATTCATTGGCATGAGGGATACCAAATTATTCAAGAACTTTCTATTTAATATGAAATAGTATTTTATTGTTGTGGGGACAAATGATGAAAAAACAAAAGTCACCATAGTTGCAATATACTTAACTAGTGATGCTAAGCAGTAGTAGTGCATCAAATATGAGGAGATCCAAAATGGTAATGCTCATATATACGTGAGTTGAGTTACTAGCTTAGTTTTTTCCCTGAGAATGTTGAATACAATAACCAAAAGAAGTTGAGAGAACTTCGATAAGATAATAAAATCAAAAAGTATATCCATGAGTTCTCAACATTGATATTGGACATCAAGAGCATAGCTAAAGATGATAAGCTATTCTACTTCCTAAAATGATTAAAGCCCTATGTTAGGAATGAGTTGCAAAGGTAACAAGTTACGAACTTGGCTATAATGCAAACAACAGTTGAGCGCTTAACTGACTACACTCATAACAATAAAGGAACGAACATATCAACATAGCACGAGTGTGAAAAGTCAATCAAGTTAGACAAAGTTGAGTGGAGGAGCTCCAAGTTTAAGTAACAACAGTAGTAACACTGGAAAGAATTAAAAGAAATCCTATAACTCTCACCAATCTGGAAAGAATGAGGCAACCAATAAAGGTAAAAAGCCCTAATTCTCAAGTTTCCTGTGTAATGACCCGTACAAAGTAGCTGAATGTCTATACAAGGCTACGCATAATGTTATGACACAAAATTCAAGGAGTATATGCCAAGATAACGAGTCGAACAATGAAAGGGAGGATCAATCCCAAATGGGCCCGTTACACATGTTGTTGGCTATTGGAAAGAGTTCCCTAACACGACGTAAACCTAAGACCGACAATGAGTTGATGTATGTCTAAATGAACATCAACAACAAGAGTGTCGATGTAATGATAGATTTCGGCACCATACACAACTTCATTGATTTGCTTGAGGTGGAAAGATTAGGGTTGATGCTTACTGAAGACACTGGCTAAATTAAAGTTACTAACTCTAAGGCCCATCCTATCCGAAGAGTTACAAGAAGAGTGAAAGTAAGGGTAGGGGATTAAAGTGGAAATCTCAACTTTATAGCTATTTCATTGAACGACTTCAACATAGTCCTTGAGATAGATTTCTTGAGATAGGCTAGAATTGCTCTTATGCTACAGCATATTATTTGTTATTCATAAGTGAAAAGCCATGCTACATGACAGTTTAAAGAAACAGGGTAAGTAACAACGGCAAAGAAGGGAAAAATATTGAGACTATGATGCTATCAGCGCTTCAACTGAATAGTAGACTTAAACATCAGCAGCCGACTTTCTTGGCTATTCTTATAAAAAAAGAGGAAGTAAGAAAGACGAAGATACCAACGGTACTAGAGAGTATCCTCAAGAAGTATAATTCTGTGATGCCTAACAAGTTTTCAAGAGTTACCTCCTAGACAGGTAGTAAATTATGAGAATGAACTGATTCCTAATGCCAAACTACTCACTAAAGCTTCTTACAGAACGTTGCCTCCCAAACTTGTTGAATTGAAGAAGTAGTTGGATGAATTGTTAGAGGCAGGCTTCATTTAACTCTCAAAAAGCACCATATGGGGCTCCTGCTCTATTTTAAAAGAAGCAGGATAGGAGTTTGAGATTGTGTAATGACTATTGTGCTCTAAACAAGTTGGAAAGTGAAGAATTATTATTTGATTCCTCCAATTGCTGATCTATTTGATCAATTGAGTGAGACCAAATACTTTACCAAGTTGGATCTTCACTCAAGCAATCATCAAGCTTGCATTGTTGAGGGTAATGACCTCAAAACAACGTGATGTAACTCAGTATGGCACTTATGAGTTTTTAATGATATCTTTCGATCGCATCAATGCTCTTGCAATATTTTACACCTTAATAAATAATATATTACATGAATATCTTGATAAATTTATAATCGTCTATCCAGACGATATTGTTGTGTATAACAAGATATTACAGGACCATACAAAACACTTATGAATAGTTTTCGAGAAACTGCAAGAGAATCAATTGTATGTGAAGTGCGAGAAATATGCCTTTGCTCAAAAATGCATCAACTTCTTAGGTCATGTTGCTGAACAAGGGCAAATCCAAACAAATATAGCTAAGGTGGAAGCAATCAAATAATGGCCAATGCTAAAAAATGTAATAGAGTTACAGTCCTTCATTAGACTCGCCAATTACTACAAAAGATTTGTTGAGGGATATTCTTGCCAAGTTACACCCCTTACAAATATGTTGAAAAGGGATCGTGTATGATCATGGGATAAGAGGTACCTTCAAAGGGTTAAAGCGTATGGTGACGAAGAAGCCAATCCTTGCACTTCCTAACATTTCCAAACCTTTTAAAGTCTACACAAGTGCCTCAGATATTGCATTGGGTAAAGTGTTGATACAAAAAGATCATTTAATAGTATACGAGAGTAGGAAGCTGAATCAAACAAAGCGCAAATACTCAACCCAAGAAAAAGAGTTACTTGCAACCGTTCACTATCTAAAGACTTAGAAACAATATTTGTTGAGATCAAAATTTCTAATGAAGACAAAAAATTCTACTGCAAGCCATATATTGACTCAATCGAATCTCTTGGCTAAGTAAGCTAGATGGCAAGAATTCCTTATAGAGTTTGATATGGAGATTGAGCAACGCAGTAGGCAAACTAATTAAGTGGCAAATACTTTGAGCAAGCAAGCCGATTTAGCTTATTTAGTGTAGATTGTGCACTAATCAATGAACCAAATCTTGACTTCAATTCAAAAGCAGATCAAGCAGCATGTAGATCAAAACCCGTTGGCCAAAAAATCTCAAGTAATTGATTGAAGAGAAGACTAGCAGATTTTGGATAAAAGACGACCTTATCTACACAAAGGAGTACCGATTCCCAAAGGTAAGCAACTTAAGAAGGGCAATCATAATAGAATATTGTGATAATCTGTGGGCTAGACATCCCAACTAGCAGAGAATACTAAACTTGTTGAAGCAAGACTATTATTGGACGAATATAAAAAAGGATGTGACGAGTTATATAAAAACTTGCTTAACCTATCAACAAGACAAAGTTGAGAAGTAGAAGACTGTAAGCCTGTTGGAGCCAGTTCCAATGCCATCTCACCAATGGGAGAATGTCTCCATAGATTTTATCACTTTCCTGCCAAAAGTGGAGCACTTATCCATTTTTGTTACTAACAAGTTTTCTAAGTATGCCATCTTTATTTCTACTATGATGAGTTCAAGTGCAGAAAAGACAACCCAACTTTTCTTTAAGCATGTTGCAAAGTTCTAAGATGTACCTCAAAATATTGTGAGTGATAGGAACGCCACGTTTATAAGGAAGTTTTAGACAGAGTTGTTCCTCCTGGGACTCAAGCCGATCATAACCTTTAACTACTATTCACAAAATGATAGGTAGATAGAGAAATTCAATAGTTTGCTGGGAGAATACCTTTAGTACTTTGCTACTATCAACTAGAAGAATTGAGTTAACTTGCTGAATATCTTCTAATTCTGTTTCAACATCCAACAAAGCTCTTCCTCCAAGAAGAGCCTACACAGTAGCCACACCATATACCAGAAAATGCCCAAAAACTTATCGATCCACTAGGAATTAGAAGCAAAGTTCAGAAGTAGTGAACGTAACTTGAGAAGGCTTTCAAAAGGATAAAAAAATGGGCAAATCAAAACCGCTGACCCAAAGAATACAGTGTTAAAGATCAAATCCTCATAAAGCTTCTTCCCAAATAAGTCCCATCATTAAGGAACAAGGATAGAAGATTGATCAAAAAATATATTAATCCAATTCCTATCATCTTGAAGATTGGAAGAGTAACCTATAAGGTCGAGCCTCCTCCATGGTTAAAGATCTATCAAGTTTTTCATGTCAACATTTTGAAGCCATATTATCTAAACATAAGAGAACCATCTTGCAATATCTAAGCGGTTGCATGTCAAGATCAAATCTAACCCAAGTCAAGTTGTAGAAGACATCCTTGCAAAGTGAACAGTCAAAGATCCTGCCACTAGAAAAGAACATCTAAGATATTTAGTCAAGTGGAGAGATTGAGGAAAAGAAAATACTAGTTAGGAGACTAAAGAAAACCTAAAGCCCTTATCCAAGAGAAAATTAGCCTTACCAGCTAGAAGACTTCTACCGCTAGATCTCAACTCCAGTATATATTATCGAGAATGTCAATAGAATTAAGTAAGAAATGATGTCAAGGTCCCATTTTTATAACGTACTTATATTAGCAAGGGCTTATTCTTTTATACATATTGTAACATAGAGGGAGAGTTTTTTTTTTCATTTTAACTAAGACAAAACTATTATTAGAAATTTTCATTTTTAAAAGATAATACCATTTCATCGGTTTTAATATTTCCTCCTACGTTGGTTGATCATCACCAACAACACTTATTACATACGTATTACCCTCGTGCATATACATTGTAACATTACAATACCGTTGGAATTAATAAAAGTATGCTATCTATTTTTTTATTCATGTCGCATCCCTTATATTTACCATTAGCTTTCTTTCTTTCTTATTCTTGTTACTTACAAGTTTAAGTTTTGTTGACTAGTATTATATGCAAGTTAAGCTTATTTACTATTGTAAAGGCATGACAATAAATGCTATTTGTGTCATAGAAAAAACCTCGAATCATGACACTAAGCAACAAACCTAGGTGATTACTCCATATAAACTTCCTATAGATAACCATGTAAAAACACATTCTTTATATCTAACTAATGCAATGGCCAATCTCTAGCAACTAACATTGATAGGAACAAACAAATAAAAGTCAATTTAGTAATAAGTAAGAAAGTATCAGAATAATCTACACCATAAGCTTGAGCATAGCCCTCAGCAACAAGACGGGCTTTAAGTCGAGCTACAGATTCGTCGGGATTAACTTTAATAGCAAACACCTATGTACATCCAATAGCTTTTTTTCCTATTGGTAAACTAACCCAATTCCTAAATACCATTAGCATCTAAAGCATTCACCTATCATTATTGCACGCCAACCAAGATAAGATAAAGCCTCATGAAGAGTTTTAAGAATGGATATCGTATCAAGGGAGGCAACAAAAGAACATGAAGACACCAATAATTGATCATATGATAAAAATAATGAAATAGAATGAGTATATTGTCATTTACCTTTACAAAGTGCAATTAGTAGGTCAAGATCATTATCAGGTGGATCTAATACCAAAGAAGAAGATGATGCACGACATGTCACGGAACGATTCTAACATTTGGTATACACATGGTGAATTAGTAGAGGAGGTGCTAGTGGTACTAAAGGTGATGGTGTTGTTATAGATACAACATTGGGCAACTAATAGGTAATGAGATAACTAATAAATCATCACTCTCTCCCTTGCTATTAGGAGATTCAAAAGTAGGAAAAAAGAAAGGACAATGCTTCATAAAGATAACATCAGCAAACATACAATACTTGTTAAGACCAAGACAGTAACATAGATACCTTTTTTATAGACGAGAATATCCTAAGAAAACACATTTTACAGATTTAGAATCTAACTTAGTGACATTAGAGATTTTCAATAAAAAAGATAGGTTTTGTAAGAAAATGAATGTTATAAAAAACCCCACTTTGAAGAACTAATGAAGGCATACGGTTAATAAAAAAATAGGCTATTGAAATAGCTTCTGCCTATAAGTGTTTAGGAACATGTGTTTAAAATAAGAGTGTCTTTGACTGTCTCAAGAAGAAGTCTATTTTTTTCTCGACAACACCATGCTAAGACAGCATATCAACACCCAAAGTTTGATGAATAATATCCTATTTAGTTATATAAGTTTTAAATGCCTCAAATATTCTTTAGCGTTGTCAATTCTCAAAATTCGCACAAGAGCATTAAACTGTGTTTGAATTTCAACACAAAAAGCAATAAAGTGAAAAAATAACTCAAAACGGTTTTTCATCGAATAAAGCTAGGTCGTTCTAGGAAAATTATCAACAAATGTAACAAAATAATGAAATCATTTTTTTTTTTTTGGTAAGTAAAATTCATTAATATAAAGGAGAATATACAAAACCCAAGAGGGTGAGGTTACATACAAGCTTGTTTTTTGATCAGCCAGAGATTGTTGTTCTGAAACCAAAGGTTGATGGTTCTTTGGGAGGTAATTATTTTCAACATTATTCATAATATCATCTATTTCCTCTAAGGTAGTATTTCCTAATGAGGATAAACTTTATGCAAAAGAAAGTTGCTTTTTGGTAGGATTTCCAAGACTATTAAGATAAAATTGGTTCTGTCTACTTAAGCACTAGCTGCCAAATTACCGCTTCTGTGCAAAAGGTGCTACTTTTGACTAAAAATGACTAAAGGAGCTTTAGCTTTTTCCTTTGTCATGTCAGGATGCAAACCAACCTTAGGAACAGAGCCACTACATAGCTTAAGCAAAATGTTGCCATTTTCCACACGGGGAGAACCATCCACGAACTATTGGATGTCAAAGGATGGCTAGCTTGAAGGGCCACCTTCGTGACCTTCAAACAACAAGAAGTAAGCAATCAAAAGAGAAAAGGAAAAGAGGATAAAAGGAGGTTGTTTTACGTAAAGAAAAGTAGTTTTTTTACCGAAGCTAGGGGTAGGGGGTAAAAAAGGAAGAGCTAGAGAGAAGATAGAGCATTTTCTCTCTCTAAAGTGAAGAGATAGCCAACTCTAGATACGAAATCCAGTTTTAGACGTAACTGAACAAAGACCTCAAACATCAAAATGCACAAGCTCAAAAAGCACTTTCTCTTTTATTGACAATGGTGTTTTGCAAATTAACATGATTCACATTCTAAAGACAACACACTTTGCAATCGACAACACAATTTTTTTTAAGGCAGAGAGAGAATGATGTCCCAATCGGCAATGACCTTCAAAAGGAGTTGAAGTACATGAGCTAACAAAAGACTTAAGCATACTTACTTGAGTATCTAGTATATAAAGACCTCCTGAAACATATCCTTTACCAATAATATTCTTCGTGATGAGATCTTGAAATAGATAATAATCAAGAAAAAATAATACACAGCAATTCAAAGCACGGGTAATCTTGCCAACGGATATTATATTAAAAGAAAAATCAAGAAGACTCGAGATTGATGATAAAGAAAGTCATGGAGTAGGATAAACAACAATAGAACCTGGAACATATGATGTGGAACCATTTGCCAAAGTCACTAAAGAAGAAAAGGTGTGTGGATTATAAGTTGTGAAAAGATTAGGATTATTTATCAAATGATCAATAGCACCCAAGTCAATAACTCGTTATAAAGAGGAGAAAATAGGCACTTACTCGGATTACCTAAACCAGCAATAACAATAATAGGGTGAGCTAAATTCTTCAAATTTTCTTTGTACTAAAGGAATTTATCATATTCTTCTATAGAAACAGTAATTTTCTGTTCACCATTCATTGATACCCAAATCAAAGAATCTTACATCGAGAAAACCTCAAATCTTCCACTAAGATCGGAACCAAGAGACGGAACACTCAAAAGGCTATTCTTTGAATTGCAATATTTTGCATTTGGGTAATTTATTTTTGTAGACTTCAATTTTATGAAGACATTTGTTTTTGTAAAATCATGCAATGTACGTCACACACTTCCAAGTACAAGTAATAAGTGTTGTGATTCAAATTACTCCACAAAATTGCATGAGATAAAGGATTAAAGGAAAGGAACAAGCAATCTCAACAAACCTATGTATTGATGTTCTAACTATCATTAAGAATTTCAACTTTAGACCAAAAACAATCCAAGAGTGGAACACTACAAAGCAAAGTATACCAACTTAAGGTCCCGTCATCTAGAATCCTCAAGGAAAAAGATCAAATTGGCCCTTAAGAACAACTTAATGCATTATCTCCCTTCGACTATTTGAGACAAATGCTGCAAAAGGAAGTAAACTCCATGGACCAATCCATCATCTCCACCCTATAAGAACTACAAGATCACCCTAAAGACGCCTTCGACATCCAAGGATTGCAGACCTACCATAGAATCTCCTTTCCAAATTGTATAAACTTCTTCTAAAACATCAACATTCTAGATGTATCTAATGATATCTATAAAGATGGATTAATTTATTATTCAATGAATGACTAATCCAACTTAAATATTTGTTATTGGGAGAATTACGTGAGAGGATATCAACATTTAGGAGTAAATTTAAATAAAAGATCAACATTTTAAAACTTTAAAATAAGAAATCAATATTTTATTAGGTGTTTAAAATAAGAAATCGCCATTATAACGACATTAATCTTAAGTAATGTGGCAATTATTAATCACGTAACACACACGTAGCATTGACATGTATATTTAAATACCAATAAATAGAATAAAATCGAAAAAAATATTAAAATTATAAAGAAAAAAGTATCTAAAAAATAAAACAAATATTAACAAAACTTTATAATATGATTAAGTATTATATTTATATAAATATAATTAATTTTTATTTTCATGGCTGCAAAATCCCACGCAATGGGTCCTAAGGCCATCAACCAATTTACTCCAAGGACAACATTGACTCCACACAATGGTAAAGAATATAAGATGAGTGAATGGAACAGTAACCAACTTCAGCAGCATTCTATGGCAAATCCCAGCTCTAAGGAACCTTTTTCCATTAGCCACCACAACATGCAACCTCTCTTGAACTTCCATTGCCAGCCGCAACTTGGTCACCAACACTTCATTTATAAAACTATGCGTATTTCTAGTGTCGATAAGCACTAGAACAGGATGTTTCTGAATTTGGCCTCTCACCTTCATGGCTTGCGCCTATGTAAGGCCCACCATGGCAAGCAATGATATTTCAACTTCTCCTTCTTCCTTACCATCCAGTTCTTCCACTTCGTTTTCCTTACCTTCCATCACACATTCCAATCAAAACAATTTCTTACATTTATGGCCCACTATAGAAGGCTCATCACAATTAAAACACAATCCCTTGGCACATCTCTCTTCCATTTCTGTTTTGCTAATTTTTTTTGCATAACCAGGCCTGCTTGGTGACGCTACTAAAGCCAAACCTCACCCAATTATCTGCCTCTTCCTTTATCATCACTCTTCATTTGTCATACAACCTTGCCAAACTCATTGCTTGTACAAGGCTGGCGGGTTTCTAAAGTTCAACCTCAATTGATAAATAATCTTTTAAACCACTAATAAAAATCCTCATCCCATGCTCTGGCAGTAAGGATGTAACTTAGGGCTGAAAGTTGCTCGAAGTTCCATTGATAACTCTCCACCGACCCAAGTTAGCACAATTTCGCCAATTCACCGATTCTATTGCTCCTTACCGGTGATCTGAAGCACAATTCACACAAGAAAACTCAGGCCAAGCGAAGCGAGGATGTTCACTCTGCAACTTCAAGTACCACAGTTGAGCATCAACTTCCAAATGAAACGCTACAATATTTACTTTCTCCTTCTCCCACATGCTGATGTTTAAAAAAATTCCTCTCACCTGTTGAGCAAATCAAGCGGATCCTCGTTACCAGCAAATTTAAGGAAATCCCACTTGGCATACTTAGGCAAAATGACACCTGGATCTGTCCTTATTCCTCCATGCAAGTTATTACCCACTTCTTCATTAACGTGCTCTCCAACATGCTAACTCACGCCATCACATGACAAACCATCCACTTGAGTCGCCAATTTTCCCTATCTTAACTCCATGCGCTCCATACGAGCCCTATCCTCTCTGTGAATCGCCAGCAAGGTTTCCAATTGCTGATGTACTTTCGTCAACTCATCCATAAAGCCTGGCTCTAATGCCAAATTGTTATGAGATCGAACTTGTTCAGGTTTCCTTCCTCGTTTACCTATAATGTTAGTGAAGTTCAAGCTTGTTAAGAGAGAATCTGATGATCTCATAAGGAAAGAATTTTCTGAGAAAATAGGCTAGTTAGTATCCATTGATTTCTGCTTTTATTTTTGTACAACCGAGGGTGGCAGTTACCACTGTATTACAACTATCCCTATTTTCTCTCCAACACAATTTACTAGTAACCGTAATAAACTTCCTAATCTGCACAGATCTAGTCACATCAGCATCAATTCAGGTCTTACATGTACAGCCCCTATAACACAACTAACACTTACACTCATACAACGTACTAGTACACGCACATACAGGACACAGAGCAACACATAGAATTGGTCGTTATTTGTTGTGTTTTGTGCCTCCAATAAACAAGCTTGAAAGGAGTAATTTGCTGCCTGCTGACAGCTTGTCTAAGGGATAGTAATAACAGCTGCAGTCATAGTAGCAGTGCTCATGAAATTACGGGTATACTGATGGTGGCAGAGTGGTGATGGTGGTGTTTCCGCATTATGGAGTATACTTTAGATAGTAATCACAACCCTATTGCAATTAAACTGTTAAGCTCACCAAAAAAACAAGGACCATAAAATGATCCCTTTCTCCAATCTTTCCATTTGTCCACGTATCACTTCCCTTTTTTTATTGTAATTGATCAAGCTTACTAAGAGGACCTCATTGCTACACTAACGAAAGAATCCTCAATATAGATAACAGATCATACAAGCAGAAAGAAGATGAAGGAATCTTGGGGAATTTCTAACTGAACAATAGATCATTATCTTATACATACATTTGCTTGGATAAAATAATCCTACAATCATGTACACAATCACTTAAAATAGTCTAACTGGAATTTACAAACTAATCCCATCAACCTATTTTTCTAGAATTTGAAATTTGGAAAGCTGATTTGATTAACCAAGGGAGATCAGCTTAAGAAAAAAGAAGCTGATCTTCTTCATGTAGCACCTTATAAAGAGTAACATGGAAGCGTAATTGTACAGGAGCACTAGTACGCTACTCTTCTTGAAAAAATGACAGACCAAGATCAGTGATTGCAAGGACAAGGCGACCTCTCCACAAGTGGATATATTTTGGCAATGAAAAATTCTGCACATAGGAAAGGGACATATTCATCAGAAGTAAAACTATGGCTGTAAATAATCAATATATTGGCAAAATAGGCACCAAATAAAGAAACTTGACAAACAGAATAGCGAGAGAGGCTTAAACAAGAAAGGTGAAGACTACAACTGGGATAGTTAATAGACATCTGATCTGGTTCCTAATGCAAATATACAAGAATAGGGAATAGGGGAGAGGAGGAAGAAACAGAACTCTTAGATTGCACTTATGCAGCTTTAGCAGCATGCTTGTGGAAACAAGATAGATGCATCACAGCAAAATCAACCGTAATTTGCATCAGAATTCTGAATACTAGAACTAGATCGGAAGAGAACTTCATGAATCCAAAGGATGCCTCCAAAAAGATTCTAAGGTTCTGGCCAATATGTATGTTGCTCCTTAAAATTTGCAGATGAAGCCAATACTTTAGGGCATTTTTTCTCAAGTGTATTTTCCTTGGGTATTTTCCAGATATTCTAACAAATGAAAGATGCTTAGTTAGCTCATTGAAGAAAAGATTAGTCACTCTCTGCAGGGATGCTTTGAAGAAACCAGCTGTTGCAATTTCTTCGGCCTAAAAATTTGATCGAGAAAGGTATCCAAGCTTCGACAGCTAAAGACTCATAGAGCACAAACCAAATTCCAAGAGCTTACCAAATGTACAAAATACTTTGTATTGAAGCATTTTACCACCCCTACTAAAAGCCTAAACAATTACGCCATCGAAGCAGGCTGTCTGGAAGTAGGCAACCGTCCAAATGGAAGAGGACACAGAAAATGCAGAAGAGTCAAGCTTTATCAAGATTGAAATGCAAGCAAAGTTAAAAAAGCATTGACATTGATGATGATGAGCTTTGAAGTTGCGTTAGGAAAAATTTCCCTCCCCTTTGGAATCAGATTGGCAGAGCCCAACTAACTCCATCTTTTGGACATAAGACTTAGGAAGGGAATCAAGCATTTCATCAGAAAATGACAGTAAGAATATCCACCATCAAGCTATGCAAATTTGTTGACAAACCTATGTAACTATAAAGACCACTTTCAATTGAGAAAATAAGGTGCAAAAGAGAAATATTGAACAAGAAAAGATTGTTGAGCACATTAACATCCTCAATAAAGAATGAAAGAGAGTGCCAAAGCAGGGAGGAGAAAGTTTAAATGGCAGTGAAGAACAAAGGTTAGGCAATGAATTCAAATGAATATACAACTTAGGAGACAAATCTAGAGAATTGTGACTTAAACATAGTATTTTATGAGGTAGCTACCAATCATAGGATGAATATATTTGTCAATAAAAGCACAGAAAGGGTGATTTTAGAAGGGAGGAATTGAGGAAGGCTGAACATAAGTGCCATAAGAACTTATTGAAGGAGAATTTCAGAGACATCATTCCTACAAGTTCACTTCTGTGTAACACATGAGCTATCTATTAGTATCGGAGATTTTTGTAGCTCAGAAGCTATATATACTATCCATCCAACAAAAATCTCAGTCCACCATGAAAAGAACAACATCAATGTACACACCAATTGAGAGAAAGTAGAGGATGCTTATGGTGCACTTCAACACAAAATTAACTCACCTAATTCATTCTCCTTTCCACTCAATTAGATCACTGCGTGGCACAAAGAGCCTCGCTGCTTGCTCCTCAGCTTCAGTGTCATTAACAACCCCCCGACATCCTACAGAGCCACAGTAGCAGGCCAGTCTTTCATCAATTGAGAAAAACCTGCAATGCAGACTCCAAAGATCAATGCAAAATTGTAATGAATATGCAAAGCACAGATGAAAAGTAGCACAAGATCATAAAAAGTTTTAGAACTAGAACCTGTAATCATATGTTAGTTCTTCCCATCTTTTGATATCTCTCTTCGCGAAGATAATAATATGCTCATCCCCATTGACACTTATGACCCTAGAATAACAATTTGGCTGCACAGACACAAAGAAATAAGAAAGATAAGGACCACAAGAAAGCAACATCATCAGACATGCAGCATGAATCAGTTTTTCTTATGGAATTTCTTATTGAAAGAGTCAACAGAAAATATAAGTCTTTCTGGATGGTCAATGATACATGGAATGTTCAACAAATGATGTACCACATGAATTTAATAACCTAGTTCGACTGATCACACTGCCTAATTAGGGAGATGGATCATTTTCCACTAAGAAAAATAAATCATACACAAAAATAAACTTGAAACCACAAAGAATCACCATCTGAAAGTACAAAATACAGCCAATTTATAAAGTGATTCGGGAAAGTGACTTGGAAGGATGACAAGAAACAAAAATAAATAAATTAAATTAAATTAAAAATAAAAATAAAAGGAAAAAAGAAAAAAGAAAATCGAACAATCATATTGCAGGTTTGCAGTCTAACAATGGATGACAATCATCAAAATCCAACACTAAATTTCTGCTCCAAGATATCTACTCTCATCATATGAAATTGAATGCTGCCCCACCAATAATTGGCCTCTGAATCAGTTGAGATGAGAAAAGAAAAGGGGGAAAACAAAACATGCTCTCAATTCAGGCATCAGAAATGAATCAAAAATTTTATATCTGGCATGCAGCAGAATAGGAGTGTCACACTGCCAAAGCAACATCTTGAGTCAGTAAAAACACTGTTGTCTGCTAAGAGTAAAGATACGCACTTCACATGAATGATTAATAAGATGTGCAATGCTTCCTGCCCTGGTGGCATCAATAACTCGTTCATCGTCAATGCGAAACATGTAGGTCCCAGCTCCCTAGATGAAAAAGCAAACGAAACAAAGGACATCAGAATAGCTTCACCTTCTCTACTTGATACAAAAATATATGGAGTTAATGCTAAATTAAAAATATAAAATTCAGTTGAATAATCAACATTACATTTTTTTGGGCAATCTCAGTATTTTATCTAATTGACAGAAAAGTGTATATCCCGATTTACAATGTAAAGATGGACTGCATTAAGAGAAAAAGAAGCATAGTTGCACGATTTATCTCAAAGACATTACAAAAGTATCAAAATATGAATTAAAGTATTTAAAATAGTGCCTCATTTGATTTTTTTTTTTTTTTTTGGGGGTAAGATGAGCTTTATATATATATATATATATATATATATATATGCCTGCTCATGCAGAAGTTTGTTTTCCTTTTATTTTAATTTTTTATAACACGTTGTTCTTTTTAATGTAACGTGGCCTGTGCAATTAAAATATTAATTCCAATTATATGCTAACACCTATGGCCCCTCCCTTTTTCCCTAAAAAAATTAAAGTGATTTTTAAATCGTATTCAATATTATTTTAATGACAGATATGGTTTCTTGATTTTGTGGTTCCTTTTTCTGTTGATGTCTTTTCTTCCTCCCTCAGCATCTGTTATCTTGTGATTTTGCATGTGGTCTGGTGGGAAGAATTTGATGAAAATGATAAGAAGTTGAAAGCATTATCTGAAGAATTTGGTGAAGGGATCTGCACAGAAGTGAAAACTACTGTCGGAGATGAACCAGTACCGTCGTGGCAGGTACACAGTGCCAGAACTCTGGAATTACAAAGAAGGAAAGCTTCCCTGCAGGAGGAAACTGGGTATCTTATTAAAATATGGAAAACCAATTACAGACATAGGTTCTAGTGTTAGGGGTTAGGGGCCTTACTGTCAAAAGGGGGTTTTACCATAGTGGCCGAACTTTTACTATTGAAGACACATTATACTATTTTGGACATAGATTTATACTGTTAGGGACCTTGATGTTAAGGGGTAAATACTTTAAGGATATAGGTAGCATACATTTGGCATATGTTCGACCTTTGTGCATTCTGCGATGTACTTCAGCTCCAGCGGTAAGTACTCATACTTAATTCTATCTGTTGATGTTGCATTATTATTTTCATTAGCTTGACTTCTTAGTTTCACAAATTCATGCACTATACTCACTTCAAGTGTTCATATATTAGAACAGTAAACTACCTATACTTTATTGTGGATACAAGTAGCATACTTTTGGTATCTGTTCGACCTTTGTGCATTATGCAAAGTGCTTCTGCTATAGCAATAATGTACTCATACTTAAACTCTTGCTGTCAGTGTTGAATTATTATTATCATTAGCTTGACTTCTTAGTTCTACAAGGAGAAAGAAGCACACAAAGTACATATTACATCAAACTATATACATCAAAGAAAACAAAAGGTGCTAGGTTCATACAATGGCCATAAAAGGAGCAACAGTGCTTCCAAAAAAAGCAACAAATCAATTAATACAAGAAGAAATCGATCTGAATAGCACATCCACTTGACTGCTATGTCTTCCTACCCTTTGATCATTTCATTCTCTCCAAATATGGTAGCACACTACTGCCACTGTTTTCCTAATAAGGAAGTCAGGTTCACTATTCCACCAATCTTTCTTTCTCTTTTTTTTTTCTCTTTGGGTTGATTAATCATTCTGTCATGTTGCCATACCCTTACCTAGGAAGCAAAATGCAGAAGTCTGAATTGTTATTGCCCACCTAACATTATATACACCATTTCACTTAGTGGGTAACACACAAGACTCTTACAGAACTATAGGATGCTTGCACATCACCCACTGAGCAAGGTATTGTACATAAAGTTCTAGTCCAACTAGGCTCATAGTTGTGCCTTTGATCCCATTAATTAGATATGATACATGCAAGAGAGCCAAAATACTCCAAAATACATACCCATCCCTTGTGTACTTGCTCTGAATTTAGAAAGTGAAAGATCTTGCTGTAATCATCATTAACCAAATTTTTGCGGATAATTGTCTACATATTGCTTTTATTGCACCGGTTTATCCCTTGACTATGTATAAGCATATGAATAAGTATATAAGGCATGAAATTAGTTGCCCAAGGAAAGCCATTATAGCCAAAAAAACCAGGGAGATTTATTCCAGTATGCTGGGATTGAGATAGAATTTTATAAAGACCATCAATAACATCAGGCACTAATAAAGTGGCAGGTACAGGATGGAAAAGAAATGCCAAAGCTAGAAGTGCAACTTTACAATAAGGACTCACCACCAAAGAATTGTATATGAAGTGCTCTCTCCTATCAGCGATAGGGGGTCTAACAAGTTCGCCTGTGTACTCTATGACCTATATAATAAAAAAACAATCTTCAGATATGAGAATGAGATTCATCAACAATTTTCCTTCAAACAGGTCTAGCTAATAGAAAGAGAAGTCCACATACCATATCCCCAGCTCTGTGTGGCTGCTTGGCAAAAATCCCAAATCCATGTATCCCTGATTTCCCTGAAGCAACAAGCAATTCATTTAAAGAGAAAAAACAGGCTTGATTAACTTATTTGATTTAGAATTTCTAATGAATGAAGGCAACAAGGATAATCAGAGTATAAACAACTAGTCAAACAATGGCAAAGTTTCATTGAGAGATAAACATTATGTTACTTTTCTAAATTTCAAAAAATGGCAAAGTTTCACATAGATTGAGGAAAGAATGACCATAGTTACAATTGTTATCTATTGATACACAATAGTTTCTAAATTTAAACATCATCAAGTAAGAAAAATGTAACCCGCAAGAATGTCCTTAGAATATCAGCATACAGATCTCATCATTCAAAAAATTGCATATGATCATTCTTCCTGGAAAAGCTGAAACTATCACTTACCAAATGCTAATCTCATGCAAAAGGTCTCCCTCATAAATTTGTACTTTTCAGCCATCGAAGACACATTATCAGCAGGATCAAATCGCTCAGCTCTTACCCTCTGGAGGCTATAAGGGAACTTAGAAACAGTTTCATTGAGAGATAACCTCTTCCCAAACAACTTATGCTGACCGTACCCACCAACCAAGTAGGGCTGGTCCTCCACAAACAAACGCTTTGAGGATGCAGCAGCAAGGGCTTCGGGTTCTTTCCGCCCCCTCCTCCTAGAATAGTTATAAGGTTCTGCCAAATTTTGTATACAAATCAATAAATAGCCTAAGTGACTAGGTTCAACCAAGCCAAAATAATGCTTATGACATGATTACTTATACTATAATGTACAAAAAGCACTGATTGAATAGAAATTTTGTTTACAAATACAAGTATCCACAAAGGGTTTGTTTCACATGCAAAAATTATCCAGTTTCCGTGATAAATTAAAATAGTAAATGAAAGAGGTAAAAATAATTAGCACCAGTTGGTTCTTGAAGGAGGTGGGAGGTGGAGAAAGTGGCCTCCAGTTGCCCCTGTTTTGAAAATTATATGACTAATCCCAGCACTGAGTAACAAGGAGTGGAAGAACATGGATTCCATTGTTTTGGAAAGGAAACCCTTTCCTCATTTAATAGAGCATTTACAACAAAATGTCTTCCATTAATTAACATATTTCCAGTTTGTTAAACCTTGAATATAAATTTCAATGCGACAAGCATAGTCTAGGGATATGCTTGTTTCATATATGTTTGGAAATGGTTTTCCTAGGCTATCGTTAGAATAATAATACAGAACTTATTTTTCTATACTTTTCTAAATCAATGCAAGCTCAGGACTAACAGTGGTTGTATATTGCAGCTGGGCCAACAGTAATGACACTATAGATAACTAGTGGTAGCAGATCGTAAAAGGTGGAGAAGTGGATAACCGGTGGTGGTGGCAGTAGTAAAGGGTCATCAATTAAGGTAGCTAATTGTATGCTGATGGTAAGACTAACAAAATAACTTCCTTTCCAACAAAGATTAATTTTCCACGTTTTTACTCCCATTGGACTTGCTATATCAGGATGCAGATTAAATAACAACATATCTTTTCCACAAGGTCTACAAGACGCTCCACAATCAAAGTTACCAGCTTTAGATAGATCTCTCTAAATGTACAGTTGTCCTATCCTATGTGTATCTAGACAATGGAATATTTTCCTTCGCCTAAAAAAGGGTTTTTCTGATGCATTATCTGCTTTAAACTAGGGTAAAATTTTCCTCAATTACACAATTCCTAAGATAATCACAAGCTTATAGTAATAGGTCAATTGCAAAAGCAATGAAATATGGAAAGTTCTAGATACATAAAATACCACAACGAGCACAGCCAGATGGATTTAGGGGAGGATCATAGTCAGAACATTGGCGTATCACTTGTCTTGCACGTTCATCAGAACCAAGATGCTCATTAGAGGGCTGCCTATGCTTCTTGCAGAAGGATAGGAGACGAATGCATTGATCCTCCTCATCATCGTCTAGTGAAAGAAGATGGAGCCTGTCCTCATCCTCAAGCTAATTGAATTTTCAATAAAAAAGCAATGAGCATCACAATCAACCCCAACTCAAGCCAGCTAAAACTCTAAAATCTTGAAGATATCATGAAGTCCTATGTGCATGTTCTTTTTCTTTTTTTTCAATTATACATGCATCTGAGTATCCTGATCCATATATATTGATTCACTTGGAAACAAGTACATACGAGAATGCACATGATGTACGATAGCACTTACCTCAACACAAAGGCCAGCTGCTCGTGCACACAAGGGATGATATGCCACGCGACAATTGTTGTTAGAGCACTACAGTCATTAAAGCATAGATTATCCATCATGTTTGGCAACACAACTATCATATAGAGATTATCCTTCTGACAGAAGGAAACAATAAACATGGAAATAAAGGGCAATCATAAACTATTAGCATTTTATTTATTTGACCAATAGGAGTAGATACATATGTAAAACAAAAATTGGCAGCAAGAGACGCTGCCCATTTGAAAACAATAATAATTTAGGGGGAACTCAAATCTAGATAAAAGGAGGAAAGAATTTCCGATTAGTGTACCTCAATAAAAAAATTTCTAATCCAAAGATTTTAGACAGTGAACCAATATTCTTTCAGAGAAAATCTAGCCTTTCCACCAATAAGTCCGTTGCTTCTCCTCCAAAAAGACTACAAATGTACCAAGAGGAATAAAAGATATAGTTATCCCAATTTGTTTATGAGCATATGTAACCACTTTCCCTTTGGGTGAGGGCTCATAAATGGACTGGTCCCATCATCAGTAATTCAATTCTCACAGTTCCCTACCTCTAAAAATTCATTAGGATATAACTAAATGATCTTCTTGATGTGTGAGCATTCCGCCGACACTTATGATTCACTAAATGGTGGTCAGAACTTTCGCTAGTCAGGCTAATCAGTAAAGAAAGCAGCTTTTGGAGGTATTATTGTTTCACAGACCTAAGTGCATCAGGAACTGAAAACAACAAAAGTCACATAAAAAGATTTTCTTTCCTTTATTTCTAATAAATTACAACGAGGACTCAAACACTAAACCTGTGGCTTAAAGCACAAGAACTCTACCACAAGACTATACAGCTAGTGGCAAGTCATGTACAAGAATTTTTACTGGCATTTCTTCTGGGCACCTTTTTTGGGGTAAGTGAGTAGATTTGCTGAGGCAGCTTAACATAGCTAAATCCTGGGCACGGTGTCAATGCATCTTATTTACCATTTAGAATGACCCATCATTGATTTCCAATTAAAATTTTTCTCATAGCAAACTTTACTCAGTGCACAGACCAAGACCAAAACGCTGAATTTATAGTATATTGTTCCTTCCTATTGGACAAGTAAAGCAAATTGGTGTTCCAAGACACTAGTTTTGATGGTCCATAGCCGAAAGCTCCCAATCGATTTCCAAAAGTAGATTTAATAGCTCATAGACAAGAAGGAAATTGCAACAATATTAGTTCATACCAGCATAGCTCCTAAATATCCAAGACCTTAACACAAAGGGGCTAGCCTAGTAGTCAAGACCCAAGAACTATTATAACATATTGCACAAGAAGCTCCAAATCTCGCTAAGGACACTCCTTTGAGCTCTCTGCATAATACTATATTTAACAGCTGCATACATTCCATACAGTGGTTTAAGCGCGCAACAGCCATACCCCATCCGTTATCAAAAAACAATCAGATAACCTGAAGGGCATTAAAAAGATTGACATTGACCTACCTAAGATGATGCTATCCACTCAAAAATTCACACTGCACATTATACCAAAATAGGCACAGAAATAAGACCTATCATCCAGAACCAATATGGAAAGCAACACTCCCATATACAGTTTGATGCAGAAAACATAAGCTGAAATACAATATTTTGTTCATCACAATCATGCATAAAGAACAGTTCCTAGCTGAAAAGACAGGAGTAACAACCATTTTAAAGAACGAATAACATTTGTGTCAAAGAAGAAATTTACTATGGACGACATACTTGGATACAGGCTCCATATGATACACCACAGATGCTACATAAAAGCTTCCAGCGATCCTGCAAAGTGGAGAAAATAAAGGCATTATTCTCAAACTTGAGAGGATATATGACATCTCCACAAAGTTCACAATAAGTATCACCACTCTCACCATGAATTCATGATACAGGATATGCACACAAAAAAAAGAAAAAACCACAGGGATAGGAAATCTAAGTAAGGAGACTTGCCTTGTTGATTCTACTTATTCCATCAATTGGCTCCATCTTCTTCACATCAGACAAGCAAGTCTCTAATGCAGAAAAGACATGATTAAATATGAATGAAACATTTTCCTTTTTCTTCTTTCTGGATACATAAGATGAACAACATATTTTTGAGGAAATTTAGATCTTAGTGAACACAAATTATACAAACCAGGTATCCACATGGCACATGCCAAATGAGCCCACCGCCCATCGGTCGTTGGTTTCATAGCACCCCCTGCAGAAAGATTTTAAGAAATAACACCAAGATAAATACACAGCAATATTTTTTTGACAGAAATATATATTCAGAGATATCTATCTGAAAGTACCTAAAACAGGGCAAAGACAACATGATGGTGGAGGGTCAGGGGCCCCTGGGCGACACAGGTTACACAACCACAAAACACCATCAACAGGTTCTAATTCCCCATAGCATCTAGCATGAACCTGAGAAAAAAAAAGGTTGTTTCTACATATTAAAAGGGAGACAAAAGATATTCTAGAGAAATAAATAATTAGAAGCTATGGTGCCTGCAACTCTTTTTATCAACTGCCGTGATAACTTGGAACAAATGTCATAGCAATCTTAACTTTACATCAATAGCTGGACACAAGCCTTAGTGCTCCCATGAACTGGATAAAGTATTAAGAAAGATCTTAGGCCCTCACCATCATTCTGCATTTATCGCACTGCAGGAATAGATTGTTCGCATACTCCTAAAATAAAAACAAAGTAGTTAGCCTTGTGGCCAGACCCCTTGTACATATTCTGGTTACAATGAAATGACCCAAAAAAGAAGGACCAATAATGGAGCAAATCACACCAGGTTTTAGTAAGACAAAGGCACTACTTTTTCTTATATAGGCTACCTAACTAATGAAACAAAGCAAATCACAGATACCAGCTAGATAGCATACATTGACAACAAGGAAGTTAGAAAGGGGGGGAAGGTTTTACCTCATCCATATGGCAGACACTACATTTGTCAAGATCTTTCCAATCAACACGTACAGGCCTATATCCAACAGGGAGGTTGCCGCATCGTTTAGAGCTTGATTTGCAAGTTGGAAATTTTGAAGAAACTTGGGATTTTGATAAGCCCTTTATCCAGAGAAGACAAATAATTTTAACCAGAAAGAAAGAGAAAATCTTGACAAGCAAAGATAGCTGCAAAAGAAAGACATGATGGTGGCTTTGACTAGATTCTGGGAAAGAGAAATAAAACAGAAGCACAATCAACCAAAACAATCAAGCCCTTATGTACAATTTTGAGTTCTTTTGTACACACCTTATGTACAATTTTTTGAAATGATATTTATCTCATTCACCAAAAAAGAAAAAACCAAAACAATCAAGCCCTTCAAAGCTCACAAATAGACATGGTGTTCCTAGACACAACTAAGACATACAAACTCAAAGATGATCTGAGTAGACTCTGTATCCTAGAGTCAAAGTCAGTTAACATCTATATGTACATTCCATGATTATTTGCAACGGAAAAGACAGTCAAACTTCCATTATAAGCATCAGAAAAAGATCGTGAGTGCTAAAACAGGAAGATTATCGCAAACAAGGTACAAGTTAATCAATCATAGATCAGTAGGAAGAGCTAATAGCCCACATTTACACAATAAAAGTGACAAGATTCCCTTCTTAGCTTTTTAACAAGAGCCCACAGGGCACATTAGAATATTCCTTCATAATCAACAATGCACACTCTAAACAACAACTTATAATAACATTAATTTAATTGCAATACTAAAATTTAATAAAAGTCATTACATACTTATCATGGGAAATATTCCACATCATAGATGACAAACAACTTGAAAATGTTATATCTGCACTCGTTAGAGGGAAGGCAGGAAAGAGACAGTACGTCTGCATTTATTACACCTCAACGTCTAAGCATTCACTGCACATCTCCATCTACCCAACACCATATCAGAGCAAATATATAGCAAACATCAGAAAAATAGAGCTCAACCAACACCAATATACCTGCTAACCTTTATCTATTAAATAGACAAACATGTACATTAATTCCACTAATTTTTTTGCAACTATAATTACTATATAATGCTAATGCAATATAAACATTAATTCAAGACCATCATATCCCAATCAAAATTATTCTAACAACAATGCCCACAACTCTAAACAACAAAAGAATATAATATAACATTAATTTAGTTATAATATCAAAATTGAATTGAAGAAAGCTTACATCAACTTAACTATATTTTCTTCTAATTCTAATAACTATATAACATTATATAATATAAATAGTTAAATACTATTCCTATCATGCTAATTTGATTGATACTACTAGATTATTACAAATATTTTATAATATTATATTATTAGAATAAGATTCTACAATGCAAAATTTAGGTTTTTTTTTTTTTTGGTAAAGAAAATTTAGGATTGTGTTAAAAATAAAATTTATACTTTTGCTATAGCTATTATATAACATCAATAAAAAAAAAAATTAACAATATTAATCCATTGAACATCTTATTGAAGTTTCTTTTTACCTTCTTTTTTTTTTTAAAAAATTTTGGTTGATAATGATGTTAATATAAAAAAGAGCAAATGGGCAGTTAATGCCAGCTTCTATAAGTTTTTTTTGTGGTTAAATTATAGTTTATTGTTTATATAAAATTATTTCAATTAACATTATACTGTTAATATTATTAACTAATAATATTACTGTCATTATTATAATTATTTAAATATAAGAGAGATTAAGTGACTAAATGGACACTTAATGCTTGTTGCAGGACATGCTCAATTAACATGAACATCTTTTTCTTCTCGATGACAAGCACGCAACAGGCTAGAAGGTTTATTTTAGGGATAAAAATAACTAAAGAAAAAGTAATTTGCAGAGAAGAATCAACAGCATACCTGTATTAGTTTTATGACTTCAGGATCACAAAACCCAAACATGTGCGAACCGCTTTCATGTGTCCTTTCCAGTCCACCTTCACTGCTAGATCCATTTGGCAAACTCCCATTTATCTTCTTCAGTCTTTTGTAGATTTTATTCCAACAAGCACTTGGTGTGGACCCTTTAAACTAACAATAATGACACAGAGATAATCATTATGATAAAGCCATAGGATATCTTCAACAGACAGAAAATCTAATTGAAAAAGCACATAATCATCTATACAGACATAATTTCTCTGTTATAACATAACGAACATTATCTACATATACAAAACAACAACAAAATGACATGTCAAAAATGGATCTGCATTATATCCAATGCATTAAATGAAGACAATATGATCGCATGAGGAATTTTTCAACCTTCAAACAATATAAATGCATATCAAAAACATCTTCTTTTCATCTAGTTTCAAGTAAAAATCAAAATGCTAGTTCAAATGAGATATTAGTATGCATTTTGAAATAATCATACCAGCCCTCATAATGAATATGAGAAAGAGTTTCTCTTTGGATGCTAGGATAGAACTAGGATTGTTATTTCCAAAAGATTACCCTCAAATAAATAGATATTCTTTGCTGACAGAAAAAAATTCAAAAGTACCCCTATTTGAATCTTAGATATATAAATAGATATTCTTACAAAAGATATTGAATAATGAACTAATAATGCAGTTTAGAGCATCTGTAATTCCATCAATTATGTCTACCTATACCAGATATGTAAAGACAGCATATCAGGAAAACTCCTAATGCAATGACATCACACACATATCTTTCAAAACAATCTCAGCAACATGTCATGCAAGCATAGGTTAATCAACTAAGCTTTCTATTTCCTTCCAAATTCAATTTCTTTGAGAATCTTGTAAGTAGTTCAAAATAATCATCACGTTATTAATCATCCACAGTGGCAAATAATTGAAAGAAAACAGCAGTAAATATGTTATACATCAATATATCTGAACATTCAAATGAAATCTCATCATAAAAGTTAAGTAATTGAAAACAAATAATAATAATATGCCTCAGCTTCTAGTGCACATTGAGACATCACACTTCCGAAAATAACCATAGCAAGAACGGAAACAATTCTTCTCATTTGAACAAATGATACTGACAAACAATTTCTTGCAATGCTTTTCTTTTTACCCAGGATATTTATGTACTTCAGAGCTTTTAGGTCCTTTTTTTTTATATAAGGTGAGGTTTATATATATATATATATATATATTACACACACACACACGTACATATAAAAAGATGATATAAAGAAAAGGAAGCACACAAGAAACCTATTACATTGAACTATACATCAAAAAAACAAAAAGGATGCCTAGGTCAATACAATGGCCATAAAAGAGCAACGGTGCTTCCAATGAAAACCACAAATCAATCAAATATGAGAAGAAATCAATCTGAAATCTGAATAGCACTTCAACTTGACTACTATGCCTTCCTACCCTTTGATCACTTCGTTCTTTCCAAATATAGTAGCACATATATTGCCACCATTTCCTGAATGAGGAGGTCAGGTTCACCATACCATCTAACAGATCTTTTAAATCATTCATAGTAGAAGGACATCCCACCATCCATCCCATGTGACTCTCCACCTTACTCCATAAAGTCTTGGCAAAAACACATCTAATGAGCAGATGATTGTGAGACTCAACATCATTTCTACATAAGAGGCATCGGTTGGATTAAATAATTACCCACTCCACAAGTTTATCCATGGTGTATAATCTCTTTATGAGAAATAAGCCATAAGCATTTAGGTCCTTATTTTTACTGTTTACAAACATTCTGACATAAACACTTAAACTAGGCTATTCTTTGTTGTCCACCTTTTGCTTTTGTAGTGGGCTCCTCCTTTTGCATGCTTCTTTTATTAATCAATACTTATTGGACTTATCCAAGGAACAGTAAAATTCTTTTATACAGACCTGGAATTTCATCTTGAAGGTACTAGGGGCACCAAACGCAAGTGGAACAACTCAGAAAAAATCCTAAAAAGGTAACCATAGGAAAAACTTGTTTCTACCACACATCAAAGCTCTTCTAGTTCTTTCATTGCAAACCACACAAAAATTACAAAAAAGAATGAGAGAAAAAGTTTTTTGCCCCCCTGATCGCTGTAACTATGTTCATTTAGATCTAGTACAGTAACAATGACAAGGCAGCTAACTGTCTCATGATTTTTTTCATTTTTATGAAGCAAGCATCAATTGACCCTAACATGAGCCCTCTTTTGAAGATTATCCATTGTTTAAAACTTAAAATCTATTCAGAAGCTGCTTCTAAATTAAAAAATGGAGATACCTTGAACTTCCAAATTAATCTTTATAAGAGGTATGAGCTGCACCTTTATGAGTTTCGCAGTTAGATCCCATACCAGTTTATCTACAGCATCCCTTTACATGGACATCACACACAAACTCAATGAAACATACAAAAGATTCCAACTCCCAGTCCCATGCAAACATCATATAATCAAATGTCCAACAAATCTCCTTGCCATAAAATTCATATACATAACTTATATAATGATCTTATTTTAAAAATTAATTTCCATAAATATCTTTCATTCTGGCCATTTGAATGATCAAAGAAAACATATTTTTTCCCTTGCCCAAAAAGAACATATTAATCAAAGAATTCTTGCCACAGCAACATAACGACAAAAAGTAACTTTACATCTCCTTCCAACTCCAAACTCAAATGTCTTCAAAAAATTTGCCTGAACAACACCAATATGTTTCCAGAAACTACACACAAATGAAGCTAACACAGGCATAGTGCACCATCCCAGAACATAGAAACATACTTAGCCAAAAAAACCCCATGCCAAAGAGAATCATGCTCCTCCATTAACCTTCACAACCATTTATCAAGCAAAACTTCATTGAGATCAATATAGACTTAATCCCAGTCACCAGAACCCTTTTTCTAAATGCCTGTGTGTATTCATTAAAGGAGGGAAACCTTATCATTAAACACTATACACAATCTTGTGAACTTACCCAAAAGATATATACACAATCTATAAAGCAAACAGCAAAGCTTCTGCCACAAATATGACCATATGATAATAAACCTTCCCATTTCATACAACCTTTATAAGTTCAGCAGAACCTTGTCTATCTAATTTACTTCAGCAAGATTTCAGCATCCCCATCATTCGATTCTAATTGCAACTTAATCATACACCATGCATAATTTCAATATTGAGAAGCCCATAAGAAACTGCCTGCATAAATCATGAGATACAGGTAGGTGGATGTGGATGTAGCCCCTAGAACTGATTGTCTCAATAACATTCATGAGCCAGATAGTTATTTGGTGAATAGCTTTGATACAGATGAACTTTGATGGTTTCATCAAAAGGCATTACTAAAAACACCAAAGGTTCTTGATAGTATTTTGCAAAAGCTACTGGAGAATTTTGAAAGAAGATGGAGCAGAAAGATTCAAACTTTCAGTGTAAAGCATTTTCATTGGTTAACCTACAAACATATGAAACTTCCCATCAGTATTATGACTTATGCTTCAATATAGACATATAGCTGGACCATATATACTTTTGAAACTGCATGAAAATGCAGAGGTCTGTCACATTTGAATATGAGCCAATCCCCAATTTTATCATTCTTTCAAAGACACGAACATAGTGATATCACATGACATTTGAGTATACCAAGTAAGGGATCTCCTCAACATATTGGAAAATCATCTAACAGAGTTGCTCCTCACCATGCAGAAATGCATCAGATCCAGACAAATTGTTTTCCATCAACCCATCTTCCATAATCAGAAAAAAGAAAACAGGATAGCATGTGGTAAATGCGCAGAGAGTGTGACTTGCAAGAGCCAGTAATAGAAGCCATTACATACTTATCATGGGAGATATTCCACATCATAGATGACAAACAACTTGAAAATGTTATATCTGCACTCATTAGAGGGAAGGCAGGAAAAAAAAAAAAAGAGTACATCTGCATTTATTACACCTCAACATCTAAGCATCCACAGCACATCTCCATATACCCAAACACCATATCAGAACAAATATATAGCAAACATCAGAATAGTAGAGCCCAACTCATACCAACATACCTGCTCCCCTTTATCCGAAGTAACTACAAACAAAGGTTGGTCTTTTGATTCATTATCTCTCAACACTTCCATCTTATATGGTGCAGAAATACTGGGATCTGAACCAGAAAATTTATTAAAATAGTTGAGTTTAATCATCAAATGTTTGTACTGGAATGAAAGATGAACATTCAAAGTTCAAAATGCACCAGGCAAGTGAAAAAATCACTCTACCAGAAAGTGAAGCAAATTGTCTAACAGCAGTATATCCCTCTGGCCAAATGCAGTTTTCATCCTGAAAGAACTGTATATCCTTTACGATCCTTCCTAAACAAAAGAGGAGAAAGAATTGTCAACTGGTAAGATAAATAACTCTTTAATTTGCCCAAAGTGATCTGTACTCACACTCTAAATGAGGATAGCACAGCGAGATGTGTAAGAATTTGAAATACAAATTGGCAATCTTCCTAAAGGGCAGAGCCAAGAGTTGGACACAGATGCTAGCATTATAGTCCAGAGACATGTTCAAGGACAACCAAGATAAGAGAAAACAAAGAAGTACCAGAATATTTATTTTCATGCCAGCAAAACCACTTAACAAAAATTGCATCTTGTAAAACAAGAAACAAGGTTAGGCTAAATAAGTTACCAAGGCTAAGTACTCGCAAATCCCCAAATAAATATGGAGTAGTTCCAAGGTACTCAAGCGATCTATGAATGTCTACACTGTTGACACAATCTTCACCAGAATCTTCTCTTCCTCCACTTTCATCACTTCCACTATCCCGATCATCACTAGCTGATCCATTTTGCAGCCGACGCATTCGTTTTGGAAGTTTTTGTTCACTGAGATACCTGGTTGAAGCAAAATAGATTACCCAGCACCCTACCTCACAATTCATATAAGTACATAAATCCCAACAAATATTTTATAAATAGAGGATTAACACAATAAAGTATCATGACCAAAACTAAACAGGAATAGCTTCATAAACAGATTGATCAAAAAGTGTTAATGAGATGAACAAAAAATATCTACCAAGTGCAAACATTGCAAGAATACTAGCATCATACTAACTGCTCTTCTCCAAACCCAAAATTACAGGATCATACACAAGCACAGTGAACACAAGCACAACAAGCCCAATAACCAGAAACATTACACATCAAATGAAGTGCAATAAAGAAGAAGAAGAAGAAGAAGAGACTAATGATTCCCCTTTATCCACCTTCCTTCCAATAAGCAATGATGTCCATATTCCCACAAGCTTCATTTTCTTGCTACACACACACCCCTCTCAAATTATTCCTAAGAAAATTAAATCAACGTGTACTAAAAAAAGTTCCAGAGGTGCAACATGAATCAGAAATATCACAGAAAGAAGGGTGAAGGCAGTCTTCAAGCATCCTTTCATATGGCTTTATTTAATTTGTATCCAGCATGATGAAGAACAAGTACAGAACTTACGTTCTCGCTTCTTCCAACCCCCGGATAAAACGGGGTTTTTTGCATTTCAAATGGAAAGAAGAAATTAGCCCTTTTAAAAATGGAATAACTTGCTTCGTATGTAGCCTACATGATAAGATAATTAAAACATATTAGTTACAAGGGGAAAAGGGAAAATAAGCTAATCTCCTCCTTCTGCATTCATGTGCATGTAAGTGCATGTGTGTTGAGTGGGGAAGATATCTCTGCACTGAAAACTTGCTGACCTTGCAAAATCATGTGTACCAAAGAATTGCACATAAACTGAGCTTCCCACATGATTCTTGTCTGATACCCCACATATATTGAGGCGAGATTCATCAACAACAATTCCAGGCCACATAGCATGACCTGTGCTAAAACAAAAATAATGGTTTACCAAATCCCAATGACAGAAAAATCCAGCAGCAGAAGCGCACTCCAAGCTGAAACTAGATCTACTGTGTGAAAGTAAGCTTAAATAACATTTATAACTACAAAAGACAATAAAACTCCTTTGGAGATATCTGCTCCTATAGAAATGAAGGCCACTCAAATGTAGATCCTGAATGACAAACTATGAAGAGAATTTATAAGGGCATTATTTTTGAGACAAGCCTTTTCTTTCCCACCCATGAAAAACAAAAAACTGATCAACAGTGAAACTGCAAGGTGTGTACCCAAGCATATTCTTCAAAGCAAAGAATCGGGGGGGGGAAAACAAAAACATGCATGCCATCAGCAAAACTCAGAGCAATCCACTACATTACATATAATGAACCATAGCATCCTATCTCACATAGATGCAAATAAACTATCTCCACGAAGAACCTCTCCCATCATAACTTCGCATCCACACCCATCAATTATAAGTGGAGAAACTAAAGGGATGAAATACAACGAGTTTTCACTTAAACCAAGTGAAGTAGGTAACTAATGTCATGTTACGAACTTGGAACAAGTTTTTTTGGTAAGTATTGGACAAGTTTCCAAGTACATCATCTTTGAATAAAAAACCAAGGGACTGTACAAGCAACACTAAACTTTACAAGAAGCTTTTTCTTCTCATAGAGTGGTCCATGTGCCCACAAGTAAACAGCCCAATTAGAGTCTTTCTCCTCCATCTCCAGAAAAATAAATAAACTAATTAATTAATTAATAAATATTTAAATTTAAAAATATAAATATTCTTATCTAAGTCTTGCTGGCCTACTCAATCAAATAAAAACTGGAATGTGCAGCAATTAATAGATAATCCAGAAACCATTGCCAGGTATATGGGCATTTCCAAGAAAGCAAACACACAGGTAATGGTATTCAAGTAATTTCTTCACTCTTATATGATACATACATGCTGAAAATTATATTTATAAACTGTTTCTCATTCTTCCCAATTTTTGCCCTTTTCTACCCTTAATCTCTTGTTAAATTCAAATAAAATAAAACTCAAGTAGACAGAGGTCAGAGTCTAGGAGCACACCAGTAAGCTTGGCCCATACAATATCTCCAGGCTCGAGCTCCTGATATTCATTCATAGTGGCAGCCAATACAACCATCTCTTCATAATCATAAAGATCAGAGTCTGCATTTTTACTGCCATATCTGAGGTTCAAGTGCTTCATTTCCTCATAAGAAATAAAAAATCTTATCTTCTCGCTTGTTAAAGTCAAATCTTCTTCATCATCATCTTCATATTTAACCTGCATTGTACCTCCTCCTAGTTAAAGGACTTGTAGGTATATACCACAGACCCAGAAGCATAAATAGCATACTCTAATTCAACAGAACCCAGATAAAAGAACCATACGTGATGTTTGTTAGTCTCCTGATCATAGCCAGTAATATTACCAGTATACCAATCAGCATCCAATGGCCAGAAAACCTGTAACCAGAGAAATTAAATGTCAAAAACAGCTAACAAAATATGCAACAATAGAAAGTAAATTCAAATGTTCCATATTTTAGATTTCAAAGAGGTTCTTGCCTTGCATTTCAATCCTATGAAGACTTTTGGATCAGCATCATCAAAACTCAACCTGCTCAAGTTAAAGACATAAACAATCATGCAAATCCAACCTATGCCCAGAACTAGGATAACAATGAAGTGATCACAATGCCTAAAAAAATTCAATTCTAACCTGACCCATCTCTTTTTGGTCTGCAAACTCTTATCAACATCCCTTACAACAGCCGAATCACCACTACGTGTCTTTATCTTCACATTCCCACAAGTAACACCACCTCCACTCAAATCCTGATTCCGATTCCGATTCTCTCTCAATCTTGGACCATGCCCACTGCTCAACATACAACCAGAATCACCAGCACCCAATTTCAACACCTCACTCTTCCCACCACTCTTCTTCTTCTTCTCTTTCTCCTTCTTCTTCTTCTTCTTCTTCTTCAACAAAGTTTCAACTTTATCATCCCTGCCACCCTCAACCTCACCAGTGTCCTCCTCCAAATCCCTATTCAACCGCAATTCAACACGTGCATGAAGCGTATCAAACAATGACGGATTATTCGGATCACGTTTAGGTACTTTCTTCCTGCGAGTATAAACAAACCTAATTGAGTCATCGCTCCTTGGTCGCTTACCTAAGGCAGCAATATCAGTGCACTCTACAACATTATCGAATTTAGCCTTTTTCGCGTCACCACCATCGAAATTAGGGTTTTCCACGTTGAGTACAGTAGCATTAGTAGTAGTAGTACTATCTGCTGTGAGGAGTTTACGTGCTTTAATCTTCTTCGACATTAGGGTTGAGGATGACCCACTGGCGGTGGTCACGCAAGTTGGCGAAGTAGCGGAGTAAACGTCGTCGAGGGAAAGGTAACGAATCGGAGCCGCCGAAGCGTGGACGTCGACACTGGTGTCTTCTTCAGTCGACTGTGTTTGTTTCGTAGGAATCGCCATAGAAGGAGAGAGAACAGCACAATGCCTTCGAAAATGCACGCACTCCCTCTCCTCTCTCGCTCTCTCCCTCACAAAATTCAAAGCCTTTCCATGCAAATTGCTCTAATTAGTGTATTGATTGGTGACGACAATGGGATTGGAGGGAGATTCTGCTCGGAGATTTTAGGGCAGAGAAAGCAGAGAACTAGCGCACATAGAGAAAGGAGATAGGGTTTTGGGGAGTGTTTCGGAGGGAGAGGGACAGGAATTTTCGGCCAAATAATCCATTTCCCGCCGTGTACCACATTGCGGGGGAATTGAAAGAGAGAGAAACGCAGCCTTTTTTTTTTATGCCGCGGCGGCTTAAGGTTGCTCTCTCCCCATTTCTTGCTTCTTCTTTTTTTTTAACCAATAGCCTCGTTTCTTGATTTTATTACATATGATTTCATCTGTCTATTTATTTATATTTAAAATTTATAGAAATGTAATATAAAAATATTTGCAAATGAAAAATTTAAGAGAAATATAAAATGGGTGCGTTATATTTTGTGAAAAATATTTTTGTAAATCATTTAGAGATCTCGACGTCTTTGTTAGGGTCATTGGTATTCGCCTTCACATACTATACTCGCATTTGTAAGTTTAAAAACCTACCTGACCCGAAAGCCAAAATTAGTAAATGCCTGGAATAGGGCGTTGGTAGCCTCTTTCTTAAAATTTGCTGCTCAATCTATCTCCGGTATTGGCTTTTTTCGTCTCATATTATACAGTTATCATGGGATCTCTCCGTATGCCTAAAATCAAGAAAAGATAATTACATTTATTAAATTTAAGCAATGGAGTAATTGTGGACGCAACATATCGTACTAAGGAAAATGACTTTCATTTTAAGATCTTTTTTATAACGAAAATTCCTAAAGTTCATTACTATGTAGGTAGTCTTATGATTGTCCATCAATATATGGGTACCCAATCCTTAAATTTTTGAATCCTCACAATTTCACCCCGTTCGGGATCTATGGTCAACCAGCGATAGACTCCAGTCAAACAAAGTACTGCAATGTCATTGTTCTTTACTGGACCACCAATATTGTGACTTAAGTATCAGAACCTAATGGATTTTAACACCTATGTCATCCTGTCCGATAGAATAAGTTCCATGATGATTGATGAGTTAGATGATAAGGGGTAATTTTTTTTTTTTTCATCAAAATCTTTTAAACATGTCTTATAGAATATGATATCAGGTATGGCTCCGTAACCAACCTAGAGTTTATATGAAACATGTTTATTGAAATTTATTGCATTCGTACTATTTTTAATTTACATTTAAAAGCAATTTTGGTATTAGATTTGAACATCATGATAGTATATATAAAATGGTTAAATTATTTAAAATGGAAGAAGTAACAAGAAAATTTCTAAAGCTATCTTGACCCTTTAAACCTATAAATTTTACAAGATATAAGTTATAAAGTGATTTCAAAGGATTACCAAATAAATTCCAATTTTAATGTTTCAAAACCTATACTTACAAAGTAAGAAATCTTGACCTATTGATTCCGTAGAGAGAATGGGTGTCGTGTGCCAGCCAGGGGATGAATTGGGAACGGCTCTCTAGAAGGCTTTCCCCAGACGTCAAACAATAGACTCAAAACTAGTACGAACAAGTAGGATCCAACTGTTTAATTAAAACAAAGCATTACAACAGTATGGCTACTTTGTTAAGTCATGCCACAAAATCGAGAGCTCAAAGTAAGCCATTTTTGGTAAGTAGAACTGGTAATATAGGATGAATCGAAAGTCAGACAATGGTAAGCAACTGTGCGCTAACCTAGATCTCACAATGGGTATTGGCCGCTACCCAATCTTTAATGGATGTTTCTTGTTAACACACTGTCATGTCTATCTTAAAGGGCTTCAATTGGTTGTTTCATAACTCCATCAATCATAATAATGCCACCAAAGATATCCATTATGACACTAGCATATGATATTTTTCAAACCATATCCCTTTTGCAAGCTTCTTTAAAAATCACATTTATTATACATGATTATCACCATATTTTCTTCCTATAAAATCTTAAAGATTCATCAATTCATTTACTTATGGTTTAGGTTCTTAATGCTTAATAGCACTCAGTAGGATCGTTTGATTTCTTTGATAATTTTTATTAAAATCAATTTAGGGTTTGTGTTCTTATTTTCAACAATAACCCATACATGCATCAATTGATATATAATGTTAAGGATAACCCAAATACTTACCTCAATTTGATCAACTCACACGTCTGGTGCTTAATCCACATTGTCCCCTTAGCTGGAGCTAATCTAACATCCATCTTCTCTTAATGATGCAGTAATGTGTGGAATAAACGAAGTTATATAGCCTTGATTTATAGTGCCTGCTGTGTATAATAAATAGGGGGGGACAAGGGAGGGAAAGGCGGCACGGAGTATCTTGAAAATTTTAAACCTAATAAGTGATTCTTTTCTTTTATTCATTATTCCTTTTGAAGTCTCCTTGACTTAGGATTATATCATAATATATCTAGTCAGCATTCCTATCTACTACCTAAACGTCTACTTTTATATTTATTTACTCTTTTGCCCTTTATTGTATTAAAAAAAAAAAACAAGGAAAAAAACTCTATTTAATTAAAAGGAAATAGATAAAACAACTATCAGGTGAACATACTTCAGTTTTCGATTCAATAATACACTTACAATTACCCACCATAAATGTAGTTAATACACCTAAATAAAAAAGAAAAATTGAAGGAATTGCTTAGAAAGCCTATCTATTCTCTGTTTACTACCGTCTGTTTTTCTATTTAGAAGAGATTTGAGAGATCTTCAAAAAAGTGGAAGATGGTACTTAAATCCTTACTTTCATAGGCTTATTCTGAGAAAGGCTTTTACTTCGGTGATTATTCTAGTTACTCATTTACTCGCATTGATGAAATCTTGCGACCATATCTAAATATCAAATGATTAAGTCCTACCAGTGTGTGTTCTAGGTAAGCCCAGTATAAGTCAATGCTCAAATCAATCATTAGGAGTCTTATATAATGTATATTTATGCACCATCTTATATAATCTCGCTTCGTTCCTTATCAAAAGTGTTATTTCAACAACTCAATAGTGTGTTTTTCTTTAGAATACCCTACAAAACTCCTTAAAAAATACCTCTCCTCACTAACATCTTTATCGTAGATTCATAAGATATTTAGAGTTTTCTAAATCGAAACAAGTATATTTTTATATAGATATTACCTATCAATTGCAACTCCTTATTATAGGTGGTAACAATAGGTGTAAAATGTTTACCATCAAAATATGTGTTCGATATCATTTTAGACCCAAGCAACCTATTTTGCATTGTATTGATGAGTACATATCTACCACGCAACCTTGTAAAAAATTACAATTAAGATGTAACACAATTATAAAAGTTATCGAGTCAAGTGAATTGTAAACTCCATACTCTAGTAATTAGGTCCCAAGCATTAGGTTTGAAGGTATTTGAGAAGGTAAACTGATTAAGCTAATATATTAATAACTGGGAAAGAAAAATATATATATATATATTATGTAGACAAGTAAATAATAAGCAAAGTGACTTCCGGTAAGTTTGGATTTTGTAAATATAATTGCTATAGTATAAGATAGCTAAAAAGATAATTTTATTATACTACTCTATAATTATTGTAATAGTATGGAATAGGTTTCGCTAGTTAGCGAATTTTTAGAGATAAAAGAGAGAATTACAACAAAGGAAATCGACGTTTAGAGATAAGTTCAAATAAAAAATTAATGTTTTGAAATGTTAAAATAAGTGATTAATATTTCACTAAGTAATTCAAATAAGGATTAACGTTTTAAAAAGTTCAAATAAGATATCAATGATTTACAAATAGTTAAAAAAAATTATAAATTAACTATTGTGAACCATTTATTTTAACTGCTTTATAAAATATTGATTATTTATTTAAACTTTTTGAAACGTTAATATTTTATTTAAACTTAGCTCCAAACATTGATTCTCTCCATTATAATTTTTTCAGAGATAAAATATATATGTAATCAAATTAATAAATTATACAAAATAACATGTGTAAATATATATATACACACATTGCATGTAATTTTTATACTCATATATACATTAGTAATTAATTAAAATACCCGAATATATGTACAATATGATAAAATAAATAAGAAAAATAACACAAAAATATTACAAACAACTATGATAGCAAAGATTGTGTTGTGGCAAGCTAACACTAAAAGAAATAAACATAAACATATAAAATTAAGACACTTAGCTTGGCAAATAGGATTATTTAAGCCATTTGTTAACTTAAGAAATTTCACACATCCAATTCATTGTATTTAAACCAAACTCTAACTATGGAAAACTCTTTAGCCATTTTAGTATTAAGGAAAATTGTAGAAAGCTTGGAAAAGAGAGTGATAAAATTTAGAGAAATATATCAAACATATAGTTTATCTGGGTGATCGCAGGTTCATGGGTGTAACGTATTGTTGAAAATGAACCATCACCACATTGAAGGGAGCTACCATCAACAAGCCGACTCAACAAGCCCCCTGCCCCTACTGGTGGTCAGAGTTGAGTGATCTAGTGAGTGCTTAGTTCATTGGTTTGTCCAAAAATTCACTAAACATATCAAACAAACTTTAAAAACTATGAAATCAGGTTTTCCTAAGTATTTTCACACGTAGAATCTAAAAGAAACATTATTTTATGGAAATTAAGTATCTATCCACTATGCTCTTAAGAAATTATTAACCCGAACAAATTTCGAACTTGTTTTAAAAGCACTTTACCAACTTAGTTTCAATCTTCAAATTTTTCTGTAGACTATCTATTATAGATATTATAATGATATGTGAAGTTTTTTACTGAAACTATTTTCTAAATATTTCTTAATTTTTTTAGCCTCTAAATTATGGTTAAAATGCTATTTTTGAATAATTAATTTATTTTCCTCAAAAATCTCACTTTTGACTTTAACTTAAACTTATTAGTAATTGAAACCAGGGTAAAGGGCAACTCAAAGATTAGTAGGTAAATGTCCTTTTAGAAATATGCTCAAAAGTTAAGTCAAAGGAAATTTATATGTGCATCATAACTATAAGGGAGCTCAGCAACTAAGTCGGAGAGTAAATTTCTTAAAAACTATCAAGATAGCAATACTCAAATGGTAGCTCAAAGGTTATCTTGTCAACGGACTTAAAATGAAGTTAACTTAGAGACTAATTCAAAAGGTAAAATTAGCATAATAAATAACCCTTGCATAGCTCAAAGAGTTACTCAGAGGATTCAGTCCTAAGAAATCTATTACGAAATGACTCGATACCTAACTCAAAGCATCTTATAGACTTAAATAACTTACAAAATTAGTGAACTGACTAAGAAATCCTAACATGTGAGTAAAAAAACTTGTAAAACTAATGTCACGTTAACTTAATTCATATGAAATGAATTAACCACTATTAATGATTAATTCAAGGTTTAAACCTGGATTAAAATTAATTTATTGTATATGTATAGAGATAATTGAAAATCATAAGTAGGACTAATGCTTTATAATATTTTAAAGTATTATTTTGAAATACTTAGAGAAATTAAGTCCCATTCTTTATAATTGTTTTTCTCGTATTATGTAAACGAACTTTAAGTCAACATTACGTACTCAACAGGATGTGTCACAACCTAGGTTTTGGCCACCTCTAATGTCGATCAATAGTAATAGTTTTTCAAGGTTGGTTTATTTCATTTTAATCTAGAACGATTTGCCTGCTTCTTTCTAAGCTATGGTTTACTTGTATCTTGCAAATTTAGCATGTTCTTTCTTATGTTTGTAATTAGCTGTTTGTACATGTGTAGTGCCTATGTTTGATATTTGATTTGCTGTAGTGGTAGCCGAGCTCCATGTTACACTTGGTCTATGAATATTGTTCTACTTAAATTGTTTAAGCTTAATTGATCACCTTGAAAATAATCTAACTTTAACTCGGCCAAACATCTAACTTGACACTCATCACAACTCATTAAGAAAACAGCTATGATTCTTTGGCCAAAGACAAACCCTTCGATAATAATAGCTAAAATAGTTCTTTCCTCACCTTTAGTTGAACTAAATGATAGAAGAAAAGATCACGGCAAAGTTAAAAACAGTGGTTCAAAGGTAGTCTTAAGTGAAGAGTGTTCTCCATTCCACGAGCCCTAGTTTAGTTCCGATTCATATATAAGACATTAAACTCCTCAACCAAAATTAGAGCGGGCACAATTTCTCCAATCTCATGACATATCAAGCAATGTGGTGAATAACACTTACTTGACCACACATTATATCTAACTAAACTTGCTTAAAAACCTTTGCGGTCAAGGTTCTCCTTAAATGAGTTATGGAATAATAGTAGTTTAACAGCCTTGACTGCAAGCTCAAGCCAAACTATGGAGTTAAAAGGGTTTCTAATAGTGAATAAGTATCAAGATGTTTTCTAAACTATGGAGTTAGAAAGGTTTCTAATAGTGAACAAGTATCAAGATGTTTTCCTTGAAGATTTACCTTATCTACTTCCAGCTAGATAAATTGAGTTTAGCATTGATTTGATACCAAAGACAAAGCTTATCTCTAAAGTGAAGTATAGAATGGCACTAGTTAAATTGGTTAACTTGAAGAAACAGTTACAAGAATTGTAGGACAAGAAGTTCATTAGACCCAACATGTCATCATGGTGTGCACCAGTCCTTTTTGTAAAGAAGAAAGATGGCAACATATGCCTCTATATCGACTATTGGGATTTGAACAATGTGACAATCAAGAATAAGTATCCCTTCCCCCATATCAATGACCTCTTTGACCAGCTGTAAGGAGAAGAGGGACTTAAGATTGGGATATTACCAATTAAGAATCAAAGAAGAGGACATATCAAAGACAGCCTTTGGAACAAGATATGGATTGTATGAATTTCTAGTCATACCATTCAAATTAACAAATGTGCCAGCCGCTTTCATGCACCTCATGAATAAAGTGTTTAGAGATTTCTTGGATAGGTTCATAGTTGTGTTTATTGATGATATTTTAGTTTACTCAAAGAGTAAAGAAGAACATGAAGAACATTTGAGATAAGTGCTAAACAAGTTGTGTATTGAAAAGTTATACGCTAAGTTCTCCAAGCGTAAATTCTTGCTTGAACAAGTTTCTTTTATGGGGCACATTGTTAATAGAGATTGATTATCCATTGAACTAGAGAAGGTTAAAGCAATTCTTGATTAGTTAAGACCAAAGAAAGTAATGGAAATCTGAAGTTTTTTGGGGTTTGCCAAGTACTATAGAAAGTTTGTTTAAGAGTTCTCAAGGCTAGCAACTCCATTGATGAGGTTAACACATAAAGGAGTAAAGTTTAAGTGGATGAAAAATGCGAGAAGAGCTTCTATGAGTTGAAAAGAAGATTTGTAACAGCTCTAATGTTAGCATTACTTAGAAGTGGCGAAGAGTTTATAATTTATAGTGATGCTTCACATTAAGGGTTAGGCTGTGTACTTATGCAAGATGGAAGGATGGTAGCATATGCTTCTCGCTAGTTAAAACCATATAAGAAGGACTATCCAACTCATAACTTGGAGTTAGTTGTCACGCTGTGAAGCAACAAGGTCGTAACAGCCCCACCATGTAAACCATTTTAAGATACAAGTTGGCTTTACAACCGCTATCCTGGACCTGATCTACACAAAGCATCCACGACTAACAGTTCGTAATTTTAATAAGTCATTTACCTAAGAAAGTAAGAATATATATATATACACACAGTAGAATTCAATTATTACAATTAACGGTTACAACGTTTCATCGTAATCTATTTCTTAGTTAATACATTATTCAGAAATGAAAAATTGTAAGATAAGAGCTTAGACCTTAAAAATATATGTCTATTCTTCAAATATTTTTCCTCACTCCCTAGGATCCAGTAATTGTTAGCTTCAGGGTAGTTGAAAGCCGTTTCTTAATCAGCACCTGCAATTACGTCTATAAAGATGTGAGCAACCACAGCTCAATAAGTTGGGATAGAGGACTTAAAACTATATCACAAACACATACAAGGTTATCAACCAAATTATTAAGTGAAATGCATGTTCAAGCAAATGCTATCGTACTATGTTGTCCTGCCCATCGTGAAATTAGAAAAATTACGCTCGCTCTAATCCAGGGTGAGGAGTTGCCGTTAGTGCAACAGCTTACAACCAAACTCAAGCTTATGCAATGGAGACACCGCTCCTCCCGCGACTACCTTTGAACCATTGACTTCACCCTTGCTGTGACCTTTCCACCTGTCACTTAGTTCGACTAAAAATGAAGAAGGGATCCATTATGCTATCCAACGCTATCCCTTTCGAAGGGGTCAGTATTTGGCCGGAGAATCCTAGGTTTCCCCTAATGGGTTGCTATGCAAGTTCGATTTATGTTTACAAGTCATATCTTTGTTAAGTTCAGTTTAGGGTGATCGATCACTTCATACAATACAAGCCAGAACAACAAACAAAATCATAGCATCACTAGTAATCAAGCACATGCACACAACCAACTATCTAATAAGCACAACCAAGTATAATCTCAAGCCTCTAAAATACAGCAACGTATTAATCTCAACTTACTTGGACTCCTCTCTTGCTTACTCGAGGTCCAACTTGCTTAGGCCATTGCCAATCATCCCTATAATTCCAAAGTTGTCTTAGTTTTCATATAACCGTTATAGATTAGTTTTTATCCTATAACACTTATTGTTATCTTTAGCTTAGAGTTTAATATGTCCAATTATCTAGGTTCTTAAATCTTTTACAATTATTTTAGGTTTGGGATTAGATTCAGGTTCAATTTTCGTATCGATTTCTAAATTAGGTTCTAGTTCAATTTCTAAGTATTATTTTATACCCAAACTCTAGAAACTCGTTTCAACTCATAATGTGAAATTAATCACATTACTTCCAGATATCTTCAATACCATGATTATCCCTAATCAGTATTTTATTCTACCCAATACACTTAAATCCTTATTAGTGTACCGAATTTACTTTTGATGTGATAAATTTTTACATTTTTCATATAATTACATAAATTTAAGATTTATATCATATTTATTATATAGCCCTATTATTTATATAATATCAATTTTTATTCTAATATCTTCTTTTTATTTTAATATCTTCTTTTTATTATATTTCCAATAATTGCATATTATGTACTATCACTTATTATGTACATAATACACATCTAATATTTCTATCACTCTAATTACCATCTCCTAACATCAATTATCATTTCAAAATGTATAAATTCATCTTAAATAAGATTTTACACATAATTACCCTAATTTACAAAATTAACTTAAAATTTACTATTTTTCCCTATTACTTATTTACTACATAATTAGCCTAATAATTACATCTAACACCTTAAATACTACAAGTATCATACTTCATCAGATTTCAACATCCTAAAACATATAATGATTCACTAAATCAGTAATTAACCATTTGATTACTCAATTAACCATAAATTACCCATTTTATACCTCATTTTAAGGCCTAAAAATTATCTAAAATTTTCGAAAATTCATTTCTAAAAAAGGGCTTTGTGGAACTATTCTATATCACCTAAGTAGTCTACACAAAAATTTTGACCTCAAAACTACACTCCTAAGATCATTTATTTCTAAACTGAAACATGCTCAATTTTGCATGATTTTTTAAGGATCATATATCACAGGACATATTTTCATCAAAATAATATTTTTCCTAAAAACTCAATCTTAAAATATTTTAGAATAACAAAATTCATAATTTTCTATGAATATTTATTATTTTTATAAAATTATACAAAATCAGGCTAGAAATCGAACTCACCTGTTTGGGTGGCTCCGGCCACGGTCGGTGGCCATAGGTATGTCAACTTACCTGGGCGCTACCACTACTGTGTGGTGGTGGTGGCCATCCACTCCCATTTGCTCATCAGGTTTGGGTTCTCCTCAAAAGCCTCAACTGCATAGTTTTTTTTTTGTGATTTTTTCTAAAATCTTAATTTACTCTTAATTTCACCTCTCTCTAATTTTCTAAACTTCCTAACATCCAAAATGAGCTTCTAAAAAATTTGGGGTATTTATAGAGGTCTTGGGAAATTACTGTACATTAATTCAATTAAATAATTGCCTTATTTTCTTCCAATTTACCTTTTGTATTGTTCTAATTTAATTAGCTATGTTTTTTCTTATTTTCTTCAGCTGCTACAACCCAAATCTAGATCATTCCTTATTTTTTATGATTTTTCTTTATTTTTCCTTAATTAATTATAAATTTTCTTTAATTATTTAGTATTATTTTAGCACATTTCGTGTATTCTAAGTAATTCACGTATTTCTACCTATATGTAAATTTATATATAGTACAAATAAATATTTCTAAATATTATTTAGGTTATTCTATGATTTTTAGTATACATATAATTTATCTCTAGAGATTCGTTAGTTATTGGAATACATTTTATGCATTTTCAATAACTAACGAGTTATATACTTAAAATTTGAAAATTTTATCTTCTTTTATTTTATTGCTTATTTTCTTAAATTCAAACTTACTAGATCATTTTTACTAATATTTCTAACTTTATTTGATAATTTAGGCTTAATTGGATCCTTTAACCGATCATTCTAAATTCTACGAGTCAAACTTTAGCTAGGTGATTGTGGATCTTACATTAGCAATAGTTGTTTTAGCACTTAAGCTATGAAGACATTATTTATATGGTGAGAAGTGTAAGATTTTCACTAATCACAAGAATTTAAAGTAGTTCTTCACCTAGAAGAAGTTGAATATGAGGCAAAAGAGGTGTTTAGAACTCACAAAAGATTTTGACATAAACATTCAATATCACCTTGGAACGGTGAATGTAGTAGCAAATGCGCTCAATAGGAAGAAGTAGGGAGATGTAACCACTTCAATTTGGACATAAGACCTTTACTAGAAGACATGAAGAGGTTGGAATTGGAGATTATGGTATAAGAGGTAGGGGTACATTTAGCGACCTTATGCATTCAACTTACCTTAACTAATAAGTTAAAAGCTGCTCAATTGGAAGATGTATGGATATATGAAATCAAGAGTAAGGTTGATAGGAATCGAACCACATGACCATTGATTTGAGCCCAAACCTAAGGTCCCGAGAACTTAATAAGGCACATTCTCCTTTACCAACCTGCATAGGAAGAGTCTGAGCTGCTCTAACCCACCGACTTGCTACCATTTCCAAGTCGAACCCATCTATGCTTAACAATCTTTTTAGAGTGCTAACCTAAGGAGCCCTCAACCGACAACTCGACTTACTTGCTCACTAACTCAACTGACCTATCTCCAAGCTATTAAGAGCATATCCAAGCTGAATTAACCTTAGAAGGGTCTATAGCTCAGCTCAGCAATAGTTAGGTTGACCGTACTCTTTTGTCTATTTTTGCCAGAAGCCCACCTCTAGCTGCTAACCACGCATCCGAGCACCCACGTGATGGAATCTTCTACACAAATCGAATCTTTTCTTGATTTTTCATTTATACCCTTCAACATTCCTTGTATTTTACTTATTTTGGATATTACCCTTTTAATCTTTTCCGCTTTTGGCAAGTTGCCCTAAATTTGCGAGCATAAATATCCTTATAACATGTAACCGCAAGAATCATCTTCATTATCTTATCCTTGAATATGCAAAGTCTCTTTCATGAGCTATTTTATACTTATTCTCTTTAACTCTTATCCTAACCCTTAAACAATGCTACGTAGCAAGTGACCTCACTAAATGACTCGTGTATCATATTGAGCTAGTTTGTGAGTTTATAAAGGTTCCTTAGTGCATCATATCATTGGAATTGACCATAGGTTTTGCTTACTTACGCACATTCCATCTTCATCTTCGAGCTTTTCATGAGTTTGGACCTACCCCTTAGATATGGCCGCATTGTCCTCCATTAGTATGATGTATCATCTTAGTATTAGAGTGAAGATTTCTTTGAGTAAGTTATTGTTGTATTGTGTTGTTCCTTCGATCACTATTTATATTTTAAGCGTATTGAGTAGTGAGATAGTTATTAAAGTTGTGCTTGAATTAGTTGTGAGTGTTTGAGTTAGTAGTAGAAGTAGTGGTTTTACTTTACTGTAGCGATTGTTGTGTAATATTATGTTATATTCTATTTCAAGTTATGAAAAACAAAGTAAGTAATACAAGTGTCATCTATTGTTGTTAGCATAAGATTGATTAAAGAATGACTGATTCAAGTGTTAATGCTAATGTTGGAGATGATAATAGCGATGTTGTTTACTAAGGTCAATAAAACACCCCTAGAAGTTCCAATGAGCGATTTGATAAAGTAACTCACTTAAAAGTCGATTTAACTTGAGTTGTTCATGTATTAGCTTCCGACCTTTTGAAGTCAATTATAACATCGCTCAAGTTGCTCCTAAAGTCGATGCCCTTACCTATAATGCTCAACCTATCCAAAGGCAACTCCTAGCTCGACAAAATTAAGATGTAGGAGTAGGAGGACATGTGCAGAAGAGAATAGACGAAGGAAGAAAATGAGGAAGAGCATGATGAAGTGGAAGAAAGAGCATATACACCCCTAACTGTCGAACATGTTGTAAGCCCTAAAGCCAAGCCAAGCCAAGTAACCATAAGTTTGAGCTTAAAACCCAAGGTTTAGGGCAATCGGCTAAAGGATCCGATCAAACCCAAATTATAAACTATTTAACAAAATACTAGTAAAAATGACCCTGTAAACTTAAATTTAAGAAAATGAGTAGTAAAATAGGAGATTATAAAATTTTCAAATTTTAAGTATAATAACTGCTAATTACCGAAAAGGCAAAAAGTGTAATATAATAACTAATAAATTAGTAGAGATAGATTATATGTATACTAAAAATTTTAGAATGACCAAAATAATATTTAGGAATGTTCACGTGTACCTTACATGTATTTACGTGTAGATAAAAATACGTGTAATTACTAAAATTGGCTGAAAACTAAGTAAATAATTAAAGAAAAATACAAAAAAATCAGAAAAAAATCAGAAGAGGATAACTGCAACAAGATCAGGTCGTGGACTGAAAAGAAAAAAATAACCAATAAGAATTTGACAAACAAAAAGCCAAAAATCAAGGAAATGGGGCAAAATCCCATCAAATTAATGCACATTAATTACTACATTTGTCTATAAATAAGGAAAAAATTCTCAGAAGTCATTTGGCTAGTTTGTGATCTGAGAAAAATCGAAACACAAGAAAAATCGAGAGAAATTCCAGAAAAAAAAAAAAAGAAAACTGTGCAGATTAGTAAGGTGAACTAAAACTACCACCCACCACCACCACCACCACCCTACACTAGAACCAGCATCTGGACCGAGTTTGGACGGGGTTTGGACTGCCAGAAAGCTTCGAACCGGTTAGTCATTTATTCACCCCGATTTTTGTATAATTTTGTAAAATTAGTTATTTTGCCCAGAAAATTATGAAACTTGTTATTCTGAGGTTTTATTATATGTAGATTTAGGGAAAAATATTGATTTAGTTTAATTATGTCTGGAAATATAGGGTCCCTAACAAATTGTTCAAAACCGAGCATGATTAAACCGGAAATTAAATAGGCTTAGGGATGTAGTTTGGGGCTCAAAATTTTTCTGTAGGATTCTCATATGATGTAGAACAGTGCTATGAAGCCATTTTTTTTAAATTAATTTTCGAAAATTTTAAGTTAATTTTTAGCCCTAAAATGATGGTAAAATTGGGTGATTTAGGATTAATTAGGTGATTAGGATGTTAATTACTGATTTGGATCTTAATTAGATGTTTAAGGAAGTTAATCTCTGCAGTGGAACCCTAATCCTAGCCTTTATGTATTAAGTATGATTAATTAGGGAAATTAGGTAAAGAATATAAGAAATTAGGAATATGTGAAAATGTAAATTAATAAATCTAAAAAAATAAAGCTATTTAGATAATATTATAATTGAAAACAGAAAAATAATAAATCTGAAATAATATTTAATTTTAAGTAAATATCTCAAAATGTAAAATTTTTACACATCGGGAATAAATCCGATACCACAATTAGGGTTAGCGTGTACCGAATAGTTTAGAATACCAAAATTACGACCCAATAGGATATTTGAATACCCGAGCATAATGTGATTAATGTTACATTGGGATTCGAGCTTAATTACGACTTAGGAATTAAAACTAGAATCTAGTTTAGAAACTGAATCCCGAAATAGAATACAACGAACTATTAATATATTATAGGTATACAGGAGGAAAATAAGTTACATTATGAATTAGAATAAGAATCCATAAAATATAAGTACTAAAAGGACCTATTTACATTATAGGACACCCAGAAAACAAATCAGCTTGCGACTAAAGGATCGAGCGATCGAGCAAATTCAAGTAAGTAGGGTTATTGCTCATTGTAATAGAGTACTAGTTTTGTAGTACTCGGAGACTTAGGCTTGTATATGATTGTGGTTGTAAATAGTCTGCGCATGTGCTTGATGTATCTGAATTCGTGCTGGAATTTGTACTGTGAATGATTTTGTGACTGATTGAATTGGTATGAACTTGTTGAACACCCTAACCGGAATTTAATCTTAGTCGACCTTAATAACCGAAAATGTCATGCATTGCAACCCGTTAGGGGATCATAGGACTCTCCAACCAAATACCGACCCCTTCAAAAAGGATAGCGCAGGATTGCAAAATGGTCCCTTCTTCATCCTCAGTCGAACTAAGTGACAGGAGAGGAGGTCGCAGCGGGGGTGAAGTCAATGGTTCGAAGGTAGTCGCGGGAGGAGCAAGGTCTCCATTGCACAAGCCTGGGTTTGGTAAACTTGAATTTAAGAAAATAAGTAATAAAATAGGAGACTATAAAATTTTCAAATTTTAAGCATAATAATTGCTAATTACCGAAAAGGCAAAAAGTGTAATCTAATAACTAATAAATTACTAGAGATAAATTATATGTATACTAAAAATTTTAGAATGACCAAAATAATAATTAGGAATGTTCACATGTACTCCACATGTATTTACGTGTAGATAAAAATATGCGAAATTATCTAAATTGGCCAAAAACTAAGTAAATAATTAAAGAAAATTATAAAATAATTATGGAAAAATCAGAAAAAATTAGAAGAGGATAAGATTAATCAAGATCAAGTCGTGGCAGGTCCAAAGTTGCAAAAGAAAAATTAGCCAATAAAAATTAGATAACCTAAAAGCCAAAAATTAAGGAAATTGGGCAAAGTCTTGTCAAATTAATGCATAATAATTACAAAAATCGTCTATAAATAGCAAGAAAGATTCAAAAGCTCATTTGGACAGATACAAATCAGAGAAAATTAGAGAGAGCTGAAAATTAGGAGAAAAATTCGGTTTAGAAAAAACTGTGCAATTAGGGTTTTCAAAGGGAACCCACACCAGACGAGCAGCTAGAAGTGGACGGCCACCACCACCACACGGTGGTGGCAGCGCCCAAGCCGGCCGATAAGGCCACGGTGGCCCACAGTGGCCAGAGCCACCCAAACTGGTGAGTCCAATTTCCAGCCCGATTCTTGTGTAATTTTGTAAAAATAGTAAATATTATTAGAAAATTATGAATTTTGTTATTCTAGGATATTTTTGTATGTAGTTTGTAGGAAAAATATTATTTTGATGAAAACATGTCCCGTAATATAGGGTCCTTAAGAAATCATGCAAAACCGAGCACATTTCGGTTTAGAAATAAATGACCTTAGAAGTGTAGTTTGGAGCTCAAATTTTTTTCTGTAGGATGCTCATGTGATATAGAATAGTGTTATGAAGCCATTTTTTTAAAATTAATTTTTAAAATTTTTAAGTTAATTTTTAGCCCTAAAATGATGGAAAAATTGGGTAATTTGGAGTTAATTAGGTGATTAAGATATTAATTACTGATTTAGATAGTAATTAGATGTTTAGGGATGTTAATCTCTGATGTGGAAACCTAATCCTAGTCTATGGAGTGTTAAGTGTAAGTAATGAAGGTGTTATGTGGTAAATGTAGAAAATTAGGAATATGTAGAATTGAAAATTAATAAATATGGAAAAATTAGGTTTAATTAGATAATAAAATAATGGAAATCAGAACATAACAAATCTGAAACAAAATTCAATTTTAAGTAATTATATGAAAAATGTAAAAATTTATCACAACACGAGTAAATTCGGTACACTAATACGGATTTAAGTGTACCGGATGGAATAAAATGTTAACTAGGGGTAGTGATCATATTTAGGACATCTGGAAGTAATGTGGTTAGTTTCACATTATGAGTTAAAATAAATTTCTAGGGTCCGGATACAAAACAGTACCTAGAAATCGAACTAAAATCTAATTTAGAAATCGATGCGGAACCCGAACCTAAACCCGAACCTAGAATAATTATAAAAGACTTAAGACTTAGATAATTAGGTATATTAAACCCTAAACAACACATAACAATAAGTGTTGTCGGATAAAACAAACTTATAATAGTTATATGAAAAGCTGAAACCACGTTTGTGTTATAGGGATGATCGGCAATGGCCTGAGCAAATCGGACCTCGAGTGAGTGAGCGAGGAGTCGAGGTAAGTTAGGATTAATGCAATGCTGTATTTTGGAGGCTTAAGATTATGCTTGGTTGTGCTTGTTAGATAGTTGAATGTATGCATGTGCTTGATTATAGGTGATGCTATGATTCTGTTTGTTACTCTGGCACATATTGTATGAAATGTATAAAAGGATTGATCACCCTAAATTGGACTTAATTAAATATCCGACCAGTAATCATAATCGGACATGCATGGCAACCCGTTAGGGGAACTTAGGACTCTTCGGCCAAATACCAACCCATTCGGAAGGGATAGCGCAGGATTGCAAAATGGTCCCTTCTTCATCCTCAGTCGAACTAAGTGACAGGAGAGGAGGTTGCGGTGAGGGTGAAGACAGTAGTTCGAAGGTAGTCGCGGGAGGAGCAAGGTCTCCATTACACAAGCTTGGGTTTGGTCGTGAGCTGTTACATTAACGGCAACTCCTCAACCCGGATTAGAGCGGGTGCAATTTCTCTAATCTCATGACGGGCCGTACAACGTCGTGCGATGACATTTTCTTGCACATGCATTGCACCTAATAAGTGATTGAAAACCTTGTTGTGTGTATGGTATGGTTTTAAGTCCTCCGTCCTAACTTACTAAGCTGTGGTTGATCACATCCCTATAGACGTCGTGCAGGTGCTGGCCAAGAAGCGGCAACAACTACTCTAAAATTAGTAACTGCTAGATCCTGGGGAGTGAGGAAAAACATGTGAAGAATAAACATATATTTTTAAGGTTTAAGCTTTTACTTTAGAACTTTTCATTTTTGAATAATGTAATAACTAAGAAATATATTACGGAGAAATATTGTAAACCTTAATTGCAATAACTGTATTATAATATATATATATATTTCCTCACTTTCTTAGATAAATGATTTATTTAAATTACAAACTGTTTCCTTCAAAGCGGGTTAGTCATTGACGCCTTGTGTAGATCAGATCTAAGATAGCGGTTGTAAGGCCAACTTCTATCTTAGGATGGTTTACACGGCGGGAGTTGTTACGACTCTACCGCTTCGGGGCGTCACAGTTCTAAATTGGTATTAGAGCGAAGTCCTTGTGAACTCGCTTTGAAATGAACAATTAAAAGAATTAGACATTTTAGGAGTACATCGAGAGTGGGTAGAAATAAAGGGATATTAAAGTATCGTACTACAAATAATTATAAGACAGGTATCGAATATACCGCTAAAGTGAGATAGGCGTTAATTAAGTTTAACTCTAGTGATGGGATCATATGGAGAAGTTGGTAGTTAGTTGAGGTGATTCAAGAGAACTGAAGGAGAATCCTTGATTTAATCTAAAATTGAGATGTGGAGAACAATATTATAATTGGTTCGTTAGGATATACTAATATCATGAACTATATTATTGAGGAGTTTGTTAATGGAGTTGTGTGGAAATTGATAAGAAGTGATGAGATTTATGGACAATAACGGAGATCAATCTGAGTTTTAGCATAATAGGGATCATGTGATATGACTTGTGGAATAAAGACGATTTGGAAGTAAAAGATTGTAACTCAGGCGACGCTAGTAAGATATGTGAGTAACGATAGAAGAGAAATACCCTAGTTTACTAGTATGACTAGTACTGCAATTAACACATCATGTATCTTTAGATGATTAAACCCAAAGATTTATTGAATGGCTTTCACATTCTCTTGGATTAGTTGGAGTAGGTTAAGATCATATACAGCATGAGAATACAGTATATGAGGTGATAGTTGATAAAGTATAGGGAATGATTACTATTTTTTATTTTTCTATTGAAGTGCAATGTCCTGAATCACCAAATGGAAATGATACTCAATGAATAGAAAGATAAATGTGGTGGAAATTTGAATGATGAATACAATGTACTAATTAGTTATATTTTGTTAGGAGTTAGGATTGATTATATGATTGGTTATGCATATAAGTTAGGATCTTATCGATCTTTCAATAGATACAGTAGTGCTCATTGATGGATGTGTATTCTTTGGATATATATATCTGTCATAATGTATTAAACCCTTGTGAGTAAAATATAAAAAGGGGATTGGATATGTCTTAAGTGACCGATTTTGGAAGTGTTTTGCATATGGAAGAATTGGTGGTTTGTTGAAGTGATTTAGGTTGAATAAAGAAGAATCTTTGAGTTAATATAGAGTTGAGGTGTAAAGAATATTGATAGAACTAATTAGTGGGATATGTTAATATTGGGGATGAAATTCCTAAAAAGTTTGTTGATGAATTTGGTTGATACATGACCGAGTAAATAAATAAAATAAATTAAAGAAAAAAATTTTAAATTGTTTTATCACTTAGAAAGGTTAATTTTCCAAATAAACAAAAACATGTTGACCCATTTTAAAAAATTATGATATTTTAGAACTTTCTAAAAATAAAACCCAATTTAAGACCCTTCTAGAAACCTTTCTTAATAAACTCGAACCCACTTAATATGTAAACTCATCGTTTTTTTTATTAAAACGAACCCCACACATTAAATTTTTTTTAAAGAAAAGAACTACGTACATATAATCCCAAACAGTGGCCACCTCTAGGGTGACCTAAAAAATGAATTTTTTTTTTATTTTTCACTTGTAGTTCTAATTACTCAATTTGGCTTAAAAAATGAAAAAATAATTTTCCTTTTTTTTAGCTTATAGTTATTCAATTAAAAGTAATTTTAATAAATTAATTTGTTATTCTAAAGAGTGATTTTAGAAATTAAATCCAAAATTAAAAAGTTAATGGTACTTGTAAGGATTTAAAAAACTTAGCCCCTGAACTCAATCTTTTAGTTTTGAAAACCTTTTTCTCAAAATTAGTTTTCTAAGTAAACCAATGGTTAGGTTAAATTGATTTATCCAATTTATTTAACCTAACTCACTCTTTTTCTTGACTCTGGTTGGGTAGCTACTCCAAGGATTTTCAAAACACATTTAAAAATGAAAATTTTCTTAACTCTTAGTCAATGATTAATATTAGACAAGTTAGGGTTTAATATTAATCAAGTTATGGAAAATAATAAAAACTGGGAAAAAATGAACCTCGACATGATAAATTCAACAAAATAGCACACTTCATGTCCTGTACCAAAATTAACAATGCTTCAACTATCGCTTCTTTATTCTTATAGTAAATCATTCACTTGCATAGAGTACCGAAGAATGTGGTGTTAGATGGAGACCCAAAATTCTTAAGCCATTTTTGGGAGGCTCTTTAGCGTCAAATGGGAACAAAGTTACTTTTAAGCACTTCTTGCCTTCCCCAAACCAATGGTCAGACAAAGGTCACTAACTGTACCTTGGGTTCACCGCTTCGAGCTGCAATAAGGAAGAACCTAGCCAATTGGGATATATGCCTACCCATAGTGAAATTTGCTTATAACAAGACAGTGTAAGCCACCACTGGACATATACCATTTGAGGTCATCTAAGACTTCAACCCCAAACTTCTCTTTGATCATACCTTATACCATCATTCAACCAAGAAGACCTAGAAGCAAGAACTAGAGCTCAATCTTTCCAACAAATCTACTCGAAATTTGCTCAGTACATTGACCGAGTTGCTAAAAAGTTGAAGGAGAAAAGAAAAGGAAAGTAGACCAAATAGCTTCAACTTGGCAATTAAGTATGGTTGTACCTAAGCAAAGAGAGGTTCCCTAACAAGAGGAAGAACAAACTATCTGCTTGAGTTGAAAGACCATTTAAGATACTCGAGAAGATCAACAATAATGCCTATTGAGTGGAGCTGCTCAAAGACTTTAGAGCGTATGTCGTGTGCAATATTGCCAACCTCAGTCTATACTAACTAAGAGAAGAGCAGAATGAGGACCAGTTGATTAGATCCTAAATCCCAATCATCCTGGAGGGGATGATATGATAGGTTACCGACTACCTGCTTAATCACTTACACATGCCTTAAAGGCCTCTAGTCCCTTACTCAAAGGATTCTTTCTCGTTAACCCATCGATGATGAGAAATAGTATACTAAAAGAGGATGGCTAAATTCCCTAAGAACTTTGGGTAGTTATACTATGCTCTATTTGTTATCATGTGCCTAAGTGATCGGACTTTCAACTGCCGAGAGTTTCCTACCAAGTAAATGCAGCTAGCTCCTCGTTGAGCGCTTCTCTTCTAGCCCCCTTCCAACTCTTACGGCATCCTTTCACGTCTCGATTTCTTTGTTGCCACAACACCTTATTTCCTTTCGCCTACTGTGCTTATAGGACCCTTTTACGAATCCAGTGTCGCATTGCCACCTGTCTTCTTCATCCGACATTGTATTATTTATTTTTTTTTTTGTCTTTGTCCTTTTTACCCATTTTCATATGTATAAGGAATCCCTTTTTTTTATATACCTTCTTGTAATTACTTTGTTTGTAATGTTGCCCTAGGGACTTACTGTAAATAGTCCCTTCTTCTTGTAAGTCAAAATGACCTTACTTTACAGATAGACATTGAATATACTGTTCTTACGAGGAAACTCTCTCCAAGTATATTTTCATATACTCTTATCTAATTTTATCGAGTAGTTCAGGATTAATGGCGGGTAGACCTTGACATTTGCTTATGCGTTATATCAAGTGAAGTGTCAAGTCGTGTTGTGTTTGTTGGTGTGTTATATCCTTCGAACAGCTTCACGCCAGTTACTCTAATTAGTTCATAGACCTACTCACTCCACTTTCTTCGATATTTCGAATGACCCGTTGATTTGAATCTACTACAGTAAGTCTTCACGATAACTAAGCTCTTAGGTACATCATGATAAGAATTGGACCACCGAAACCTTAACCCGAGCCCGAACTCAATGTCTAGAGAACTTAGTGAGGCACATTCTCCTTTACCAACCTGCATAGGAAGAGTCCAAGCTACTCCAACCCACTAATCTACTCCATTTTCGAGCTAAACCCATCCATGCCTAATAATTGTCTTAGAGTGCTAACTTGAGGAGCACTCAATTGACAACGTAGCTTACTTGCCTACCAGCTTGGCCAACTTGTGTCTAAGCTGTCCATAGCATATTCGAGCTGAATTCACCTTGGAAGGGTTTACGAATTAGCTTAGTAACAGTTAGGTTGATTATACTCTTGTTTATTTCTGCCAAAAGCCCACCTCTAGCTGCCAGCTACACGTTTAAGCACCCATGTGATGGAATCTTCTATACAAATCAAATCTTTTCTTGATTTTTTATTTATTCCCTTCAACATTCCTTGTATTTTACTTATTTTGGATGTTACCCTTTTAGTCTTTTCTACTTTTGGCAAGTTGCCCTAGATTTGCAGGCATAAATATCCTTGTAATATGTAGCCACAAGAATCATCTTCATTATTTTATCCTTGAATATACATAGTCTCTTTCGTAAGCTATTTTATGCTTATTCTCTTTAACTCTTATCCTAACCCTTAAGCAAGATATGTGGTGAGTGACTTAACCAAACTACTTATACATCATATCAAGCTAGTTCATAAGCCTATGGAGGTTCCTTGGTGCATCATATCCTTGGAATTGACCGTGGGTTTTCCTTACTTATGCGCATTCCATCTTCATCTTCGAGCTTTATGTGAGTTCAGACCCATCCCTTAGATGCAATCAACCTTGCCCTTCCTTAGCACGGTGTATCAAAGGTGGTGTGAGGTAAAGCAGTAAAGTTCATTATAGATCCAAATGAAGTTCTCAAATTTGGAAATAAACTTTGTATACCGGCAAATCTAGAGTTAAAAAGGGAGTTGCTTAAAGAAGCTCATTATTTAGGTTACACCTTACACCTGGGCAGTATGAAGATGTATATGGACTTGAAAGAACATTACTAGTGGGATAACATAAAGAAAGAAATTGCAGAGTATGTTTCCAAATGTCCCACTTCTCAGTAAGTCAAAGTTTACCACTAGAGGCCAGGTGGAGAACTTAGACCATTGCTAGTTCTTGAATGGAAGTGGGAGCATGTGACCATGGATTTCATCATATACCTCCTTAAGATTGAGGAGAAACACAATGTGGCATGGTTAATGGTTGATAAATTGATAAAGATGGCTCATTTCATACCAATTAATGTGAAGTACAAGTTAGAGAGATTGGAGAAGTTATATATTTAAAACATAGTGAGGTTGCATGGAATTCCGGTATTCCGGTATCTATGAACTGTAACAGAGATATTGGTTTGTGAGTAGATTCTATAAGAGTTCACAAAATGCCTTAGGAACGAAACTCTGGTTTAGCATAACATTCCATCCGTAGACCGGTGGATAGTTTGCAAGGACGATTCAGATTTTGGAAGATATGTTGAGAGCCTATGCCTTAGACCATGGAGGCGGTCGAGATAAGTACCTACACTTGACGGAGTTTGCCTATAATAACAGCTATTAAGCAACTATCAAGATGGTACCTTATGAAGTCTTATATGGAAGGAAGTGTGAGTCACAATTGCATTTTGATGAAGCAGGTGAGAGGCAAATGCTAAGACTAAAGCTTACACAAGAGTTAGATAATAAGATAAGGATTATCGAATAGAGGATGTTTGATAGGGATCAAGGACTGATTACATACTCTCAAACCTGTAGATATTCTTAGATGGTTCACCGAGCTATCTAAGGTGAGTTAAGTACTGAGGAGCAGTGTTTACCCCAGTCTAATCTGTCGAGCTACTTTGCTCTCTATACTACCCAAGAGATTATCGAGGTGATTAGCCGACGTATCGAGCCAACCCCTCTGCAACACACTAGTCTAAGCACTAAATCTGGATACAACCATCTTTAAAGTGCTAAGGTTGAGCTAACAACTGTTAGGAGTTGACCATACGAGGTCAATCCTAAGTGTGAGTCATCCCTGAGATAAACCTTATCCAATCCTAGCAATTAGAGCTGCCAACGCCTACCCGACCAAATCAAGGCCCACCCTTGCATGGTTCGCAGCGTTATTGGGACTATAGAATGAGAAGAATTACCTGTGTGCTATCCTTTCTGACATCTGTACTATCCTTTCTGATAGTGGATATTCTCTTTGCACGATTACATTGTTATCCCTATAAATTATTCTTCCTTTTCCTTGCTCGTAAAAATACTTTTTGTAGTTTCCTGTAACCTAAGACTCATCGTAATTAGGTACTATAAATACTTACAAATTGTAATAGACACATAATCATCATATACAGAGAATACACTGAACTTTACTCCCTCTTGAGCTAAGTGTTCTTACTCTTAAGCTATTCTTATCTAGCCCATTTGAGCATGGACTAGTGACGAGTGACCTCTGGCCATATTTGTGTGTCATATCAAGTGTGACCTGAGTTTATGTGAAGCGTTGGTGCGTCATATCCATTGTCAGTACATGGGATCCCCTGTTCAACCTTTAACTATCATTTACTCTTTGAACCATCTCATGGCCTGGACTTACCCTTTTGGTTATGCACGATATTGGGTTTATGTGTTTGTTCACAAAATCTGTATCATTTTAGCATCAAAGCCTGGCTACGTTCAAAGCTGTATTTTGCTATTGCATTCTTTGAGTGGTTTCTTATTGCTATCGTGTGATAACAGTTCTTTTGTTAACCTTGGATTTTGCTTTGTTTTCCCCTGTTTTCGATATACACCAAATAGAGTATGGTTAATTATTCGTTTGTTGTGTAATTGTTGTGATGATTAGAGTATAGGTTAGTGATATTCGAGTGGTATTATTAGACATCAATTTTTGTGAGGTAACCATTAATATCAAACTCAAGTGCTCAAAGAACTTTGGGAAACCAAGAAAGTGATATTTAACATGGCCAAAGGAAAGAAGGAAGCTTCATACCTCAGTCAGTGGGTGACTTCTTGGATAGGCTTACCAACTTGGTAGCTAGTTTGGTGATTGTTAGCTAATAAGACAAGCAGTGAGCTAAAAATAGCCCCACTAGAGAATATGAGTCGCAAGAGCGAGGCAATGGTCAGTTTAGCCGAGTTAATACCCCAACTCGACCACCTCAAGCTAAAGGAGTTGGTAGGGATGCCAGATGAAGGCCAGTGCTTGATGTGATTGAGGAAGAAGCAGAAGGAGATGATGAAGTAGAGGAGTATTACGAGCCCAAAGAAAGATATGTATGGGCCCTTAAAGTTAAGGGATTAAGGATGCGTATCCCGAGTTTTTTTGGAAGTGGTGATGCTGAGGACTTCGTAGATTGGGTAGATGAGATTGAAAAGCAGTTTGAATGCCATGACATACTCGATAATGCAAAGGTTAGACTTATTGTGTTGGAGTTCACTGGTTATGCTGCCTTATGGTAGAAGAACTTGCGGGCCACCCGAAGAAGGGAAGGAGAACGAGAGATTAGGAGTTGGGATGAGATGAAGAGCATTATGTGAAGAAGGTTTGTGCCGAGCTACTATTTATAGGACACCTTCAGAAGATTGCAATAGCTAAGGCAAGGAGGATCGAATGTAGACACTTATGTTAATGAATTCCAAATGTTAATGATCTAATGTGAAGTTGTAGAGCTAGAGGATCGAACTGTATCTCAATTTATTGGTAGACTGAAGTATGAGATCGGGGATGTCCTAGAAACCTTGGAAATTAGAATGCTTGATGATGTAATCCAAGCTGCCCAGAGGATAGAAAGGCACCGAACAGGAAGATTCCGACCACCAGTTGGCTGACCAAGCAATAGCTGAATTGTTTTGAGCAGACCTGTGCGAATAGAACCAAGTAAGGTTGCTAAGACCTAACTTGCTCAGACTACCCGAATTGAGGAGAAGGAACCTTCGAGAAAGTTTGAGAAGGGCCAAAGTTTAGGGAGGAAGACAAGTGAGATCAAGTGTTTCAAATGTTAGGGCTTCAGACACATAGCCACTCAATGTTCGAATAGAAGAACTATGGTAATCCAAAGCAAGGTTCCGACGGTTGAGGTCAACAGTATTGACGAAGAAGTAGAGGAGCTGAAAGAGGATGGACATATCGAATTGTCTAAGGAGGAAGTTATCTACGGTGAAGAAGGTAACTTTATGCCGACTACTCTAGTGTTAAGGAGGATGATGAACATCAGTCTCGTACCCGAAGACGAACAAATGGAAAATCTCTTCCATATTGGATGCAAGGTAAATGAATCATCACGTACATTGATTGTTGATAATAGGAGCTGTACCAATGCAGCCTCTGCATTTATGGTCTAATAGTTGAAATTACCAATCATGCCCCATCCAAAACAGTATAAGCTTCATTAGTTCAGTGATAAGGGAGCCCTACAGGTGAACAAGCAGGTGTCTATGCTAATCTGTATTGGTAAATATCAAGATGAAGTGCTCTGTAATGTGCTGCCCATAAGTGCATCCCACATTTTACTTAGACAACCATGGATGTTTGATTAAGCAGTTATCTATGACGGAAGGAAGAGTACATGTTTTGTGGAGCATGAAGGTAGGAAGATGAAATTGAGTCCTATGACTGCTAAGCGGGTAAAGGTTATGCAGTCTCAACTTAGCCAAACCCTAAAGAAAGAGGCTTTGGTGATGACCCGAGCCGAACTGAAAAGAGAAATGAAACTCGAAGGATCGACCTATCTACTTGTCCGAAGAATTTTGGAGATGAGGTTCGAGTAGAGGGAGTGGCCTGTTGAGGTGAAAACATTGTTAAAAAAGTTTGCCGACCTGTTCCTAGAAGAGCTATCAGAAGGTTTGCCTCCCATCCGAGGCTTTGAACATGCAATTAACTTGTAGCTTGGAGTTGTACTACTAAATAAGCTTGCTTATAGGCTGAATCTTGAATAGGTTGTCGAGTTGCAGAAGCAAGTAGATGAGTTAATGAAGAAGGGGTATGTACGTGAGTCCCTTATCCCCTGTACCATTCCAGCCTTGTTAGTACCAAAGATAGATGATTCTTAGAGGATGTGTGTGGATAGCCGAGTGATCAATCGAAGCACCATCAAGTACAATTATCTCATACCCAGACTTCATGACATGCTAGACTAATTAAATGGAGCAAGAGTGTTCTCCAAGATCAACCTTAAATCTAGGTACCATTAGATTTGAATGTACGAGGGTGATAAGTGGAAGACCGCATTCAAGACATAATATGGTTTATATGAATGGCTTGTAATGCCATTTAGACTATCCAACGTGCTAAGCACATTTATGCACCCGATGAATCATGTGCTCTAAGAATTAATAGGAAAGTTTATCTTAGTTTACTTTGATGATATTTTGGTATACAGCCTTGACTTAGAGACTCACTAAGAGCATCTCTGAAGAGTCTTGGCAAAACTTCGAGTTAAACAGCTCTATGCTAATATGAGGAAGTGTGACTTTTGCCAATTTGAGGTGATCTTCTTGGAGTTTGTTGTAAGTAAAGGTGACATCCGAGTCGATAATGAGAAAATAAGAGCGATTGTAGAGTGGCCTGAGTTGACCTGTTCTATAGACGTGAGAAGTTTCCATAACCTAGCATCATTCTATCGCCGATTCATAAAGGATTTCAATGCGATTGCGGCTCCGCTTACCAAACTGTCAAAGAAGAATATTGAATTTACATAGAGAGAGAATGAGTAGAGGAATTTTGAGGAAGTGAAGGATAGGTTGACTATAGCCCCCGTCTTAGCTTTACTGAGCTTTGACAAAGTGTATGAAGTAGAACGTGATGCATCTAGACTAGGCATAGGTACTGTGCTAATGCAAGAAGGCCGACTTATTGCTTACTTCAACGAGAAACTTCAAAGAGCTACATTCAACTATTCTATTTATGACAAGAAGTTCTACTCCTTAATCCAAGCCCTAATGGTATGGTAACATTATCTGCTATCTAAGGAATTTTTTATCTACACCGATCATGAATCCTTGAGGTATCTGAAGAGCCAACCCAAGTTATATCGGAGGTAAGCCAAATGGATCGAGTTTATGGAGGGTTTTTCTTATGTTGTAAAATACAAGAATGGAAGGAATAATGTAGTGGCCGATGCCTTATCGATACAATATACCCTCCTGATCGAGCTGTAGACGAGACTACTTGGTTTTTCAACGATAAAGAATATTTATGCTGAGGATCTACATTTTGGTCCTATCTACACCCGATGTGAGGAAGGACGAACACTAGATGACTATCATAGGGAGGACAGCTATTACAGGGAGAATGGATACTTATTTAGAAAAAAGAGGCTATATATCCTGACCTGTTTCATGAGAGAGTTACTCGTGCACGAAGCACATGGAGGAGCATTGACTGGACACTTTGGCCAGCGTCAAACCTTTGAAGTACTATTTGTGAGATTCTTTTGGCCAAGAATGATGAGAGATGTGCAGTTTGTATTGGAAAAGTGTGCAACCTGCCAAAAAGCAAAGAGCCAAGCTAAATAAGGACACTATCTACCCTTACCCATCCCAACCAAACCATGGTTCGAGATAAATATGGACTTCATGTTAGGATTGCCAAAGACGTCCCGAGGGAAAGACTCCATCATGATAGTTGTGGATCGATTTAGCAAAACGGCACATTTCGGCTATCTCTTTTCTTTTCTTACAAGAAGTAATCAAGCTTCACAATGTGCCTAGAACCATTGTTTTGGACCGAAACCCTAAGTTCATGAGTTACTTTTAGAAGATGTTATGGAGGCAAATGGGAACCAAGCTGCTATACAGCACGTCCTACCATCCATAGACCAAGGTTGTCAACAGAACTGTAGGAACTTTACTATAGGTTGCTGTTGGACAAAACATAACCGACTGAGATCTATGTCTACCAATTATTGAGTTTGCCTACAATAAGACCACTCACAGCATAATAAGCATGTCTCCATTCAAGCTCACCTAGCCTCATGCTCCCAATGGACTAAGCAACCTAGTCGAGACTAGATGACGACTGGGTAGCTATTGAAAGAGTTGAGGCCATCAAAGCTATGCACCAAAAGGTTGTTGAGCAATTGAGCTGAGTTAATACTAAGCTCAAGAAGCGAAGCCGAAGATGGAGGAAGAGAGAATTTCAACCTAGTGATTTGGTTTGGATACATCTCAGCAAGGAACGATTCTAAACTTGAGGAAGAGCAAGTTGTCTCCCATAGCCGATAGACCTTTTAAAGTGTTTAAAATGATCAATCTTAATGCTTATAGGATTGAATGACTTGAAGGATATGTAGTCTTAGAATCCTTTAACATTGTTGATCTCCAACCTTACACTCCTAAGGACAAGTAACCCAGAGCTAAACTAGATTTGATCCCAAATCTCAAACACCTCGGAGGGGGTGATAGGGATCAAGGATTGATCACGCGTTCCCGAGCCCAAAGGCTTTCTCAGATGGTTCATCGAGCTATCCGAGGTGAGTTAAGCACCGAAGAGTAGTGTTTACTCTAGTCTAATCTGCCATGTTACTTTGCTCTCTACACCATCTAAGAGACTACCAAGGTGATTAGCCAACATACTAAGTCGACCCCTCTATAACATATTAGTCCGAGCACCTAATTTGGATACAACCATCTCCATAAAACCGAGGCTGAGCTAACAACCGTCAGGAGTTGACCATCCAAGGCCAATCTCGAATGAGAGTCATCTTTAAGCCAACCCTGTCTAGTCCCAGCAATCAAAGCTGCCGACGCTGACCCAACTTAATCAAGGCCCACCCTTACAAGGCGCATAGCGTTATTAAGACCATAAAATGAGCAAAATTACCCACATATTGTCTTTTCTGACATTCGTACTGTCCTTTCTAACAGTGGATATTCTCTTTATACAATTACATTGTTACCTTTGTAAATTATTCCCCTTTTTCCTTGCTAGTAGAAATCCTTTTTGTAATTTCTTATAACCTAGGATTTACCCTAATTGGGTACTATAAATACTTGCAAATTATAATAATTGCATAATCATCATATACAGAGAATATACTGAACTTTACTCCCTCTTGAACTAAGTGTCCTTACTCTTGAGCTACTCTTATCTAGCCAATTTGCGTGTAGACTAATGGCGAGTGACCTTCAACCATACTTGTGCATCATATCAAGTGTGACCCAAGCTCGTATGAGGCATTGGTGCGTCATATCCATCGTCGGTATACAGGAACCTTTGCTCAATCTTTAACTATCATTTACTCTTCAAGCCATCTTGTGGCTTGGGCCTACCCTTTTGGTTATATATGATATTAGGTCCGTGTGTTCATCTACTGAATCTGTATCAATGTTAGTAGCCTAAAGTTGGCAAAAAAGTTATGCAGATAAGCGACGAAGACCCTTAGAGATTTAGGTTGGGGATCAAGTATTATTGAGGATCTCTTCTATAGAAGGAGTGGTTCGGTTTATTATAAGGGGAAAGTTGAGTCCCAAATACATATGACATTATGTGGTTTAAGAATGAATTGATGATGTAACTTATCGTTTGGTGTTACTACCTTAGCTGGCAAGAGTATGTAATGTATTCTGTGTTTCTATGTTGATAAAATTCCAACCAAATGAAGATTAAGAAGTTAAGTTGGAGACACTTAAATCACAGCTTGACATGATAGTTATGGAAAGGCCAACTAAGATTGTGGATAAAAAGGTGTAAAAGCTAAAGAGAAGAAAGATAAAGTATGTCAAAGTGCAATGGAATAACCAACCAAAATGAGAAGCTACTTGGGAATTGAAAGAAGACATAAGGAATAAGTACTTAGAGCTTTTTAGTGATTCAGGTAAACTCTCGAGAACAAAAGTTCTTTGAAGGGGGAAGTATGTGACACCATAAGAAAATCAAATTCATAATTGGATCAATGGAAAGAAAATAAGAAAAATAATGGATGGCGTAAGAAAGGTAATAAAATATTCTTAAGTGGGGCAAGATGATCTTTTCCACCCTTAAGTATAAAAAGGATTGCGAAACCCTAAGGCTCGTTTCACACTGTTGTTTTTGCATAACACTCTCTAAGAAACATTAGGTGATGTCTTAGTGCAATAGAAGTGCGTGATTTTGGATTTGCAAAGCAAAAGTTAGGGCAAAGTCTAAACCCTAACCCAGTAAGTGATACATCAAACCTTTATAGTTAATTGATTGTCGTTACTATTGTTGCATTAATCAGATTATGTTGTTTGTGTATGAATAATTTTAGGCATTGTGATCAAGTATTGTATGGCATGGTTTGCAATTATTTCCAGCGATTTTGTTCAAGGTACGTTTGTTTGCTGTTGCTGTTGATCTATTTGTTGTGATGGGGACTAGAACACATTTAAGTGTTCCTTGTTGTTAATTTGCTGAGAAAGATTAAATCTTAAGAAGAAATTGGAGTATAAGATTGATTGGAGTTGTTGTGAGATAGTTTGAAGAGATTAGTAAACGAAAAAGAGAAGAAATTATTGAATAAGAGGAACATGGGAAGATTACAGCCGTAATCCTACCCATTAACCCCTCGACATGAATTTTCTTTAGAGCATAAAGAGAAGAAAAATTTTACAAGAGGATCATGGCCAAAGACCATGACTGTAAGCCATAAACTTACAAGCTTGGGTAAATTACGATCGTGAATTATTGTGTTGAGTTTAATGAAGGACCACAATCCAAGAACACTGCTATGAACCTTGGGCGTATTCTTATAGTCCTCCTTTTTTTTTTATCTCAAATCTATCTTTCATTTAACCTCATTCTAACATTTTCTTAATCATCTATAGGATCTAAATAGATCCTTAAACCTCTAGTTAAATAAAAATTTGGACTTATTAACCTAGGGTGGTGATAGAAATCAAAGGCCAACTACTCGATTAAGAGCACATGGCCTAGTTTCTTTAATGTGCCAAGTAGCCGAACAAGATTTGACCCCATACGAGGAGTACTTCATCTAAGCAGACCTGGCACTTCTTTTAAGCTCACCTGAACTATTCACCTACTCCTAAGTAGAAGGGGAAGAAGTCACCAACACTATCAAGCAAATTCAATGCTGAACAATGAACCTACTCGTCGCGAGCTAATAAATGCTTGAGGCCAAGCTACCTTACCGCCAAGCTGACCAATCGAGGTCAAGCAGAAGAGTGACCATTTGTTGAGTTAACCTTCTTTAGATCCTGAACTGTTAACCTGTTGACCAGTCGAGCCACTAACCTAAACAATTCTATTCAACATCTAATACTATTTAGACCACCGGATTGAGAAGCAGATGTATGTCCTACCTTCTAACATCCATATTGTCCTCTATGAGAACATCCCTTTTATTGTGATTACTGAATTGCCCCTGTAACATATGTATTTTTCCTTTCTTAATAAGAATCTTTTTAGTCATTTGTAGTAACCTAGGACTTATCCTAATTAGGACATATAAACACAAATAACATGTAATAGTCGCAACATTCAACATCTTTAGTAATTAGATCTTTTCCTCATTAAGCTAAGCTTTTATTTCTTACTCATCCACTTCCTCTTATCAATTTCTTTAACAAGGATTGTGGTGAGTAACTCATCTAGCTTGGACTAATACATCATATCTATAGATACCTCATTTTTGCTACTCTTAGGATTTTTTTTTATTAGGCCAAGTTTAAAAAAAATAAAAATTAAAAAATAAAAAAATAAAAAGAAAAACGAAAAAAAGAAAAATAAATAAAAAATTATAAAGTATCAAGTCAAGTCGAGTTGTTTAGGGTTGGATCACATAATGGTTGGAAATGTACATTCAATTTAATAAATTTCGAATCTTTACATAGTTAGACTTCATTAAAAGTATTTTTAGTCCAGTCAAATATAAAGAGGATTTTTTATCCAATTTATATTGGGCTAACTAAAATAGACTTGGGATTTATTGAATGGGTTAATGTATGTATTTTGGGCTATATTAAAATGCTATAGTCAATTTAAAATAAGTTGGACTGAATTAGACCCAAGATAGAAAGTCGAAAAAGATTGTTAAACTTTTAGAAGTTTAAGAATGGATTAGATCGAATCGCAATTAGATAATTCAAGGAATTAATAAATCTAAAGTGGATATTGTCATATCTTATGAAAGTTGGATTTGTTAAGATTGAATCTTTGCAACAAAAGATTTGAAAGATTCAAGGTCATAGTTTATAAATAGTGGACTTCGACTATAAAAAATCACAATCTATACATACACTCTAGTCCTACACATGCGTAGCCCACATATGATCACTCCCACGCACAATTCCACCTACACAACGCATACTCTTGATCACACATACTCCACGTAATCCAATCCAATCCCACGTATACACTTCTGATCACGTACAGCTCCATAACAACATATGTATGCATAGAAGCAACTCCACGTGATTAGTAAACACGTGATCAGCAGCCTGTCAAACAGCAATTTCACACAAAGCAAAACAACAACGCAATCCACATAAGTTTTCTACCTTGATATGACCTATATTGTAGAGTATAGTTAGGTTTTCCTTTTTCTAGTATAGTTATATTTTATTTGTTTTTTCCTCCCTCTTGTTTTATTTGTTTTTCTTATTTGGTTTAGATAATTTATTAATAACCCACACTAACTCTAGTTTATTTTTATGTAGGTTTTATTTTAGTGATAGTTTTAGTTTTTTTTTTTTAATTATATGATTTATTTATTTATTGTTATTTTGTTAGTTTTATTACATGAGTATATTAAAGTGTTATATTAGTTCTTACACGATTAGGATTTTATGTAGAATCATTACTAATCTAAGTTTTTATAGGTCTTTTACGTCGATTCCTATTGATTTATGCCTTTCGCATCTCTCGCATAAATTATATGTTTTAGCATAATGTTGCATACTTATAGTTAAAATTGCATATTTTAATAAAATTTAATATTTTTGTTGGAAATTGCACTTTTATAGGAAATTTGCATCTTTTGTTTAAATTTGCCTGTTTTTCATTAAATCTACATTTTTAAATATAGTTCGTTTCTTAGGGATTTTTAGAAAAATCATTTTATCACTTGTTAGCTTTTCATAAAATAAAATAAAAATTTAATTAGCATCTTTACTATGGTTAAATATTTTTTTCATGGTTTAAGCTTCTTTTTCATGGTCTACGCTTCTTTTATATGATTTAGGCATCCTATCCATAGTTTAGGTATTTTTTCTATAGTTAGACATTTTATCCATAGTTTAAGTATCTTATTCATAATTTAGGTATATTTTCTATAGTTTAGCCTTTTTTTTTATAGTTTAGCCGTCTTTTTCATAGTTAGGTATATTGTCAATAATAATTGTAATTTTTTTTCATAAAACAACACGTTTTCCATGATAATTCCATATCAGCATAATTTCATAAAAGTTACATCTTTTATTTATTTATTTTTTCTCATTTAAGTGCTTTGGGATTGTTTTTTTTCTTCTAAGTTTTGTCATATAGTAGTTTTTCCAAAAAATAAAAAAAAAATATTAACTTAGAGTCCTTTTAAAAATTAAGTCTTTAGTTTTTTTTTTTTAATTGAGAATAAAAATTAGTTTTTTTTAGGATTTTTTTAATAAAAATAAATTAGTTAAAAAGCGTAAAATTAGCCTAGTTTTCAAACTAAAAAGAATCAACCCACTAAATCTTTTCTTAAAAAAAAAAAAATTCGTCGGTTTAATCCCAATTATTATATACGTAAGTACCTTCGAGGCAATTGTATATAAAAAAATATATCCCTTTTTTTTGAAAAATTCGTAATAAAAATTCATATTTGTATATAGTTTAGTATTTTTAGAAAAATTACAAAAAATAAAGCTCGATAAATAGTGTTTTTTTTTTTAATTTTATATAGTGACTTATTCTTAATAAGTTAACCTCTGAACTAAATTTTTTTAGTTATTTTTTCTTAAAATTATTTTTTTAGAAAATATGCAAATCAGTAGCTAAATTAGGGTTTTCCTATCTAGAAACCCTAATTTCACTTTTTACTAGTTGAACTGGTTAGCGACTCTAAAATATTTTTTTAAAGAAAAATATTTCCTTAATTTTATTTCGAGTAATATGTATTAAGTAGGTTAGGCTTAATATAGATTAAATTAAGAAAACGAAGTAGGGCTTGACAATATCTAGTAAGTTAATTGGTCCATGTGTGATTCTATGGTTCGTCATATTTGTAGAGTTAGTGTGTTAGATTACTAAACCATCGACTTCTATTTACCTTTTAAGTCGTCTTGAGGTTCAGACCTACCTTTGGTTCATATGATATTGGTAATTGTATGTAACCCCTTTCCCGATAATCCGTATTATTTTGGTATTAGAACTTGGCTACGTTTAAGTAAGTTCTAGTACTTTATGTTCTTGAGTGAATTGTTGTATTGTGTTGTGTGTGAAGTTAGTAGACAGAGGCTTGAGAAGTGTTGAATAAGCCATACATCATTATAGTAAGTGTTGGAGTAGTGTTATGGTTGAGAAAGTTCTGTGCTCTGTATTCTCTTGTTTGGAGTTCGTAAAACAGAGTATGCATGTAGTTGGTTTATCGCTGTATTGGGCAATATTGTTGTTGTTGTAGTATGTAAGTACTATGTTGTTGCTATTTAAAGGAGGATTTTTGAAGTGTGGTACTATTGTTAGAATATTGAAAGTATTGGACAATATCTGACTTTAGTGTATAAGGAACCCTTAGTAATCAAGAGAGTGGTGCTCATAATGGGCTTGGATAACATGGAAGTTATATGCACCAATTTGCAGATGAAAGACTAGACAGGCTCACCGAATTAGTGACTAACTCGGTGACTGTTATAAATGAAGATAGGCAACAACCTAGAAACGACCCACATAGAAGCTAAGCTGATGAATTACCCGAAGGAAGAAATGGTCGACCTGGCTGAGCTAATTTCCTAGCTAGGCAACAACAAGTTAGAGGAGCAGATAGATTTGCTTGATAAAGGCTTACGATGGAAGAGATAGAAGAGGGGGATGATGAGATAGGTGGTACAGAAGAGGAGTATTATGAATTTGAAGAGAGGAATGTTTAAGCTCTTAGAGTAGAATGATTAAGGTTGCAGATTCCAAACTTTATTGGTAATGGCGATGTTGAGGACTATCTTGATTGGGTTAATAAGATAGAGAAACAATTCGAGTGTCATGAAATCCTTGAGAATGCTAAAGTAAGACTTGTTGTCTTAGAGTTCATAGAGTATGCCACCTTGTGGTGGAAAAATCTGCAAGCTACACGAAGGAGAGATGGAAAGAGAGAGGTAGAGACTGGGATGAAATGAAGAGAGTGATCAAAAGGAGATTTGTTCCGAGCTACTACCTATAAGATGCTTTCAAAGGTTGCAAGAGTTAAGACGAAGAGGATTTAGTGTTAACGCTTTTGTGAAGGAGTTCCAAATGTTGATAATTTGATGCAAAGTTGTAAAGCTAGAAGATTGAACTATCTCTAAGTTTGTCAGTGGGTTGAAGTATGAAATAGGCGATATTCTTGAAACCAAAGATATTAGGTCCTTAGATGTGGCAATCCTAGTTGCTCAGAGATTGAGCAACTTCGAATAAGTAGATTCTAAGCTCCTATTATACCCTCAATTGACCTATTCTAAGTAGACCTGTATGATCGGAATCAAGGTTAGTGATGTCCGACCTATTTCGGCCACTTGAGCTGAGGAGAAGGAACCCTTAAGGAAGTTTGAGAAAGGCTAGAGCCTAGGAAAGAAGACTAATGAGATGAAGTACTTCAAGTGTGAAGGATTTGGACACATGACAACATAATATCCAAAACGACGAGTAATGGTGATAAAGGGAGAAATGATGACCATTAAGGTCGATATTACTGACGAGGAAATTGAAGAGCCGAAGGAATCCAGACAAGTTAACTAGTTTGAAGAGGAAGAGGTTATCTATAGCAAAGAAAAAAACTTTATGCTCGTAACCATGGTGTTAAGACGAGTAATGAGTGTGAGCCTTATACCCAAGGATGAGTAGCGCAATAACTTATTCTGCATTGGTTGCAAGGTTAATAAGATGTTGTGTGCTCTCATTGTAGACAGTAATAGTTGTACTAATTTTACATTTGCTTTTATGGTCCAACAATTGAAGTTACTGATTAAGCTCTACCCTAAACCTTATAAACTGCACTAGCTAAGTGATAAGGGGGCCTTGCAAGTGACTAAGCAAGTTGCCGTACCAATCTACATTAGGAAGTATGAAGATGAAGTTCTTTGTGATTTGTTGCCTATAAGTGCTTCACAAATTCTTTAAGGAATACCTTAGATGTTTAACTAGCAAGTGATGTATGATGGGAAGAGAAATACTTGGTCATTTGAGCATGAGGGAAGAAAGGTAAGATTAAGTCCCTTAACTGATGAACACATTAAGACTATGCAAGCTCAACTTAGCCGAGCCCTGAAGAAGGAATCCCTAGTAATGATGCATGTCAAGCTATTAAGAGAAATGGAGCTTGAAGAGCCGACCTTTCTATTGGTTAGGAGGATGCTTGAATTAAGAGATCTGAGTGTTGAAATGCCTAACAAGGTGAATGATTTGTCAAAGGAGTTTGTTGATCTGTTACCTGATAAGCTGCCAGAAGGTTTGCCTCCGATCAAAGGGATTGAGTATGCTATAGACTACAGCTTGAAGTTGTATTGCCAAACAAACTAGCATACAGGTTGAACCCTGAGCAAGCTGCCAAGCTTTAGAGACAAGTAGATGAGTTGAAAAGTAGAGGATATGTGAGAAAGTCTTTAAGCCCATGCACCGTCCCGGCTTTATTGGTGCCGAAGAAAGATGGCACATGATGAATGTGTAGACAATCGAGCTATCAATCGAATTATCATCAAGTATAGGTACCGAATACCTTAGCTTGATGACATGCTTGACGAGATGTATAGAGTGAGGATCTTTTCTAAGATTGATCTCAAGTCTAGGTATCACTAGATTAGAATGCGGGAAGGAGATGAGTAGAAGATCACATTTAAGACTCGATATGGGTTGTATTAGTGGCTAGTTATTGCTTTTGGATTGTCAAATGCACTTAGCATATTTATGATGTTGATGAACTATGTACTTCGAGAATTGATCGGAAAGTTTATTGTTGTATACTTTGATAACATTCTTGTTTACAACCTTGATTTAGAAACACATTGTGAGCATCTCTGAGCCGTCTTTGATAAGCTTTGAATTGAGAAACCGCATGCTAATTTGAAGAAGTATGACTTCTTCCGACCAAAGGTAATCTTCTTAGGCTTTGCTGTGAGTGGATATGGAATATGTATTGATAAAGAGAAGATTAAGACGATCATTGAATAGCCCATATCGACTTGTTCTACTGATATGCAAAGTTTTCAAGGCTTAGCATCTTTTTATCGCTGTTTCATAAGAAATTTTAATACTATTATAGCTCTACTGGCTGAATTATCTAAGAAAAACATTGAGTTCAAATGGGGAGAGAAAGAATAACAAAATTTTGGGGAGGTAAAGAGGAGGTTGACTACTACTTTGATAAAGTGTTCGAAGTGAAATGCGATGCATCAAGACTTTGTATAAGTGCCATGCTTATGCAAGAAGGATGAGCTGTTGCCTACGTTAGTGAGAAGCTTCAATGAGCTACACTAAATTACTCTATGTATGACAAGGAGTTCTACTCCTTGATTTGAGCTTTAACTGTTTGGCAACATTACTTATTGCTTAGAGAGTTTGTAATCTATACTGACCATGAGTCACTAAAATACTTGAAGAGCTAACCTAAGCTATCTAAGAGACAAGCTAAGTGGATTGAATTCATGGACGGATGTTCTTGTGTTGTTGAGTATGAGATTGGTAAGAACAATGTAGTGGTTGATGCCTTATCTTGATGACATGCCCTCTTGACCGAACTTCAAACAAGACTTCTTAGATTTTCGGTGATTAAGGGTTTATATGCTGAGGACCTACATTTTAGCCTGTTTTATGCTAGATACAAGGATGATTGAGCAATTGATGATTATCACAAGGATGATGGATACCTGTTTAGGAGAGGAAAATCGTGTATCTCAACTTGTTCTTTGTGAGAACTATTAGTATGTGAAGCGCATGGAAGTGGATTATCTAGCCATTTTGGCAAACATAGAACCTATGAGGTAATGGCTTCAAGATTCTTTTGGCCGAGACAATCTATAATTGAGAGATGTGCACCCTATCATAGAGCAAAGAATCGAGCTGAATAAGTACCCTATTAGTCATTACCCATCCTAATTAGACTGTAGTTTGAGCTAAGCATAGACTTTTTATTGGGTTTGTTGAGAATGTCCCATAGGAAGGACTCCATAATGGTATTCATGGACCATTTCAGCAAGATGGCATGGCTTATGCTATGCAATCGAATTAACGATGCTTTAGCTATTTCTTTTCTCTTTTACCAGGAAGTGATCAAGCTACATAAAGTATCGAGAACTATAGTGTTTAATTGAAACCCTAAGTTCTTAAGCCATATTTAGAAGACCCTTTGGAAGTGATTGGGAACCAAGTTGTTGTTCAGTACATCTTGTAACCCTTAAATAGATGGATAGACTAAGGTCGTCAATAGGACCTTAAGGAATCTACTGTGAATTGCTATTGGGAGGAGTCTAACTGATTGGGATATGTGCTTGTCGATCATTGAATTTGCTTACAATTGAATCGTCCATAGTGTCACCAAGAAGCCACCCTTCAAAGTAGAGCTATGCAAGTGGGCTTTGGCTCACAAACCGATTTATTTAACTCGCTTTAAAAGTGGGTTTGGATCAAAGGTTTTAGCCCATTAAAAAAGTAGGTTATTTTGGCTTGACCCGTTTTACTTGCAGGCTAAAGTAAGCCAACCTGTAACGGGCAGGGCTGACTCGCCTTTTTTTTTTTTTTAATAAATGACGTTGCCCAACATAAACAACATGTAACATAATACTAAGTGGGTGGTGGGCCATTAACTAAGAAAATGTTCTTCATGTAACAGTACATGTATTGATGTACAACTTGAAAAGTGATGACTGATGTGATGATCAAATTATAATAATAGAAACAAAATAATAATAATATTTTATTTTTAAATATCAAAACCCTAATTACTGTAATACTATCACTCTTTAGTTTCCACCTTCTAAACTTTAATCTTAACTCTTCAATCCTCTCTTCACATCACTCTTTGGCTTACTCGTTGCATTTTTCAATTCTCACAACAAGTCAATGGGCATCGACCAAGACCAACGATACTATTTGCTAAGTACTGTCTACAATCCACCATGCATCGTCTACCATCTACCATCCATTGTCGCAATAAGGTAGTACGGTATACAACACAATAAACAACTTATTTTATGTTCTAGGAAGCTTATATTTTTCATTTGTTGCTGTAAAGTGCAATGGGTTTTGCCAGTGCCTTTTCTTTTTTTTTTTTTCCCCCTATTGTGATTAATTTATAATATGTTATTTTCGGACTTATTGAGAAGAAAAATATGATTTAGTTAAAGAAAAATAAAAAGAATTAGATTGAGAAAAATCAAAACATGAAAAATAAAATTATGACCTATCTATTACGTTGAAGCTAGTTGTATTATATCTTCGAAAAAGGAGTTTGATATTGAAAGCTTGTGATCTTTGCTATAACTACACTACAAGTACTCAAATCATATTTCTCGGCTTTAGAGGTTCATTATTATTATTCTTTTTTGGTCAAGAATCAAGATGTTCTTTATGTTTAGCCATTCTTTTTTTTAATTAAAATTTTTAATGTTTATCTGGGTTTTGTTGTTCATATCGAAAACTATTTCTTTTTCTTTTCCATTCTAGGAATGAGATACTTCACTCCAAGTTTTATTAGTATTGGTATATATTTAATTCCCCCCCCCCCCCCCCTTGATTGGATTAACTTAGATGGAACTATAAAAAATCTAGACAAACCAACTTATAATAACTTTAACCCATTAAAGTGGGTTAAATGGGATAGGTTAGCGAATTGGCTCATTTAACTCACCAGCTCATATGGGTTGGGCTAAGCCAACCAAAATTTGACTCCTTTAAAAGCGGGCTAAAATAATTCAGCTCATTTAACCTACGGATCGGGCCAAGTTGGCCCGTTTAACCCGTATGCACAATGTTACTTCAAAGTTGCATGTAGATGTAATCTTGAGCTCCCACTTGATCTAATCTCCTCATCTAATCACATTGAAGATCCCTAAGCAATTGAAAGATCCAAAGCCATTCGAGCTATGCATCAGAAGGTCATCGACCATCTTATTCGAGTTGCTACTAAGCTCGAAACGAGAGGCCGAGGAAGAAGAATTAGGGAATTCCAACTCGGAGACTTGGTCTGGATTCGCCTTAGCAAGGACTAATTCCTTAACACAAGGAAGAACAAGCAGTCCCAAAGAGTAGATGGACCTTTCAAAGTGATCGAGAAGATCAACCCTAATGCCTATAAGGTAGATCTGCTTGAAGATTATGGAGTCTTCGACACTTTCAACTTTGCTGATCTCCACCCATACATCCTTGAGGATGAGCTATCTAATGCTGAGCAAGATTTGATCCCAAATATCAAATAGATTAGAGGGGATGATATGAATAAAGGGCCAATAACTAGATCAAGGGTGTGTGGCCTTGTTTCTTTGGTGCACCAAGTAACTAAACAAGATTTAACCCTAGATGAGGAGTACTTCATCCGAGAAGACTTGACACTTCTTCCAAGCTCCCCTGAACTATTCACCCTTTCTCGAGTAGAAGGGGAAGAAATCACCAATGTTGTCAGGTAAATCCAATGCTGAATAATGAACCCACCTACTGTTAAGCTAACAAATGTTTGAGGTCGAGCTACCCTACTACCAAGCCAACCAGCCGAGGCTAAGTAGAAGAGTAGCCATTTGTTGAGCTAAACCTCTCCATATCTAGAACTATCGACTTGCCAACCTGTTGAGTTGCCAACCTAAACAGCTCTGCTTAGCATCTGGTGCAATTTGGACCATCAAATTGAGAAACGGATGCGCATCCCACCTTTTAACATCCGTACTGTCATCTACTATTCATTTTATCGTGATTACTGAATTACCCCTGTAACATATGTATTTTTCCTTTTCTAGTAAGAATATTTTTGGTCATTTGTAGTAACCTAAGACTTTCCCTAATTAGGCCATATAAATACTGATAACATGTAATAGCCGCAACATTTGACATCTTTAGTAATCGGATATTTTCCTGATTGAGCTAAGTGTTTATTGCTTACTCGTCCCCTTACTTTTATCAGTCCCTTTAGTAAGGATTGTGGCAAGTAACCCATCTAGCTTAGTCTAGTGCGTTACACCTAGCAAGTTAGTTGGTCCATATGTGATTCTACGATGCATCATATCTGTAGAGTTAGTGTGCGAGATTGTTAGACCATCGACTTCCATTTACCTTTCGAGCCATCTTGAGGTTTAGACTCACCCCTAATTCGTGTGATATCGGTAGCCGTGTGTCATCTCTTTCCCTATGATCCATATCAAGTGATAAGTAAGAAAACTTTATGTGGCTGAAGGAAAGAATCTAAGGGCATATTTATAAGGAGTACTTGGTAGAAATTCTCATGCCAAGTACTACATGTTCCCTTATATTTGTTAAGTGTTGTAGGTTAATTAAATGGCCAAAGTTACTTCGATAGGTAACTTTATTCTTCTCCCCTTTTCTTGACATGTGGGGCCATTTAGCCCCTTAAAATGTGCTTAATTTTTTTTTCTTTTAAGAAAAAGTAGCCATTTGAGATAGCAAAACCACTTCAATACTTGAAATTACCAAAAGTCTATTACATGTAGACTAACGTAAATCTTCCAGTTTGTGCCATGGGAAAATTCACTCCAATGAATGGATGTCAATTCATTGCAACGTCTTCTGAGCATCTAATATCTTATGAGTTCCAACGTCTACAATATCAAACGACAATGAATTTTCTTTTTAATTTTTGGTTATTTTTATCTAGTATAAAGACTTTTAAATGGTTTATGTTTTACACTCTAAATTTTTTCTCAAATCTACAATACTCTCAAAACATATTTGCTTCTAATTTGAAACTAGAAATGGAACCTAATAAGTCTCCAAATTTGGCACATATGGAGCACTCACAAAGCTCACAAAATTTTCAAATTCCTCTAAATTCACAAAGTGGGTCTTATCTTCCATTTAGCTCATATTTTCAAGGCATTCCAATTTTTTAATTCTAGTACAATCTTGCATTATTCGCAATTCCATTGGCTTTTTTAGTAGCATTTGTCCTTTCCAGCTAGAAGTTTTCTTTCTTTTGTCATCCTACTAGCTTAAATCTCATATCCATACTACCTTGTTACGACTTCACTTTTGTGAAGAAGATGACTTAGAGGAAAACGAAGAGAATGATGGGTGTAGGAAAAATGAGACTACAATGATGACAAACTTCTCATTCACTCATGGTTGCGTGTTAATAAAGACGCCTTTATTGGAAATAATCAACAGTTATAGACTTTCTAGCAATGAATGCATGAAAGTTTTGAAGAAGGACAAGCTTCAAAGGGGAAAAAAATCTACATAAACTAACATGGCAACGAAGAAAAGCTTGATGGTAAAAAATATCAAGGGATATGATGAAATTCAAAGCATACTATGATCAAATAAAAAGGCGAGCCCAAAGTGGGAAGAAAGAGCATGATTATATAAAAGACGCTTACGATCTTTATAGAGAAAATGAGAAAAGATCATGTAAGGTTGAATATTGTTAGGTGATATTATGCCATGAACTGAAGTGGATGTCTTAAGATCATAATACGGAGAAGAGTCAAAGTAAGCGGACTAAGGTTAGTGAATCTAGTGCATACACTAGCTCATCTTTGAATCCTGATTTAGCAAATGATGTTGAGGAAGGTAAGCAAGTCACTTGTCCACCTAGTAGATCGACAATGAGGAGAAAAGGAAAGACAAAGGTCGAATTTAATGAGACGGTTGATGAATCAGCATATGGATACAAGAGTTAAGTAGTACAGATTGTGATAGAGTTGAGCTATTGAGTAAGATGATTAAGGAAGAGGAGGAAGAACTTTAAGCATATAAGGAAAATGAGAGCTGCAAGATTGAAAGGGAATACTGGAAGCTTCTCAAGTGGGAAAGACCAATAATGACTACCAATGCATTGTAGCTAGATCTAGTACAAAAGCAGTGGTTTGAGGAAATGCATATGGAGATTCTTAGCAAAAGAAAGAATTCATTAATTTAATTTCTTTAATTCAACGCATGACCTTTTAGTTTATATAATTGGAGACTTTAATTTCTTTAATGCAATGTAAGGGATTTTAATGCAATCATCTTCTATGATATAATGTTCTTTTCTCCTTATAAACGTTATGTCTGCAAATAATTTAAGTAGTTCCAGTAGCTCCGATTATGAGCAAAATAAGCATAAAAAAAGTCATCAAAGAATTTATTTTATCGAAGCTAAGCATTTCCTGGAGTGACGTAATTAGGCGTGTATATGAAATTCTCCCATAAATATGTGACAGTTTCATAACTAGAAGACATAAGAGAAAGTGCATGGATAGAGGTTGTGTAGAGGAACATAATCATTTGTATAATGACTACTTCTTATATGACTCGGTTTACATCGATTAGCAATTTCGATGAAGGTTCTAAATGAGGAAAGTCGTGTTCTTTGGCATTGTTCAAGCACTTCGGGATTACTCTCCCTATTTAAGACTAAAGAGGCCTGTTGCTGGTCTTTCAAGTCTATCATCATTACAAAAGTACACTGCAGCTATTAAGATGATAGCTTATGAAGTAGCAAGTAGCGCTTTAGATGATTGCTTGCAGATGGCTATAGGCATGATATCACAATGTGTTAAGAAGTTTGTTGAAGATGCAAATACATGCTTTGGTGATGAATATTTACGTAGGCCTAATCAAACTGATATTGAATGCTTGCTTTATGTAGCTAAGCAATGTGGATTTCTTGGTATGTTGGGAAATATAGATTGTATGCATTAGGAGTGGAAAAATTATCCAACTGCATAATAAGACATGTATACTTGAGGAGATCATGGTTCTCCATCAATCATACTTAAAGCAGTTGCTTTGTTCGACACTTGGATATGGCATGCATTTTTAAGTGTCCTTGACTCTAACAATGATATGAATGTGTTGGATCGTTGACTCTATTTGATGACATTTTGAAGGGACTTGTTTCATTGGCTAACTACACTATCTACGGTAGAGATTATGATACTAGATATTATCTTACTGATGATATATACCTAGAATAGTCAACATTTATTAACTCTATTTCATATTCATGAGTTTCAAAGGAGAAATTATTTGCTAGGTAGTAAGAAGGATATAGGAAAGATGTTGAACGAACTTTTGGAATTTTACAAGCTAATTTTGCTATAGTGCGTGGCCCTTTACATATGTGAGATCAAATGGTTATAGGACAATAATGAGAGCATGGATAATTTTACATTATATTATTGTTGAAGATGAATGAGATAACTATAATTTTAGTTTTCATGTCACAAACTATGAGTTAGGAGATAGTATTGAGCCTGAACTATGTATTTCTCACAACTATACTATAGAGTATACAACTTATATTTGAAATAATATTCGGCTCCATTGTAGAGTTAAACACCATTAATCATAAGTTAATCTGATTGAGCATGTGTAGCAGTGATTTGGACCTATTGCACCACAATGAATATGCAAAAGGATGGTTTTTAATTAGTATTGGCTTTTTAGCTTTCTTCTTTTTCCTTTTATTTTTTTCCCATGTGCTACTTATGTTATTCATCTAGTATGGTTTTAAATGTAGTTATTATCCCTATTGTAATATCAATGGAAAATGTTATTTTGTTAGTTTGATTTAATTTTTATTTTTAAAATATTAATTAGTATTATTTATTTCACCAGAAACATGTAGTGCTCTTAATATTTTTTTTCTTTTGTATTAAATAGCCATTGAATAATGGCTATGGGAAGCCCTTGCAGGTTTTTTCTTTTATATTAATTAGCATTACTTGATGTTGGATGTAGTTGATTTGCCTTCATATTAGCGATGGTCTTTCTTTTTTTTAATTGATGTTCCTTTTTTTTATTTTTTCCATAATAAAAAATAAATTAATATTATAATATGTAATGCTAGTGAAATAAATTTTCATGTTTGAAAATATATAAAGAATATTTTATATATTGTATGAAAAGTAACAATATATGTGACCCATAAAAGATTTAAAAAAATGACACATAATATCGATGAAGTACTCCTTCATAAAGTAGAGAATTGTTTTGAAAAGTGAGTTATTTAAAATGTTGATGTGGCATTGTAGGTATCTCCTTGAGTACCTTGTTTATAAACATGGTAAAAAAAGGAGTTACTCTTATTTTATTATTCAAGTGTTCATTTTGAAAATTCATTTGAGATAAGTTCTCCAAGTTGTTTATGAGACTTAGGTATATGAAACATTTGTTTGCTGCTTGTGCTTATTTATGATGGTTAAAGTGAACTAGACTACTAATTAATTGGAATGAAATATGTTTGTTTCTTGTGTTTGGTTGAGCTCAAGGGGTTGTAGTACCAATGTCCTTGAGGTAGCACCTTGTCGATCCTTAGGTGATATTATCTCGAGTGGAGTTCCCCTTACATATGATACGGGGCAAATTAAGTTTGTATCCGAATGTCGTAATACCAGTGTCTTGCAACCAAGTAGGTTAGGTGGTGTTTGGAGGCTGCAATTCCAGTGCCTTAGTGTTTATTTAAATGGGGTTTGTGGTGCTAATGTCTCAAATTAGGAACCATATGTGGAGTTTGAGATGCTCCAAGTTTGGAGTTAATTACGAGTGATCTTAAGATGTGTTGATTGTTAGGTTGATTAGAGATATTAACCTGTTGTTTGATATTTCCATTTGCATCATTGCATGTGTTATATTGATTATTGTGTGTCATGTGTATGTGTTTGTAGATTTTGTACTGTGTATTAGCTCATTCATTTTCTTTTTTTAGCAATAGGAACTTTAGACGAATAGGTACATTATGATGAGAATGGATAAGTGTATTATTATTATTAGGATGAAGACATTGGAGAGTATTATTGTTATTATGATGATGAGATGTAAGCCGTTAGTGAGAGAAGAGAAATAGACTCGTTATTTGAGAGACTTCTTTAATTATATAGAACATGAAAGTTTAACTATGTTTGTTTCAGTTTCGGTACTTCGAAGAGATTCTATTGTGACTTCCAGTGACATTTTAGATTCTTTTTTTCCATATGAGAGTCATTGAGTTGTTTTATGAATTTTTAGAGATTTTAGTTGCTCATTTAGCCAAATGTGTAAGTAGATCATTAAGAAAACATGGCATTTTATGGTGCTCCTAAGCCTAAGGGAGTTACATTTGCCATAAAAAATGCTACTCTCTTTAATTGTCCCATCCATTTCCTCATCAAAAGGCATTTAGGGGTGCCTCTATATCCTCGAACAACTTCTCCTCCGCTTCATTGTCTACATTTAACTCCAAAACATCCCCTTGCCATCGTTACACTATGGTTAACACATTGTACAACAATGTGTATAGAGACAAAATAATTAAAGTGTTTTAACAACTTTTCCTTCTAATCACCCTCTACTCCATTTCATTCAAATTATCTATAACTAAAGCCCTATACTTGTAAGCATTAACCTTGTTAGCTCTCCTCCATATGCTTTTATGCTTCACTATCTCTATCAATTCTACAATTTTTTACAACCCTATACTCATTAGGAACTGCCATTTTAAGAGTAGAAACCGAAGTGTGGAAGGGAGTTCGCCACCCTTGTCTCTTTATCTTAATTGCTAACTAGATTGCATCTTCAAGAGAATTAAATGGCTAGAATTTTATAATACCAACAATTGTGAAATTTGGTTTAGTGACAAATCATTACAGTTTGTTTTTTAGGCTCATTTACCGTAAACATCACCATGAGCATTCAAATTCTTTCATATAATCTTCCATAGTTGATTTGCCTTGCCTTAAAGATTGAAGCTTAAAGGAACATCTCTTGATCGTAGTAGTTAGGTACAAATGCCTGTATACTAGATGTTTCATCGATCATCATCTAATTTCTCTTTCTCTATATGTCATCCTCTATGCCTTTATGTTCTTCTACTGCAAATTAGCATGCCTTGTAAACTTTAAGTTCGTTAAACACTTCTTAGTGTGATTGTCATACTAGTAACATCGAAAACTTTATTGAACTTATGTTGTCAATCAAGATAGTATTTCAATGCAATAAGTTCACTAAAAGGTGGAATATTTAGCTTGATCTTATTAATGCCTCAATTTGGATGGCACCTATTTTCGCTTCGTACATCATCAATGTTACTATCTCCTTGTTTTGCCAATTTATCAACCCTTCATCGACCTATATCATATATCATTCATTTAAGTGCAATTGCATACCTATTGGTAAATTTAAGAGCTCTGTAATTATTTTTAAGGATTTCAACAAAACATCCATCTACTAGTTCATCTCATTTATCCATTATTCTAATTTGGTTAGTTACCTCTCGATGTTATCTCATGTTCCATAGAGTAATTGATTTTTTTTTTTACCCCGATATTCTTACATTCACATTAAAATAACCAATTTGCTCATGGAAAACACAACTATAACCATGCACGTTGTCCTTCCCATGGTGTTTTTAGCCAAACATTACCCTTACAAGTTCCTAACTTGTAGCTGGACTCTAAAACTGATTATAATGTGCCCTAAACCAAGAATCAATCAAGACACATAATTGATATTTCAGTAGATTTTCAAATAAAATGGATACAAAGAATGGTTTGGCATACTTTGTAGTTAGAGAGTTAAATTATATCCACTTAATTTGATATGATTGATGAATTAAGAAAGCATTTGTTTACTACAAGTTGAATGGTCGATAAGAGAATGGTTGTAATCAAAGATTAACTTAATCAAATGTAACTAAGGTAAAACGAATATTGTGCTATTACATGAGAAAGCTTTTATGTATGTATCATGGACTATTAAAAGTAAGTATGTAAATAAAAATAATTACTAAGAAGTAAGTAGTGTCATTAAGGAAAGGTTCTATTGTAAAGGTTACTTTGTATAGATATCATCATTATTAGATCTAAACAGTGTTACATATGCAACTATGGAATTACTGTCGTTAGATCTTACCGACATAAGATTCAAACAAAATCTATTTGCAACAACAATTTCAACAATAATAGCAATAGCTTTTTCATCAAAGCTAACATAATTTAAGTTGGATTTCTATGAGACATAATATGTGATTTGAATGCTTCGACATATGCTCACTCTTCCTAAATTAAAGAACTTAATAGAATCTACTTAACCAAGTTATGTAAACCTCTAGCATTAGCTCTAGTGATTGAATCAGTTAGACTTGGATACCCATCAAATTGCTTCCTCCTAACTTCTCAATTCATTTAATTAAGGGGGAAATTACAAATAACTCCTTTAAACCATGACTTAAGTGCATATTGATCTCCTGAACTTTCAAAGTGTGCTTTAAGACCCCCCTAAACTTTACTAAATTGGCAACATAAAGGACGTTTCTTTTTTAGCTAGAAAAAGTAACACTATTGTCAAAGTTTATGGGGTCTTAGAGCATGTTTTGATAAGTTTAGATGGTATTTGTATACTAAAATCAAAATTTAAAAAGGTTATTTTCAATTTATGAGAGTTATTTGTCAATTTATCAAAATCTAGGAAGTATTAAAGTACACTTTGAAAGTCTAAGAAATCAATCCATACCGAAGTGAAAGTTTAAGGGGATTATTTGTGTTTTTTCCTTTAATTAAAAAATTGCGTTGGGTTAGACCATTACCAAACATTACAAGTGGATGTCTCGTGTCTTATCCATCTACTCTATCTTGACCTTATGCTCTAATTAACTAGCTATCACTAATGAATCTATGGCCCATGTATCTCTAAATAATATTTGGCATCCTATGTTCAAAATTTTCTCAATCACTTTAGTCAAGCTTTCCAACCCCTTCTTAAGGTCATCATAAGCTACTCTACAGCTTGTGAACCTTATTATACACTGAGATTATGTATTTTTTTTTTTTTTTGGGAATGGGCGGTGGTGTTACTACATTTATGATTCCCTAATTTATTAGAATTCCAATAGTATGTTTTGTTATGAATTAAATAAGGTAAGAATAAAATTGCAATTTTTAAGGAATGCAATATAAAAATAGTAGTCATTTATTTTAGTTACTTTAAGGACACATATAGATGTGGAACTATGTTGGAAAAAAAAAATCAAGGAACGACTATTCCATTGGTAATGTAAAGGAATTGCGATTCCTTATTTTACAATTACAGAAGTTTTGTGAAATAGTTATTCTATTAACCAAATATAGGAACAAGTTGATGGGAGTAATAACCATTCTATTACATTCTTATGAGATCAATCGAACATGCCATGATTCTTCGTCTTTCTCTTATATTAAGCATCATTGACTACATTTCTAACTTAATTATCTTGTTCAAGTAATTTCATTATTTAATCCATGAAAATTCATTCATTTACAATTCGAAACCCAATTAAGTTCCTAACTTATATTTCTTTAGTTAATTCAATAGCTTGAAGTTATTCTTTGATTACTTAATCTAATCCTCTAATTATTTAATTTGATTTGTTAGATTTAGTCTACGGCTATGCTTCATTAATTGATTGCTAAATTCTAATCTTAAGATGGTTTCTATAATAGATTAAAATTTTCATATAAGCAATAGAAGCACAATTTACACTACGTTTTTTTTTTCCTTGCCAAGGAGGGAAGGGAGGGAGAGGGAGACCATAAAAGTTAGCTTGAAACTCTTTTCAATAACTTAACAATTCAAGGTTTGAATGAAAATAAGTACTGCGAGCTAATGTTACTTCAAACTCAAAGGTAAAGAGTTTTTTCTTTTCTTCTTTTTTTTTTTTTTTGTAAATCATTGGATTTCTCTTGAAAACTTTAAAAATCATACAGACCTTCACTTTTCAAAAGATTAGCACTCACCTCCTTGAAAAGCTAACATGACAACTTATGTGGAAATTTTATCTAACATGACAATATATGAATGTTGAAATGGTATTTACTTAAATATATTTTAATTAATTATTTTTTAAAGTAATTAAAATACAAAATATAAAAAAGAGAATATGAAAAATAACGAAAAGGGCATAAAATTTCTTTTAGAAAAAAAGAAATGGCTATTGTCAGCCACCCATCGATAGAGTTGGTTAGCAATAACCATGCTTGTCTAAGGGGTGATGACTCATTAACATGAGTCTTATGATCTATCCTGAGTGGTGAGAGGCTACCTACTATCGCAAAACTAAAAACAAAAAGAAAATAAATGGTTAGAGGCCATCGGGTTATAATTAGGTTTATGCAACCTGACGACCTTTCATCCTTTCTTTATTTTTCATTTTTAAACATATAGATTCAATATGACCTATCATTATATTGTCTTAATCCTAACAGTTTATATTAGTACATGTTTCTTTATAAGATCAAAGGAAGGAAAAGCAAAAACCTTACTTTTGGTCTTTACATTCTTATATTCAAATTGAAACAATGTAGTCTTGAATTGAAAAATTTAAAATGAAAAGAAAAAAGAGGAACCATGTGCTTGTGTATATGTATGGGTAAGAGGAAAGGCGTAGCATAAGTTATCCATCTCTAAATTCTTATTAAATATAGAACCACTAAGAATAATTAGTATAAAAAACAGAGCATCATCTGTCACCATTAGGTTTCAAAACAATACGCTAAAAATGTTATCTAATTGTAAGTGCAATTTTAAGTGATAAGTGTAAGCCTCGCAATTAAGTGTTTGGAGTTTAGTTCGTAAAATTTAGGGTAGTTAGGTAAATTATCTCATTGAGTTTAAATTTTACGATGAAATTAGAAATATAAATAAAAATGATCATGTGAATTTAGATTTAGGAAAAATAAATAATAAAATAATTAATTATTATAATATTGAATTATATGTATATTACATGTTATTTATAAGAAATGCGTAAAATAAGTTCCGATAATTAACAGATTGATAAGATAAATTATATGCACACTAAAAATCATAAAATAAGTTAAATAATATTCAGGAGTATTTATTTATACCATATATGTATTTATGTATAGGTAAAAATATGGGAAATTACTTAAAATACCTAAAATATGCTAAAATAATGCTAATTAATTAAATAAAATTCATAAAAATTCAGTAAAAATCAAGAAAATTATAAAAAATGTAGAACTATCCAGAAATGAGTCGTGGCAAGCTGGGATTGAGAATACAAAATTGACCAATAGAATTAAACCAATTAGAAAGTGAAAAAAAAAAAGAAGAAGAGATAAGGATATGTGTTAATTAAAAATCAAAAGAAAACCCTAAAACACTACTATAGATTCAAATTAACCCAACCAAAAATTATTTTAGTTAGTTGTGAGTTCATGGAAAATAGAGAGAAGTTGAGAAGAAGAGGGAAACCAATTTTTTCAAAAATATACAAAATAGTATGTATTTAGGGCAAATAGGAGAACCTATACCCGAACAGTACCTAGGATGAAACCAAACTGACCATTACACAATGGACCCCACGCTTGGTGGTGCTGACAAGGCTATGGTGGCTATAGTTAGTAATGCTTATGAGTTTGATTTTCTTTCTAATTTTTCTTTATTTATTAAAAATACTAAATAATTATGGAAAATTATGAAATTTAGTATTTTGAGATATTTTTGTATTTAGTTTTTAGGGAAAATACTATTTTGATAAAATTAGGTCTTGTAATATATAGTGCTTAAGAAACCTCAAAACTTGAGTTTATTTTCAATTTAAAAATAAATTATCTTAATAGCATAGTTTTGACCTCAAAATTTTTGTTTAGACTATTGAGAGTATTTATAACAGTGCTATAAAGAGATTTTTTAGAATTTAATTTTTCAAAATTTTAGATAATTTTTAGGCTTTAAAATGATACATAAAAGAGTGATTTTGGGCCTATTTTTGGCAAATTAATGATATGTTGATATAAATACTGATTTAGGATGTAATTAGAAATCATGAGATGTAATTTACTAGTGTATGATGGTATTTGTCAAGTTTGGAATGTTAATTGTGTATATTATGCATATTAGGCAATAATAATAAATGAATAACGAGTAAAAGTATATAATTAAGCTAATTTTGTGACTTAGAGATTAAATGGGTATAAATTCTAATTTAGGGAATAATTAGACATTTGGATATTTATAGTATTAAAGATGGTATTTATAGTATAAGAAATGTTAAATAAGTGATTTAGTTGTGAATTATGTAATAACACATAATATGTATATATAGGAAATTAATAAGTAGGAAATAATAGGTCAAAATTTATAATAACAATAATATATAATAAATTAGATATGAAATATAAATTTAGATAATTATATGAAAAATATAATTTTTTCTCACATCGGGAGCAAATTTAGTAATTAAATTAAGAATTTGGTGTACCATATGAACTAGAATACTAGCTAGATACCTAAGTGTAATGTGATTAATTTCACATAATGGTTCAAAATAAGTTTATAAGGTTCACGTATAAAACCCGTAATTAGAAACTGAATATATAACCTAATTTAGAAATCGATTCAAAAATCGAATTAGAACCTAACCTAAATTAAGAATAATTGTAAAAGATTTAAAAACCTGAATAATTAGGTATAATAAAACTCTAAACTAAAGATAACATAAAGAATTATAGAATAAAGCTTATACCGGATAGTTATATGAGTACTACAACAACATTTGTATTATAGGGATTATTGGTGATGGCTTGTACAAGTTACATCTTAAGTGAGCAAGCTAAAAGTCCAGATAAGTTGGGATTGATACTTTATTGTATTTTGGAGTATTGTTTTATAAAACTTGGAGGCTTGAGATTATACGTGATTGTGTTTGTTAGATAGTTGACTGTGCGCATACTTGTGTGTGTGTGTTTCTAGATGTGGTTATATGATTCTAGTTTGATGTTCTTATTGAAATTTGTGTGATTTGTGCAAAATTATTGAACACCTTAAACTAAACCTAAGTAAATATATGTCTTATAAGTCTAAAACGGATTTGTATAGCAACCCATTAAGGGATACATTTAGAGTTCTTCGGTTAAATATTGAACCCTTTGAAGGGGATAGCACTGGATAGAATAATAGTTCTCTTCTTCATCCTTAATCGAACTAAGTAACAAGAAAGGAGGTCGTGATAGGGGTAAAGTCAATGGTTGGAGGAGTGGTGTCTCCATTGTAAAAGTTTAGGTTTAGTTGAGAGCTATTAATATGTGCACTAAACTCTTTAACTCGGATTAGAGTAGGTGAAATTTCTTCAGTCTTATGACGGATCGAATAATGTCGTGAGATGGCATTTACTTGTATATGCATTGCATCTAACTAATTTAGTTGATAACCTTATTTATGCTTGATGTATAGTTTTAAGTTTTCATCTTAACTTATTGAGCGGTTGGTTACTTACATCTCTATAGATATTGTTGTAGGGGCTAGCTAGAAAGTAGCCTATATTTATCTTGAAGGTTGTAACTACTGGATTCTGGAGAGTGAGGAAATAAATATGAAGAACAGATATATTTCTAAGGTCTTAGTTCTTATTTTAGAATCTTCCATTTGCAAATAAAGTATTACTTAGGTAATATAATACAATGAAATCTTGTAAACATTAATTGTAATATTTGAACCTTAATATATATATTTTCATACTTGCTTAGATAAATAATTTGTTTAATTTGTGAGTTATTTACTTCAAAGCAAGTTAGTCGTAGATGCCTTAAGTAAATTAAATATAAGATAGTGGCTGTAAAGTTAACTTTTATCCTAAAATGATATGCATGGCAAGATTATTATGATTCTACCGCTTCGGAGCGTGACAATGAGTTTATGTATTAATAGCTTTTTTTTTTCTTTCCTTTTGTCCCCAAAAAGTGAACTAGCTAGAATATGATAATGAAATTCTTCAATGAAAGATACTGGTGAAGGTTAGCAAATTATGAACAACGGTTTAATAAAGCAATATGAATTCTAGTAACCATCTTATTTAGCTAAATGAGGGGTTGAGATGAATAAGGATGATAAGAAAAAGAGTTTAGAAGAAGAATATGGAAGTGATTGTAAAAACCCATATACCATCAACGGGTTCAAATCTCTTAGCAACTTATTAGGGATGTCTGTAAAGAAAGCTTTAGCATTAAATTTTAGTGGCAAGATAGGTACAAAAGGGGAGAGCATTGTTAATTAGGATCTAAGGAGGTTATTCATTGTTAGAGCCTTTGTCTTTCTCATCATTTTTAGGTACGGTGCATTCCCTTAAACCATCTTTGTCTCAATCAATAAATCTAACATTCTATAAGGAAAAAATATAAGATTAATTCATAATCGTTTGCCATTTTTCTTTTTCCATATTTTAGTTCTTAAAGTGTGACGCCTTACCTCTTAAAGTATCTACTTATACTTTTTCTTTTTTCTTTTTACATCTAGTTGCACTTAAGAGATGGTTTGTTATGTTATCCTTAAGTTAGGGATAAGGTTAAACCTATAACCAACTCATCAAACCAACTCCACGAATATCCAGATCTTCTAAAATTTCTTTTTATAAATATAATAAATCACAATAGAAACCATTACAATGGTCTATTAAACTCATAATCCAATAAAAAAAGTACAATTTTACATTTATAATCTTTATGTTGAAAACATACAATGCAACATGATGATATTTTTGCAAAGCTTCATCCTTGAACTTAATTCAAAATCCTGTGGCTAATTGTTCTCATTTACCTAGCTTAGCTTCCAATTTCAAGCTTGTTGCCTTCAATACCTAAGCCATTAACTATTTCAATATTCAATATAGCTATTTTCACCTACAATTATGGAGAACAATAAAACTTGCTTGGTGCTTTTGCAATTTGGGTCATTGCTCTCAATATTGGGGAACCTTATCATCGATAGTATGGAGATGGCAATGGAAATTATGGAAGCAACCACGAAAAAGATTACATAAATCTTCCTAAATCAATTTCCCTTTTCGTTTCAAAAACTATTGAAATGAGGTCTTGGTGTGTAGTTTTATTTGTTTTTGGTCAATGGAGAATCAAATAAGATGTCCAAGTGTTAGGTTATTAAGTCAATTTGACCTCTTACAGCTCTTGTAGACTGTATGAGTCTTTATGTGCTACCTACATGAATTCCACATCTTTATTTAATAATTTGGCTTGGTCGTGGAAGCTAAAACTCCCCTCTTAAAATCCATATTTTCTTATGGAGAGTTTGTTGCAATGCTTTACCTGTTAAAATTAATTTGTTTCCCTAAAGTTGCATCAATCTTTTATGTCTAAGATGTGGAATAAGTGTTAAAGATATATCTCATGCTTTATTGTTGTGCCTTCTTGTATTAATAGTTTTAAAAGAGCTAGGATACCAACTAATTAGGCAAATTGATATAGTAGCCTGATTACAAAACAACTTAAAAGCATCTTAGGAAAAAAAAACATAAACCGAAACCACCTAAGGGGATAATACTTGATTTCTTTCTATGCTTGCATAATAGAGATGATATTTTTTAAAAAAATATTATCTCCTTGATGGGATTTTAATAGTTTATGGACTCTAGCAAGACATCATGCTCATGAATTATGGTCTTTATTAGTCCTTAAAAAGAAAAGAATCAACCATATTCTTGTGCAAAGTGGGGCATAGCAACTTCTTGAGGAGAACTGGGAAAACTTGAGCATAGATGCTTTGGTTACATTTATTGCTAATAATGCTATTGCAGGTGGAGTTATAAGAGACAAATGTGGTAATTGGATACTTGGTTTTACACGCAAACTTAGCTTAATGGACATTTTGCAAGCAAAACTATAGGGGCTCTATTTCAGCTTGCTGCTTTTACTAAATTAAAAGTTCTCCTACTAGAAATTCAATTAGACTCCTTTAATGCTGCTAAATTACTTATTTCAAATGACAAAGATCCACACTTCACTTCCAATATTCTTTGTGCTTGTAAGGGAAGGTTTAGTGATTTTTAGCAAGTTTGCATGTCTTTTGTAGCATGGGAGGCAAATCTAGTTATAGACCACTTAGCAAATGTTGCAAGAACCATGTCACCAGAAGAATGCATCATGTTTGTTCTCATAGGTTTTTGCTGTTTAATACTAAACCTTAGGTAGTTATCCTAAGGACGTATAAGGTGCTTGTTAAAACCTTTAAGGCACAAACTTTGTACAGGAACTATAATCCAAGCTAATCTTTTGATATATATCAAAACTTGATATTTAAGTTGCCGATGGTAGGTAAATTTCTTATTCTCTACCTTATAAGTTCCACATTTGGATAAAAATAAAACATTGCTTAGTGTCTAAGTTAGTTGCTTGAAGACCAAGATCTTACACGAACTTCTAAAAATAGACAAAACAGGTTTCTTTTGCTAGTTTCATTTATTTTCCTTTTGAAAATCGATACACAATTATCTTATTATCAAGTACATTCAATTAAATTAATAGAAATCACACCTCTAATAAAGATAATTAAAAAAAAAAAAAGAATTGAACCCTATGTGTTGTACTGCCTCCTCTAAGCGATAGTTGACTATCTTTTAGCTTAAGGTATAATTGTTTCATCTTGTAAAAGCTAGTAGGTTGTAACCTACCTTTGTTGGTGAACCATACAATTTATTAGTAGTGGTGAGTGACTTAACCCACATAAGGTGGTTGTTACCAATCACTGCCATAAATTAGCCAAAATAAAAAATTGTCTTGAAGACTATAACTTAACAAGAAAAATAATCAATTTCTTTTGCCTTTTTTTTTTTTTATTTACAGTGTACAATCACATAAACCATCCATAGAGGTTGTTGTGATTCACTATTTTGTAATTGGTAGCACTCTTACCCCGAGTTTAGAGAGACAACTAACTACTAAAGCAATTCTGTGTAGTCCTCTTAGGTAATGGGCACTTGATTTGTATCAGAATGGATCTAAGTTTACCGAAAGCTTGAAAAAGGGTGATGGGAAAATGCGTGGAAGGATAGAAATGAGAGAAAGTAAGCAATCCCACGAATAGCTCTAAAGGATATGACACACCAATGAAACTTTCAAGGACTCATAGAACAGCTCGAAATGACGTACGAGATGGTTCAGTAAGGTTACTTACCACCTACCTTTACTTAAGGGTTAGAATAAGAGTAAAATGAGAGTAAACAAACAATGTTTATAAGAAAAAAATATCTTGTAGATTAATGATAATTTGATGATTGTAGCTACATGTACAATGAGTATTTATACTTGAGAATTTAAGGTAATTTGCCTAAAAATAGAAAAGACAAAAAGGGTATTGTTTCAAAGAAGTAATGTATAAAAAATATAAAAGGGTAAAAAAATGAATATTAAAGAATAATAATGATTAGTGTAGGAAATTCTTTATGTGGTCCTAGACATATGGTAGCAATGCATTAGTGATGTCGTTGAAATATGCAGATAAAACGGTATGAGTTGGTTGGGTGGCTAAGCAGGCGTAGATTCGTCCAAATAGGAGCGGCTGAGGATTAGTGTAGGGTAACTCTCGTGGCCTTTTGGTGAGAATGACGCCGAGCAAGTAGTCAGGTTGAACATGACTGAGTAGGTATGTAAGGTTTGGCTACTGTTAAGGCATTCTTCAAGGTGGCATATAATTTTTGAGAGATAAGCAGTTATTTGGCATGGCATAGAGAGTCAATCAACAACAAGGAGTAACTTAGCTAATTTAATTAAATATATTTTAGAATAAGATAAGCATAGCTAATTAAGTCTTTGTTAAATGAAGTGTTATGGGCTACTCAAGAGGTAACATATTGTGAGTTCTATAATTTCATAAAGTCATTTGAGTGAGTAATTTAGGGCATATATAAAAGTGAGTCGACTATAAAGATATTTCACGAATAAGTCCTGAGGGTTAGTTGAAGATCATCCATGAGTCCGGATTATAGTAATATAATAAAATAATAATATTATAGCTAAAAATAATTAATCTCGCTAAATTATATTATATTATAATTTACCTACCATAAACATACGATTTAGGTAATAAAAATTAATCAAACTTTAGAGATAAGTTATTTGGGTACTAAAATTATAAAATGACATTATAAAAATAGAACATGTATCTCGATTATAATTATTATATATAATTATATACCTGAAAATGCTTAAAACACCTCAAAATAAGTATAATTAACTAAAAAATTATAAGAAAGGAGTAAAAAACTGACAAAAAATCACTAAACCATTGGAATATTATTGGATTAGGTGTAGGAAACATCAAGGACAGTAGTAGACTTAAGATGTTAGTACCAAGACACCTAACGAGTTAAGAGATCAAGAATATTTAAGCAAAAACCAAGAGGGAGAAATCATTTTATACACTATAAACTTTGGAATCACCACCTATCTCTCTCTAGAACATTAAGGGGTTCTTAACAAGGCTAGAAAAAATCTAAGAAAGGGAAAAACATAGAAGGAAAGTTCTGAAAGAAATTAAGAATTGGCATTGCGCGAACCAAGTAATAATCTAGAGCATGGGTAGAGACCATTTTTGGAAGAAAACCACCACCATTAGGAGATAGAGGTTGCAGTGCCCAAGGCTACTAACAAGGTGGTGGAGGGTGGTGGTGGTGGTTGGCCACCAATAAGTGGTAGATGGCACTCGAGCTCCCCCTTCATTGGGTATTATTAGAGTAGAAAGAGAGAAGGACCTAGAGGCCAGAGTATACCTTTCAATCACAACTCGAGGGTTACCCCTAACTATCAAACAACTTTCTACACCTCACGATAAAAAAAATTAATATAAAGACATAAGAATGAAGGAAGAAGTCATGAATCGTGTACAATAAGTTGATGAAATTTGTCATTAATATAACTTTACACTCTAGATTAATACACGAATGCCTCCCCTTCCACTTGGTTATAACCCTTTGCCTCCAAATATGCTTTATATCTTTCCATAAATCCATAAGCTCTATATTTGATCTTGAAAACCCATTTAGAATCAATGGCATGTTTACAATTTGGCAACGTAGTAAGAACCCAAGTATGATTATTCTCTAAAGCTTTCGACTCCTTGATAACTTTCAAATCTCTAAACCATAATCACTTTTCTTACCAACTAATGAAGTACCACCTTGTCTATATTGATTTCTCTTAAATACAAGCATTTTGATACCCTTTCCTTATATTACAAACCAAGACTTCAGTCCCAAATTTTTGAAATTGTTTTAAATAACTTTATTGTTGTTGTTTTGAAACAAAAATTTTTCTGGAACTTCCTTATACTACATATATGAGTTCTAATAAAAAAATTATAGCAAAAAATATTTTCCATAATTTTTAGTAATTTTTGACCCTATAAATTTGGTGAAAAACTTTTAGGAGATTTTGTATAATTAGCTTTAAGGAAATCAATTTGTACTAGTTTTGGAGTTCATATGAGTTATGTTTTGCTGTAGGATATGATCTGGAGTTAAGAAGATTAAAGTAAAGTTGAACCATGTCACTAATTATGGGCTTAATGCACTAAAATAAGAAAATGAGAGTTTGAAAGTTTTGGTGATATGGTGTTAATGAGCATGATGAACCTGTTGAATGATCATGTACTAACATGTGTGTAACTAGAAACATGATGTTGGAATGAGTTGCTCAAAATAAACTTATAATTGGATTTGTTCAAAGGGCTCTCCAGATAGTTGATTTGGTAAAAGAGTGACTTAAAAATCCTAGTACATATGCTTAACCAGAATGTTAATTGGTGCAAGAATCTTGAAATAATAATGTTAGAGTCTTCGTTAGGGCAATGTTTGGTAAAAGAAGCATGGTTGTGATGACTTCAGAAACATGTTTAGAAGGTTAATGGATAAAAGGACTTTAACTCTAAATATGTTAAAACCTCGTTTAAGGAGTTGTTTGGTAAAAGAAGGATGATTACATTGATTTCAGTGATTTGACTAGAGAGTTGGTTGATTTAGAAAGCTTGGATGAAATCACTTTAGTAGGTTGGTAAGTGAAAAGAGGAATTTGATTCTTTGATTCAAAGGTCGGATTATAAGCTTGGATAATAAAAGGGACTTAACTATTCTCCATTATAGATTTTTTTGGAAAAGTATTTGGTAAGGGAAATGTGGTTGGAATGGCTTCGGGACTAGATCCGAGGTTCGTTAGTGTGGAGTGCTTAGAGGAAATAACTTCAAGGCTTGTTCAGAAAGTTGGATAGAGTAAGGAGTACAATTGGGATAACTTCAAAGACTGTATTAGAAGGTTTTGAGACCAAAACTTGATATTAAGCAAGTTTTCAAAGCCTTGTTCAGAGACTTCAATAGCAAGATGGAATCCCATACCAAGCTTACATGACTTGTTAAAGATAAGTTACAACCACATTTAAATTATTAAAATGAACTCATTCACTTTATTTAGTAAAATTAAAGCAATTATATTATATATTTTAGGAAGAACAATGAAAGTTGACGAGATCAACTATTAAGACTATCGAGATTCACATGTCCAAGTAAGTTGGATTAGTATTTACCGTACTTTGAAGTATTGTTTAAGAATACTTAGAAGTCTTAGTATATGTCTTGTTTGTGGTTATAAATTAGTTATTTGTATGTTTGCAATGAGTGTGCTTAGATATGGTTATGCTATTTTGAGTGTTAGACTTATATATTGATTGTTTTATGATATTATTTGATTTGGATTGTTTGAAATTGCTTGATCATCCCGAAAGCGATTTAACACAAACTCAACTTAACTACTAACCAAACTTGCATCATAACCTATTAGAAGAAACGATTAGGATTCTCGAGCCAAATATTGACTTTTTAATGAGGATAGTAGAAATGGTCTTCTTCCTACCTTTCGTCAAACTAAGTGATAGGAGAAAAGGTCGCGGTGGTTGAGAATCATGGTTCGAAGGTAGTCTTAGGTAAAGTGTGTTTCTCCATTGCATAAGTCTTGGTTTAGTTTTGATCTGGTAAGTGCACGGTGTCAACGTCATGCAATAGTATTTACTTAAACATACATTGCATTTAATTAACCTTACTTGAAAACCTTAGTCGCTTGATGTTAGGTATGCGCTATTATCTCTGTCTCACTTATTGTGTAAGTCGTTGCTTATTCCTCTATGGTTGTTTTGCAGGTTTTCTAATAGATACACTAGTATTACTCTAAGTTCCAAAAGTGTAGAGAACGAGGTTGGGGAGTGAGATTCAAGACCAATTGGCTGGATTCCTATTTTGTTTATCAACTTTACTAATCTTTAGGAAAACTAATAGGGTCTCTTTAGGTAACCCTCTAGTTTTCATCTATTGTTACTTGTACTATATTCTGTAAACCTGTGAATTTTTAGAAATGCTTATTATGTCACTTTTCTAAAGTTATTCATGAAACATGACTTATTTTCAAGCTTTTATACCATAAAACCTCTTTAAAAAGCTATTTAAAAAAGTTCTACCACATGTTGATACCAAATAGTTATTGAATTGGATGATTCAAAGTTATTGAGTAATATATGCCTGGTGTAAGCTATACTTATATTAGCAGCTAAAGTAAATAGTTTTTAATTTAGGTCGATTTATACGGCAAAACTATTTCTTTAGTTTGGGGCTTGACACATATGTCAATTTCATTTGAATATCTAAGAGATAATGAATAAAGGTCCAATACATGTCTACCGAGTTTAGAAAAAAAATTATATTAAAAAAATTTACTAAAATACTGATATTATATCGCATTTAATATCGCATCTTGAAAATGCGACATTATTATTTGTACTAATGTTATATCTTTAAGATATAACATAGTTATGATACACGAAAATTAATGTCGCATCTTGAAAATACGAAATTAGTACAAATAATTATGTAGGCTTGGTATTTTAGTAATTATTTTTATGCAATTTGCATATTGGTAATTTTTTTAAATTTTAATTGTAAATAAATAATTTTCTCTAATGAATAAACTTGTTCCATCCATTTTTAAAAGTTCAAAGACTAAAATAAACAAAAATAAGATTGTAAAACTCAAACAAAAAAAAAAAAAGAAAAAGGTTAAAAACCAATTTTTTATTATCTTTTTTCACTTTAAATTTGATGTAAAGATGCAAATTCTAGTCTTTTACTAATGATATAGTTTGGGGAAAGACTAATACCCTTTCTCTCCAATAGCTTGGTCATTGATCTCTTTGTGCTTAGAAAGGTACACTCTCTTGTCAAAGTCTTCGAAATATCTTAAAAACCTCCTAATGTAATCGATTTGGTTCCTAACAATATATTCAAGAACCTACAATCTTAGTTATCTGGTCATGATTTTGTAGCTTACAACTCTACATGTAGACAATGAGTAGGTCGAATGTCCTATGAAAGGTGTAAATTAGTCAAACTTACTCGTAACTCTTTATGTTTGACTTGATATTTACTTGAATTCGACTAAGAACAATTGAGTTAAGATTAAGCTCGAATTAGTTGAGTAGTTTCTCAAATGGGGCCAAACTTAATGAAATTTAATGTGATGAATTTATAAGCTTAATTGAAGTTGGTTCGAGCTTAAATATTACTCAAGTTTAAGTCAAGTTTGGATATTAATATTATTTTAATAAGACTTTTTTCTAAAAAAAATAGAGCTTGAATGAGTATAATTATGTTGAGATTGAGCTTATTGAGTGTTATCTCGAGTCCAACTTACACTCAAAATTTTAAGTCCATATCAAGTTTGAGTTCAAGCTTGAGATTTTAATATCCCGACTCGATTCATTTATAATCCTAATCCGAGTTCTAGAGACAAAATTTAACCATGTACACTATGTTAAACTATTAAATATCTAATTAAGTATCATTGGTTTCCAACACTATGTTTAGAATGAAGGTAAGAATTGGACGGAGAAGCAAAATGGAACAAAGCTATGAATTAAGAAACTCTCTCTTATTTGAAAATTGAAGGAAAATAGCAAGGGAAAGTTTCTCTTTGGACCCACACTTGCTTTCTCCTCTAATTAGAGCGATTTAAGAGAGAAAACTATTAGAATTCCAATAATAATCTTACTTTTCAAATTCTTATAATTCTTTTAAGGACAATATAATAATTAAATAATTTAAAATATTACTTTGAAAAGTGCTCCTCCTATGTTCATTCATTCCCTTTTCCCTCATCTAAACAATGAAATGTATAGATTTTTTTCATTTTATTTTTCTTTCCTTTCTAATTATTTTCTCTCAATTTTATCCGTAATGCATCTAACTCGAGGAAGAATGACGCTCTAGCAAAAGTAAGGGAAAATTCATTGCACGATGCAATTTTAGGCCACCTACAATGCTGATGAGCAGTGCGCTTTTTATGACTTCAACAGGGATATAGTGGCAAATGTGATGGAATATCCTTCACCTGCATTTGAGTACAATGACACCTTCTTTTGACCACTCCCCTTAAATTTTTACCAAAATTTGAAGGAACTGATTTGTCCTTCACCAGAGATGTAAAAGGAGGGATTTTTCAACAATGATCACAAGATGGAGAAGAAGGAGACAAATGTGCTGAAGTTCAGATTGGTAGTAAGCCACCAATGTCACTTAAATAAAAAAAAAAAATTATTAAGCATTATTGTAAAGTTATAGGTTTGGATACGAAGACATTAGGTTATTGCAACCATTGTTCAATAAGCTACCCATGAAAAGGATACCAAAAAAAAAAAAAAGGGCAAATGGCTATGAATCTTTTCCGGAGCACATGAAATTAAGGCACCTAAATGAGTACAAAATAAAATTAGTACAAAGACAAATATTTAAGGGATTAATATTGTAAATGATACCTAAATTTTACTAAAATATATAGTGTATTACTTGTACTATAAAAAGATCAATTTGCTACTTAAGTAAAGTTTTCACGATAATTTTTGTTACATGAACTAGCTTGTTAAATCTATTTGCTGATGTGAATAAAAAAACGAACCGGAAATTAACTTTTTATCACTTGTGGGTTGAAAGATCCATATTTTAACATGGATAATGACCTACTTCGATTTAAGCGATTGTTTAGACCAACCCAATGTTGAGGAGTTGTCGGCAACCACCTAATGGGGGTCATGCAACTCCTTATAAGTAGTTGCTAGCTACCTTCGGTCTTGGGGTGGTTAGAACGTCTGATTCCAAGTTCTTCCTTAAGTTCACATTAGTAAACGAACTCAATGGAGTTGCTTCAAGTAGCAAAATTAATCATGTGAATTTCACTTATATAGTAAATTGATTTTTTTTTTCAAAGTATAAGTAGTAAATTATACATTTTGGTAAAATTTAGATACCATTTGGCAAAATTTAAATACCATTTGTCACATTAGCCTAATTTTTAAGCCCTGATACTTCTAATCTTTCCATATTATTTCATTATTCCAAGAAGAAGGAAAAAAAAAAAAAATCAGATTATGCAAAATGATAACAAGTATACATTCATCATATACCACAAGTAAGTATTCTAACTTTAATGGTACAAAAATGTTTAAATTTTAGCATTTGTAATTATTCTAGTAAACTATGCATTGAGCAAATATTAAACTTTACCTTTAACATAAAAAAGAGCTTATGACTAAGCTTCACTTACTCAAGACACATGTTTTCATCTATGCCAATCTATGGACAAACAAGTGGAATGAAAACTTATACGTGGAATCACTTGTCACTAGATAGATAAAAGGTGGCTTCTACATAAAAGATTATTAACACTTAGAAAATGCAATAAAAGATACACCATACAAAGCATTTTCATAATCATGAGTATTGTTTTGTTTCAATGAGAATCCAATATTCCAAAAACTTTGAAGGTTCTTCATTAAGGTTTGTTTTGTGAAACGGTGAGTCAAGGCCTAGGAAAAGTATAATCAATGGATAACATGTGAGTGTTTTTGTGCCAACCCTTGTTGATCAAGAAGGATGGAGGAGCATAAGTATGTAAACTCCGTAAATTTAGTATTCTGAGTATAAAGTCAAACTTGAGTACTGTAAATAATTTTCCTGAGTTAATATAACTGATACATTTAAAACTGATTAAAATTTTAAATTCGAAATATAAGATGAATATGAAAAATTCTAAATTATTAATTGAAACCCTGATTGTGTATAAAAAAAAAAAAAAAAACCTAAATCTTATAGGTGAGTGAGTTCTAATGACTCACTATCTACCTGTATGCGTTATTTGAGTGATGTTTTACTGATTGTTATTATTTGTATATTTAAATGACTTTTTTGCTTATGTATTATCATCTGCGTCGTTATCATCTGTATCATTATCCTCTTAAACTAGTAAATATAAATATTTGACAAAAATAATTGGTTATATTTGTCCCATGTTTATGACTCAATTGGTATATTAATAGAGAGTACTAGCTTTGTAGATTTTTTAGAAAAGTATTTTTAGAAAATGTTTTTCTAATCTTAAATATATTTTTGTATGATTTCTATGAGGGTTTCTAGTATCTGTAATTGATATTTTTATCATTGAGATAAAACTAGTGTAGTATTTCCAATTAATTGCAACAGGACTTGTATATTTGTGTTTATGAGGCCTTAGATATATTTTAATAACGAGAGGACTTGTTTTGTTGTGTTTGAGAGGCCTTAGATATGATTTGTTGATAGTAAATAACCTTAGTTAATTGCAACAGGACTTGCATATTTATGTTTATGAGGCCTTAGATATATTTTAATAATGAAAGGACTCATTTTGTTGTGTTTAAGAGGCCTTAGATATGATTTGTTGATAGTAAATAGTCCTACTTGGAGTCCACTTGATTAGATTATTATTTCTTTCTCAGTTAGGGTAATAGTTGAGTATCGTCTAGAGGGACGATACCCCTAAGCTACCTCATGCGGTTAAAATAAGGTACTCTATGTAGATAAGTATGGAGGATAATTAATGTATAGATGACGTAAAATTACACTTCATAGAAAATAACGTATAGATGACGTAAAATATACTAAGCTATGATTTGCTCAGTAATTTCTTTTACAGGTCCATTTAAGCTGGAATTAGGATGAATTTCGAGTGTTAAGTGTAAACCGAAGATAAATTTAATAATGTTAGAATTAATTGAAATGTGCATAGTTGATATAGAAGTATTTTATATAAAGAATATTTATATGTTGGAATTATGTATAATTTAGTATTTCTTGTTATTTATAAAGTTATTTTACCTTGTTTTATTATTTGATAAAAGATACCGATTTTCTATGGTTCTGATGGACTATAAAATATCAAATATCTATCATTATTTATACATTTTAATAAGTTAATAAATTAAAATTGAAAACCTTAATAATTAATTATTTTAAATCTTGTAATATTTGATTTACAAAACGATTTTTTATATCATGAATATATATATTATATGAAAATTTTAAATAATACTATTAGATCCTATTAAGGTCGTGATAAGATTTGCTTCGCAGACAGATGGATATTAGCTCAAAGATGTAAGATGGCCTTGGATTTTAGTGTAAGAGGGGATTGAAAAGGTACCCCAAGCCAATATTGGAGTATCAGATGCTATGGGCTAAAGTAACCATGCCATTCTCTCAGGAAAGTCTCGGGAAAAGTTCAAATGACTTTCAACAGAAGGGTACAGACAATCTATGGAACTCAGCAAAATAACCACATAACTTCTAGAGAATGGCTGCCTCGTCACAAGAACGAGTGAGTTAACCAGGGCCAATTTGCAGGTTCGGGAAGTATGATGGATCCACCGATTCCTTGGACTCGGCACATCATCGAGGTAGGGGAGAGCGGGCTGGTCCCGGTTCCCCCAATTGGTGGCCCACAAACTCTAATGGGTCTAGGCTATCTTAGGCACCGTAGCTCCAGTAGCACTTTTGCTTGCTAAGGAGGACGACGGATTTGAGCACCAAAGCTAGATGCATCAACTTCATTTTGTCATAGATATTACGATCTTTTGAAGCGTTTCAATTAAATGGATTTTAGGTTAAGGGTTTATGATTGAAGAGATTCAAGCCTCTAAGGATGAAGTTGACAGAGGGACTTTCTGACGGTGTTAAGACATATCCTTACCCCTGTAATATTATCATACTTCATAGGTGTTTTCTGAAAACCTACTGTTTGTAACCTTGGTCCAAAAAATAACTTAGTTTGCTTAATACATAAAAACATTTTCATCCCATTTGAACCGACAAAGTTCCCATTAGAGCGCTCACTAATTCAAGAGAAGTGTGATAACAGCACCATAAAAAGCCTAATTCAGCCACTCCCGCAGCATATTTCACAAGGCATTTTATGACTCCTAGGATATGACCAGAGTCGTGCATTATAATACACGGCAAACACAGCGAAGGTGCATACGACTAAGGATGAGCATGCACAAGCTCGTGCATAGGGAAAGAGGGAGAGTGCAAAACATTGCCAAAACAAAAGAGGGAAAACTTTTCACTACCAGATGTCATAAGTAGGAATCCAGATAACTGTATGTATGCCTTTTGTTGTACTGAAGCAGGCTAGCATAGGTCCTGTCCCATACACCAATGTATAAAGACTCATCGTCAGGACTCAAAGAAACACCAGGAATCTCACCAAAAAAGTCAATCTCTTGCCGCTGTGTGTAGCCTGCTTTCGTACTATATACATGGACGAAGTCTGCTGGCTCAGCCATCACCATGAACTGTCCATCGGATGAGAATCTAATTGACCGTATTGCACCCAAGTTACCCTTCAAAATTGCAATTGGTGTTGACACATTTCTTACATCCCATACTCGACATGTTTTGTCCTGATTCCCTGTAGCAAAGACCCGCCCATCTGGATGCCACGCGGAAGCAAAAGAGTAGTCTTGGTGACCGATGAGCTTGGCAATGGTCTGACAAAGCACAAACACAGAAGAAAAATATTATTAACAGGTTCCACTAGAGCAGGATGAATCATAAGATATTGTGACTTAAACCACTTTAAGAGCATATCTTACTCTGTGATAACAGAGACTGACAGGAGATGCTTATTCTGCAAAAGACTACTTGTCTTTTACATGTATTGATAGTTGGGAATTCAACCAAGCCAGATAATTTTAAGAGGAAAGGGAGGGGGCAGGGGAAAATGACTCACCAAAAGAAGCCTTTTTGAGAACTCAGAATGATAAATAAGATACTTAATGTGATGCATCCATTTTTTTAATTACTCTTCTTCACATGAAAAGGATATTATCATCCAAAATAGTCAAAGTAACCAAATTCTTAGCTTCAAGCAAGGGCATAGGAGAGTTGAAAAAACTCAGAGCTCAAATATATCCAACAAATGTATCGTTTTGCAATTGGATTTTGAGCAGATTTCCTTGATTCTTAGATTTCTATCATGTTTTCTACTTTCTCTCTCTTTTTTTTTTTTTGCCAAATCTATCATGTTTTCTTAAACCATCAATTTTTCTCTAAAAGATGGTTAAGGTTGCCCACTGCATACGGTAAATTCTGGGATGGGTCAGCCACACAATGATACTGGCTTCAGGGCCCAAACTTTAGCAGAAAATACATAGTGGCAATTTTGTAATGGCATTTCAGAATCCTACAGTGCAGCACATCTCTCTTATAGTGAGGCTGTACATGTATAAAGTGTAAAGTTGATCTTGTTCTAATTCTACATATTATTGGTTCAATTTCTATCCCTTGACCAAGATGCATTTTGCTTGAATAATTGGAACATTTATTGCTCAAAATGCCATACCTTTCCATTTAGCGCATCAACCAGCAAACCATCTAAATGATCACCTAGCACAGTAATTAACCTGCAATTTGGGCTCAGAGAAGTATGCTGCAGCAAAAATGTTAAATCAATTAGGATACTGCTAACAAAATTGTGTTGCACTCAGAGAAGACGCATGTCATTTATGCTAAGAAACATGTATGCTTACATTAACTGGCCAAGGAAACCAGAAGTGATTTACTAGTTGAAATCTCTCGGTGTCATATTCCCGTACACCACAGTCATTGTTAGAGGCCATAAAATGTGTTCCACCCCTGTAAACAGTAGTGACATGAATCCCTTTTCTACAATATTAAACAACCTCAATTTTCTCTGGGGCAGAAAGCAAATTCATCTTTCATACTTAAAAAGGCAAGGAAATACCTAGGACAGTCATAAATTTCCACTGCATTTGTGATGGCATTTTCATCTTGAGTCATCCTTGTACAAAAGCTTACTCCCCTTTTATCCAAACGCTACATATGCATTAAAAAAAACCCTTAATAAACTTAGTGAAAATATACAATAAATTATTGTTATATGAAAAACAAACAAGAACACATCTTCTCTAAACTCTTGTAATAAGAATACACGAAAGACAAGAACTTCTTCTAGTTATAATGCCACCACATGCAGACCCCATGCAAAAGGAAGAGCCAAAAATTCAATGTCACATGTAACAGTGATAAAATCTATGAATTTCATGGTGGAACGATAGATGGTCCTAAGTCCATCAAAGGCAAGTCGACTAGGCACCTAAACACCTCTGGATTAGAGGAATCTACTGGTCAACATATATGGGTCCCACATAATCCAATGGTTATAAGGTGCTTGGAGCACCCATGTTTGTGCTCTAGGGACTACCAATGTAAAACCTGAAACAAAGGCAACTCTAAGTACAGTTCATGAAAGGAAAATTACAAAAGTCAATTATATGTCTCTACTTTCGCCTTTTTCAAAAGTCCCTAGCATTCAGCTAAATTCCATGACATCACTTTATTTTAATTTGGCCAATATAATTACTCTATTGTTCACTAACTGCTCAAGATAAATCACTATACCAACATTTCTTATGGGTAATGCACACATTAACATAACGATGTGGGCACGGGATGGGTATTATAATCAAAATACTATCAAGGCCTATTTAGCTCTTTACAATATATAAGACATGCAAATTCAGCATCATTGCATCGAGACATGGATATACTAATTGGTTATTTTGAACACAAGAATATGATTAAGAAGTTAATAAATAGTCATGGCATCAGATCAATCAGATTAAAAGTATAGGGAGGAAATTAAATTCAGTATACAGGACGTAAATTGCATCAAACAAATTGAAAATAGGACTGATGGTTTTTGTCTTATAGGCCTGGACCAGCAGCAGCTATGGCATTTCTTTAATCAGAAAAATTCCTTCGGTAAATGTTAATCTATGGACCAATGAAAGTTAAAGCAGAAATGCAGAACATGTGTTTAAATAATCTAGAGAAAGATTAAAAAGCTACCTTGCAGAAAAGCTCTCCATGAAAGCCACCAGCGACCAGAATATCATCTCTTACTGCTAATGCACTAATCTGCGTCTGTGTAAATCCTTCCAATAAACTTCCAGGGTTTTTCTGTGTTGCCAAGTAGTCAAATTAAGTATACGTTCAAAGAAGATGGTGATGCCTTTGGTTTCAGATATGAACTCAGATGTCTTAGCTTTGGCTCTTGAAATAACTTTGTTACCTCATTCGGCTGTACATGACCCGCAAAATTGAGTATCTCTGTCAAGTTGCCACTAAGTGATGACCAATGCATCACTGAGTAATTGGACATTAGATACACATCGTGTTTTGAAGAAGCCCACACAAGATTTCTTAGCTGCATGGCATTTCAAGTAATTATAGTCAAGTACAGAAATATCCTTGCATATGCTCGAGAATAATACAACATTTCTCTTTATCACTTTGTAATACGAGCAGTATATCCTAAAAACTTAGACAACTGCCAATTACAGGCCTTTCCAAACTTATCCAAAACATTGTGAATGGAAGGTAAATGGGAAGATCTTTGATTTAGAAAATAAAAGGGTTAAAGGAGACAAAAAAAAAAAGAGCATTCTAGGAATTGACGAACCTGAAAATGAAGTATTGTGGGCTTAACTACCCTGGTATTATAAAAGAATTCGTAGTAGTTGGCACCTTTCTCGATTTGTTCATAATCCTGAAAGGCATGTTAGATTCTTCTTAATTTCAAATCTTTGACTTTTCTGATTAACAAAAACAGTGGTTCACAAATAGAAAGGAGCTGACCCTGTCTGTTGCTTCACCAGAATCTGGGATGTTCTCATAATTCTTATACTGTTCAAGCCTCGTCAACCTGTACATTTCCCTGGTTATGTTCAATCTATCCCAGGGAATACCCTGGATGTCCTTCCCCTTTCTTGCCTGGACAGCGGATGTATCTGTGACCTTAGTCAACTTCATGGCATTAAAGAGGAGGTTCAGTATTTATCAAAAGAAGAAAGAAAGAAAAAAGAAAAATCTGAGTTTACAACTATAAGAAGATAAATGATATAAGAGAGCAAACCATTTCATATTCATCAAGAAGATCGGCACCACCTCTCCCATTATCATCTTCGTCCATTTCGTCAATGAATTCGGCTGCATCTTGCTCTTGGGCCATATAATCAACCTCATCAACTTGTTGGTTGGACATTTTAAGTCTGCCTTTATGAAACAAATCAAACAAACATCAGCAAATAATTCAATATCAAAGTTTCAGCAACTTTGGCACGAGAGTAAAATCATCCCATGCATTACACCTACTCTACAAATCGGAAAATAACTTTCACACCTACATATTCCATCACGGGACACTGGGTATCGCTTACATTGACAGTACAGGACAATTGAAGGAAAAATCCAATTCAACTTCAAACACACAAAAACGCATGCACACGGGTGCATACACACTCAGGTGCATATGAACAAAAACCAAAAGCAAGACAACCGCGCACCTATAAAAGGTTTCGTACCAATAAGCATCCGCATAAGAGAACAATCATCCCAAAAATTAAACCTATTGCACAAACTAGAAAATAAACACTTGCGCACCGCGTCTTGAGTTTACTGCTAACATGGACAACACAGAACAATCGAGGGGAAAAAAAAATTACACCACAAACACATAAAAACACGTTATGAGCTTGCACATACACACAGATGCATATGAGCAGAAACAAATAAACAAGATAATAACCAACCTATATAAAAGAATACGCACCGATGAATCGGGTATTCTTATGCAACCTAAAACACAGATTTAGCTAATACCAGACTATATATGGGCTCCCCACCTTCCTGTTCCTAATTAAATTACATTAAGAAATTGATTCAAAAGTAAAGATTTTGAATTGAGATCCCATAAATTTGTAACAAAGAAAAGATGAGGAAAAGATCTAGAAGCAATAGACTTTCATAGCAACAAAGCAGAAAACATAAGACGTGTCTACTTAGTAGCCAAGAAGCAATCGTCAAAGTTTCACCAACAACATTTACTTGAATAAATAGGGAACTACAAAAACAGTTTTGTCTACCCAGCCATAAACATAAAAGAAGGACAAGTGCAACAAGCATTGATATACATCGAAAGCGATGTCGCAAAATGCAAAAACAATATAAAAAAAAATAAAGATGGCATTTTTAACTTTAAAAACACATCTTTAAGATATGGGTCGGATCCTTTTCTGTTTTCCTTTTCTACGTGTCACATAAGTTGAAATCGCCTGAAAACGCTTGAAAGCAAAACAAAATCGGAAGAAAAAATTAACCCAGTTATTTTAAAAAAAAAATGCAAATAAACTATTTTTTTTTTCCCTGCCGCCATTGCCAATGAATGTAAAGCTCCTTTATTTGACATTACTTTACTCTTAAATTTTCTCTCTTTTCATGTAAAATTTAAGAAAACCCAGTATAACCCACGAGGGGGAGAAAAAAAAAAAAAAATTTTTTTCAATAACTGCCTTAAACAAGCCTTTTCCTATTGCTTTCGACATTGAATCGTCTATTTTCCGGGCTTTTTGTTTATATTTCATGTACGTAGATCTTCATATCCAGTTTCTAAGTATCGCCCAGAATCGAAACAACAAAGACACAAAAAGGAAGGGACTCGAGACATTGATACGGGACTTACCCAGGAAGCAAAAAGAGTAGGCTTGAGGGAAATAAGGATGTTTTTAGGGGTTTTCGTTGATAATCGAGAGAAGTTAGAAGCGAAGCATGAGATAAAATGGGGGTTTTCGAGTGTGTATTGAAAGAAGAGAAAGGTGGGGAATAGGATAGGCACGTAACGGCGTTAATATGGACAAAGTTTGATAGCAATTACATGTCTCGTGTATGAAAAATCTAAAAAAGCCTGTTGGCATGCCTGCAACTCAAAAATATCAGTAATACTACCACAAAAATATCGGTAATACAATACAACCCCACATTTATTTATTTTTTTAAATATATGATAGTAATTTCCAAAACATGTATAGTTTATCATTTTTATTGTATTTTTATTATTAAATAAATTAAAAAAGGATCAACTTTCTTAGAAAGATTCATAAGGAAAAAGGAAGAAATATTATTTTTTTAAAAATAATTCTTAAAATAGTGCTCTTATAAAAATAATTTAAAAACTACCGCACTTAAAATTCGGTATCAAAGTGTATTAAAATGCACAATTGAAACGCTAATTATTTTGTTGTCTTTAAAACAATCAATTTCATCAATATGTATACACAATGTGGCCTTTTTTTTTACTTAGTCGCCTTAGATACACTTTATCTCTTAAAAAAAAAAAATCGAAACTTTCTTTAAAAATGCTATCCTACATCAATTTTTCATTAAATTGAAACCAACATCTTGCTTTAAGCATGTTTTTTGCACAATCACAACACAAAATTCAACAAAGCACTTAACTCTCGGTAGATTTGATCCACTTTCTCTCTATATACAAAAAGCTTGTGAGAGTAAGTTTTTTTATTTGTTTCGAGTTTTATGTAATTGAAATGCACGAAATCACATGTTATCCGTATATATTGTGAAAATTTTGGAGCTGTTATATTCTCTTTGCTTTTCTATACTTGGTTGAGTAAGAAATATTTCATTAATTTTTTGGACTTTTATGAAATTTTAACACGTGAAATCGCTTATATAATATATGTATAAACGATGCTGCATCATAGCTTTCATGCTCTTGTGCATTTGGTAGGAGTTATGCTTAAGATTTTAGTATTTTACGAAATTGAAATTATCAATAGAAATTACTTGATGTGTATGAACTACTTTTGCGTACAAAGGAATAGAAATTACTTGGCATGCCTTAGATGACCTACACCCATCTAAAGTTAGGCACTAATTAGCATATTGAACTATCCATGTGGCTTGAGAGCTTCATAGCCGCAACAAAACGATATAGTTATCACGAGTATTAGAGGTTTCATATGTAAGACATAATTGAACCTATCCATTCAATAGATGTCAATTTGTATCTAGTTTTAGTATTTTGTGCCTTATTTTTTAGTACTCTTCCTTTATGTTTTATCATTTTCACTAAACTGGACTTGCTAATAGACAAATCATGCTTAAATAAAGATAGATGAGAAAATGGTTGAAGTTAGAGCAGTTTGCTATAGGCATGAATATATTGTGGAAGGAAAGGATAGGGTGAGCAACAATAGTTGTTTGATGATAATGGTTAGGGTTCCATATTATGAGCAACTTATGTGTATCATATCTAGCCATCTTTAGATTCATATGATGACTCGCTGAATTAAACTAGTCCATAGATGCCCCCTTTGTAACAGGTAATGGAGATTATTTTTGTTTTATGCTTATGAATAATGATTATGATGTCTAGTAAATGTTGGCATGCCCCCAAGGATGTAGTGGGGTTAATGGTTCATTAGAGATATACGTTGAAATACATGAAGTTAATATATCAGTTGAACTTAGGTATGATTTTTGACAAGAGAAAAATGACAATATTGTAAGGTTACCCCTTATTGTTAGGTTAGTGATGATATTTAGCTTGCTTGGTACCATCTATTTGCTTCCACATCGTGGAGCTCTATCTCCTAAACTGTGTCACTTGATAGTTTGGTGAGATCTAGAAGATACTTAAGAATACTAATACATCTAATCAGTTTCACATGGTGGATCAACATGACCGGACTAAGACATCCTAATAGGTTGCTACTTAGGTGAGTTTGGTTGGCTTGGTAAGCAATTGTTAGTATAGGATAATTTAGATGCATCTACTTGTTTCACCATGACGGTATAGCCCTAAATTGAGATGCTTGGTATTAGCAGATTACTTGATGATATATTAATTGAACTTGGGCTATAATAAGCTACATAGCATATATCCAGGTTACCTATTCTCATTAGCTCATTTTATTTGTACATTATATGCTAACTATAAAGTTCATTGTCGCATGCAATTGTTTGGCTGCCTCATTGCTACATGAGGATGTTATTATTGAGGTACCAAGGCAAATGGGACAGTTTATTGAGTTAGAGCATTACTCTGAATGATGTACTCCCACTAAAACTTGATGCCAAGCATGATGGCTCCCTACTATCGAAGCTATCCTAGGGAAGGCGTCATTTCAGATGATGATATGATCAGGGCAAGAGGTAAAGATGTGGACACAACCAGTTAGACATTAGAGATGATTAGCTACCTTAACACAACTTGCCCTAGCACCAGTTGCCTCAACACTACTTGCCTCATGCATTTCTTATACTAATTGTGATTGTATATTAGATGCCTATAAGAGGTGATATATAGTTATTTTTTGCTAATAAATGTTCGGCTTAGTAAGCAATATGGAACATGTGCTAATGGTGCAAGAATAGAAATATTTTTACCGCTCTAAATTTGATTTTCTTTTAATATGCAAATAATTTCCTTTTTTTTTTCTGCCAAAATATGCAAATAATTTTCAAAACTTGTGTATTTTAACATTTTATATCACGTAATTGTTAATAAATAAATCTAGTAAAATGAACTTTCTCTAGAAAGATTTTTGAGTAAGGTTATTTGCAACATTAGATTATTAAGACAGTACATGATCATCTTGTATTGTACACGGTATGAATTCTTATAAGATTCAAAAAAATTTTAATGTATATAAATATACGATGAGATTTTTATATTATCAATGTCCATTTCATAAATCAAATAAATATGATGCTTGATATTTTATTTGGTCTTTGTCTCTGGAAATATTGCAAACCATGAAGTGTATATAAAGATATATAATTTTCTAGACAGGAGATAAGATCCGTGTGTGCATTACTGTAGTTCAATAGATATAATAGCATATATTTATAGATATTATCATGTAGGCAAGAGGCAGGGAACAAAAGGATTGCTTTGACCCCCGGGAGTGCACGCGATGCTCACTCATGCTTTCCGCTTCGTCCTCATCCTCTTCTCTTTACTTATGCGGATCTTTCCGTGGAAAAATGCTTCAATAATACATAAATACTCTTAAAATATTAACACATAAAAATATAAAATCATTATCATTAAATACGTGTTTAGATATTATTCATTAAAATACATGATGTAATCTTTTTCCTCATGGTTTATGAACGAGTGAAGAAAGGAAAATGTGTTGAGAGAGAGAGAGAGAGAGAGAGAGATTTCTAGTTCTAGTATAAAGAAGTGAGTAAAGAACCCTAGCACTTTATGACATGCCTACAAGGTATGTGGTCCCATGATTTCATCATTGTTTATATCCTTTCATTGGTTGTAGAAAACGACGTGGTTACATGGAGATTCATGTTGATGTACAAGGAAGGACTTTTAATTTCATCTAACGAGGTCCTATGACTCCCATGAGTAATTAATAATTCATAGTTGCAATTCCATTTTTGTCCTCTTAAGCATGACTCGTGAGGGCGGCGCACTGCCACATTTATGTATCTTTCATGTATATTATATATCTATATAATCAAAGTAAGGAGTTGGGCTACGTATAAAATTAAATATTTCTTTGCATTGTGTCGTTATTTGTGATGCGTATTTTGGATCATATATTAGACAAAACGTATTTAGATGATAGATTTTTGCAAGTGAGTTGTAAAAATCTATTATCTAGATACGTGGATGAAAAAACATGTACCCTTTAATATATATTCAGGAGGAAAATCAATTGAAAATTGCACATGTATAAATATTGCTCATAGTCAGAACTAACAATGTATCCATATTTGGTTGTTATATACATATATATATACAGCATAACTATAAATTAAATCCTTTTATTCATGTATATGTATACTTAACTTTCTCATATTTGAAATTTAACATTTGAATTCCAAAATATAGAATATATGCTTTTAAATCATATCTTACTGTTTTATTATTAGATCAAATAATTTTTAAAAAAATTGCATGAAATTGAGGGCAAGATTATTGTATAGAAATTCAAATGCACTTTTCTAAAAGATTTTAAATTCTAAATATTTAATTCAATAGGAGTTGAGAGTACATTAAGCATATATGGAAGTGTATATTTACGATTTACCTAGGAAAAGAAAAAAAAAAAGGAAAATAAAAAGGAAGCGATAATCTTGATAGAAGGATTTCCGCTACATATATATCTTTTTTCCCTTTGTGCCAACAAACTATATGATGTATCTTAATTTTGTAGAGAATTCCGGTTTGGAATGTGTATGTATGAAAATCCAAGGTCAATTGAGCAAAATCGTGGACTTAGATCAATCAAGTCCTTGTAGACTACAGATAGAGTTACCCCTACATTAGATGCATGTGTTAAACTCACTTTTTTTCTTTTTCTTTTTTCCCCTTGTTATTATAATGTTCTCTGTGTATCGGTGTAACCAAAGTTCCGACAGAATCCTTAAGCTACCATTCGAGCTGTTTTTACCATCATTATATTCATCGAGTAGAAAAGCAAGGACAAAGATGAAAGATGGGGGCACACATCAAAACCATCGTACACACTATGCAAAAGAATGGTTAAGCCCTTTCTCATAAATTATTCCAACAGTGGATTGCTCTTTACGATAGAAAAGAGGAGAACCCGATATCACACCAATTTCCAAGTAAGTTATAAACTATCTTTTTTTCTTTCTTTCTTTTTAAATAAAGAAATTACTATTTACGATTTCAATCTTCATTTCGTAAAGCACCAAACCCTAAAAATCTACTTCGTTTAATTATAAGCTCAACCTTTGGAAACATAATCAAACCTAAATCCTAACCTTAATTTCCAATCTAAAACCTAAGAGCCCTAAAATCCTAACATTCAGATTAATTTAGTCCTTAAATAACTCGTAAGAAATCCATATAGAAAATTTAACTAAATTAAACTTTATCTATGAATTCAGTGCAAAGAGACAGCCCTTGTTTAGTGGGAAATGTGAATAGTAACAATAATAGTAATTCAGCTCTCTTAGCTTCAATTTCACTGGTTAACAAACTTGAGCTTGGTTTTAATCAAACTCTTTTAGGTCAAATCATTCAAAAAAAAAAAAAAAACATTTAGTTGAAGTGTGAACTTAACCATATTTGAAAACACTGTTGAATACTTAAAAGCTAATTCAAATTTGTGCTTAATTTGATAAATTACTTGAATAACGCGGTTTGAACTTAATTTACTGAAGAAGCAAATGGCAATTTGAGTTAGAATAGGTTGCAAGCTATCTTTGTTAAATACACCTAGTGGCCAGCAAATAATTTTGAGGAAAAAAATCATGAAAAGTCATAAACCCTTCCGAAAGTCAACTCAAATCCTAAATCGTTGAATGTGTACCTGTGTCCTGACTCCTAAGTAGTCTAAAAGATGTCGATTAAAAAGCAATTTTCAAAAAATTAACGGAAAGCCAACAATCGTTCCCGTTTAACATTTTTTAAAAATGATTTTGTACATAAGTGCACATTTTGAGAAGTAATAGTACTTAATTGATAAGATCCTAAAAGATTAAAAATTTTAACGTTATTTTAAAAGAGTTTCATACTCAGTTAACAGAGTGAGCTTTTCATTGATCTTTTTTCTTAATTTCAGGTAAAAGTATATATATTCGATCTTTAAGGTTTATTTAATTTTTCATTTCCATTTTCTTTTTCTCTTTTTGAATTCTAACATTTTTTTTTACAAGAATCTTAGCATTTTTTAAGATTCACAAAAGAAGACTTGCGTCAAGCCAAGTCCGTTCAAAATCTTGTTCTTGTCTAACCATGGTCCCTTGATGTGTATCAATCTTTTATTGTATTACAATAACTAATTTATTGATATACTATTATTAATTATGATTGATTAAATAATATAATAAAATTTATGAAAAGCGAAAATTACATCTTTCTTTCTTTCTTTTTTTTTTCAACAATATGGGCCTTAGTTGCTAGATAATCAACCACTACCTGAGGTCTAAAGATTTGTACTCCAACATTATAGGTGAATTGTGTGAATCACTTATAGTGATGGATGACATGATTAGTTTGAAAATAGGTAAATAAGTAAAATGCACTGGCTTGTTTATTTTGTTAAATGAAATAGGATTATAATATAATAGTTATTATTGAGAAGTGAAATAAACTATAATACGATATTGATTGATATTACATTGCCATTTATTAATTTTATTGATGTACTATTGGAAGAAAAATCAATTCCAACATCCAATATCCATCGGTGGCTCTAAGTAACAAATGACTATTATTATATTTTGCAATATGGATTCTTATGAAATGACTATTAGGGGTCTAAAATATAATCAAACATCGTAATCGCTCTTCTATAGAGAATAATGGAAGGAGAGGATTTTTCATTATAGTGAAATGAATGGATGTTTGTCGAGTCATAATTAACCGTTAGACAAATCGTAACTGGAAACCAGCTAAGTTGCATGGGGTTTAAGGAGAACGTTTTGCTGATTTTGCCTCTTAATTTTTTAACTATTTATTTCTTTTAATTAAACATATTTTTATAAATTAATTGTTATAAATTAATTAGAAGTACACATATGTCAAGAGTAAATGGAATTTTTTCTCAAAATACTTGAAAAATATTTAGGATTTAAATAGAAAATTTACGTTTAGAATTAGATGAACGTTTTTGTTGGTAACATAATGATTGGATTCGAGAAGGCATGCATTGGTCAAAGTGCGTAGTAGTTGATGAAAATGATACTCTTCACCAGCACCCACACGTTAACTGCGACAGAATTTTAAGGAGGGCCGGCAATGCTAATACCAAGAACGGTGAAAGCGAACCTTGTTCTAACCTCGAAGAATGTTTCCTCTTCGAAACTTAATAAACCAAAACCAAAATCAAACTACCAACACGAAAAGAAAAGCAAGATGCATCTTTATTTGGGTTGTTTTGTTGGTCAATCTTTGTTTCCTTTCCTCTTTGTATTCGATCATATCTTTCTTAAAGGAGTATGTTTTTATAGGTTCGATTTTACAATGTCTTTTTTTTTTTAAGGTTTTGCAAGATGAGATTACACCTTGATGTGCTCATAAACTTATCCATTGTTTGATTTCTTTTGGTGTAAGCTAAACTACATAATGATGTTAAACACGGTTCGAATCGTTGATTCGAATGTATAAAACGATTAAGAGTTAAAAGGATGAATCAGATTTAATTGGAGGTCAAATCAAAATTTGGCTAGATCAATTTCATAATCAGATTAGGTTAATCTAGATTGGACTGTATGAGTCAACTTAGATTTGAAAATATTAAAATTATGTATAAGATATAAAAATTTTGGGTTCCAAGCCTACAAATTTTGTTTTGAACTATTGCTACCAGAATCTCTACATCTTCTTCTAATATTATTATTTTCAAGGAAAAGTATATCTTTGGACAATCTCTAAAAGTTCCTTACAATAGCCGTATTAACTTTGAATAAACCCTTTCTTTCGAAAAATTTTACATTTTATCTATAATTCTTTTACTAAAGTTTCTTTATACTTTTTTAAGTGTTATGGACCTCATACTTTTATTGCTTTTAAACCATTACTTTCTATATTTTATAAAAAAAATTCCAGTGTTAATTAATATTATAACATTATTAAGTATAATAAATATTATATTTAATATCTTTGTTCATCTAGTAATTATAAAGTGTCTAATTTTTAGGGAAAAAAATAAAAAATAGTATAGGCAAGTTCCTTGTAAGAGGAACGGCCGAACACATGGGAACGCCACATCATTGTGGTACAACAGGAAAGGAACAGCTTTACGTTCCTAGAGCCTCAATTATGGAGCTAAGATTCCATCGTTGTACATGCTCTTAGTATTGACTTTTTTTTTATTTTTCCTAAATTTGAGTTCTCAATTTTTTATTTATCTATACTTAAGTTCTCAACGGTTTCCAATTTTTATAAATTAGGACTTACTATTAATTTCGTTAAATTTTTGATCTAATATTGATATATGACACCTCCAAGTTGTTCAATAATGACTAATTGGATAATATTATTAACTATATATCAATTAAATAAAATAATAAAAAACTTTTTGGACAATAAATAAAAAGTGTACATTTTATACACTTGTTTATAACTAAGGCAAAAAAGTACCTAATTTGGTTTTTCCAACTATAAATGAGATTTGGCCCAAAAAAAAAATATATATAAATGAGATTGAACATTCCATTGAATAAAAAATAGTTAAATCCTTGCCAAAAAGATGGAAAGAATAGCCATTCTTCTAATTTCAAGAAGAAAGCATAATTTCTCATTTGACAGTAATAAGAATTTAGTGGAATAACTATTTTGCAAAGTAAATGCAACATTAGTTTTGTAAGAGAGGAATAGTAATTCTATTTTACTTTTGTAAAGTTAATAAGATTTCTATAAAGGAAAATACTTAAAAATGTTAATAGGTGTTTCATGAATATTTGTTGAGAATTTTCAAATAAGAAAACTTTTTTCTTATTTTTTATATACATTATTTTCTCCTAATTAAATATGCAATCAATATTTAAAAATAAAAACAAGTATCCCTCACCATAATAGTTGTAGGTAGTAGATTTTCATCAGGGATTGAAATTTGGCTAATGGGCTTAAAGCTTGAAGGTTTGGACTTAGATCATAAGCAAAAGCACTTGTAAAAAACAAACTAGTGTAGGGTTAGATGAGGATATTTTGATACTCGAGTCAGTTTTTGGTGGAAGAGAGGTAAATAACAAGTAAAATAGTCAAGATGAACATATTTAGGTAGGAGATGAGGTCGAGATATTTGAGGCAAGTTAAATCTTCAAGTATATCTTTTTGAGTTTGCATCTTCCTAATTAGGCCTCTTTCGAAATAGAAAAGTGTATCTAGTTGAACTAGAAGTCGAGGTGTATCTTATGTAAGGGTTTGTGTTAGATAGGGGTGAGTTTGCACCTACACCGACCTAGTTGGAGAGCCAAGGTCCACATGAACTTAGAGAAGGTCTTAATAAGATAGGTATGGGGCTAGGGACAACCCTCGAAGTAGCAACACAAAGTTCCCTGATGGAGATTGAGGATAGCTCTAGAGAAGTTGTCTTGAGTTACAAATGTTAGGTCTTTATAGGCTTGGAGGAGCTCCCTAAGAAACCTTGCTTATGAAGACCTGACCTTAGAGCATGCTAGGTTGAGCTAGGCAGATTAGCTCACTTAAATGTGATGCAGGGTTCAAAAATAGGTGAATACTCTAAGCCCAACATGTGAGCAGGTTGGCTGAGCCCTTTTGTCGACCTGATATCAGCTCAAGTCACTTAGTTGGGTTGAGCTTACGTCGATTTGGCCCTTCTCATGTAGTTTTGAGAGCAAGGAGTATTAGATTGATGTGGGCTCAATCCAATTAGGTGACTTGATTTGGTACCAAGTTGGCCAAAGGGCTTACCTAACCTGCCCATATGTTGAGCTTACGGCACTCACCTATTTTCAAACCCCACACCACATTTAAGTGAGCTAATATGCTTGGTTCAACCTAACTTGCTCCTAGGTCAAGTCCTCTTAAGCATGATTTCTTAGAGAGCTCTTCTAAGCCCATAAAGACTAAACCTATCTAACTTAGGACGATTTCTCTCGAGATATTCTTAATCACCATCTATAAACATTGTGTTGTTCCTCTTGCTCTCCAACTAAGTAGGCACAAGTGCGAATCGACTCATATCTAGCGCACACACTTACGTAAGATATACTTCGACTTCTAGAAGATGCATATCCATTCAACTAGATACACTTTCCTATTTAGGAAGATGCCTAATAAGGAAGATGCCAACTAAAAAAAGTATACTTGAAGATTTAACTTATCTTAAATATCTTAACTTCATCATCGATAAATAGGTGATGAAGCCTTAGGCACGTTTACTTTCATTACTTTATTTGTCTCTTTTCCACCAAAAACTAACTTGAGTTTCAAAGTATCCACATTGAACCTCGCTCTAATGTGTTTTATGTTGGTGCTCTTGCTTATGATCCATGGCTAAACCTTTAAGCTTTAAGAAACCAAATCCCAATCTCCAATGAAAATCTACCATGAAGGATAGCTAAAATCATGTAAATGTAAAAGAGATGGGAGAAAGGAGGAGATTCAATCACACGTTAAGAACTTACTTTTCCAATCAAAGAGTTATCTTCTTAGAGGAAAAAAAGGGAAAAAGAACCATCACAAGTCTTCTCAATTGAATGCCTAATATCATCTTTTAGAATTGTTCACTTTCGTATTATGATGTCTTTTTGTATGGATCAATTTTTTTTCTCTCTCCTTCCTTTTTTTTTTCATGTGATTGCAATAATGAATAAGAGGTCTTGATGTATACATGCACTATATTTTTTAATATGTATGATTTGTATGAGAAAATGCATGATTGAATCATTATAATATGGAAATGGAATAAGGTGGGAAAAGGAAAAAAAAATAGGGAAATTTTTTTTCAAAAAATGCTATTCTTAGGAAAAACCAAGGCAATTTTGCATGGCATATAACCCTATCAAGCCATCTTCTTCCTCTTCCATTTCCATTCCAGAAAGCTTCTCTTTCTCTCCCTCTAAAACCTCTCTCACAAGCATATTCTTTTAACACAAAGCTATTTTCTACTCGTTTTTCTTAAAAAAAAATTGTAGATTTTGCACAAGAATGCGACGAACAACAATTCTCAAGGAAATTTTTCAGAAACAACACCAAAATCTCATGATTTCCTCAATTTCTCTCTCTAGAAGTTGAAGAACCAAAAGGCAACTTTTTTTTCCTCTTTTAATTAGTTTTACAAATATGTAAATGTATGAAATAGGTTTTTTGTTGAGAATATGAAGGTACATTGTTGTGTAGATCAAATTTTTTTATGTTCTAAATTTTATCCATTAGTTTATTATATATATATATATATTATATATACATACGCAACGTGTGATGTGAGTAAACTTATATAATATCAATGCAACTAGTTGAGTAAATTAGTTTTCGTATGAATAAAACAGTTAAGGAATAACCAATTGTTGTGAGGAGCATGCTGGTTATATTTAATTTGTTCATTGTGTCAGTGGGTATCATGACTATGTGGCTACATACGTAAGATATGGATTGTTTCAGTGTTATGAATTTATTGGGCTGATGTAACATACAGGTAAGAATGTATAACGTGAGGGTGGTTTGTTAAATCAGAGGAAATATTGTGTAAGGGGAAAATGGGATGTGTTACGATAGGTACCCAACAATAGTAGGTGAGGTATCGATTGGAGCAACTTATGATTAGTTGGTTGGCTTGATATGTAATCGGCGCCAGGTTGACATGACGACTCGCCAAGTTGATTTGATACACCGATGTCTCCTTATAGGAGGGAGTAGAAACATGTTTTATACTGTACTAATAGACGATGATTATGATGTGCAACAGTTAATGGCATCCTCATTGGGAAGTGGTATAGTAAGTCGTTCAGTAGAAATATATGTTGAAGTTTATGAAATCAACATTCCCCTAACTATCGAGTACAATTTTAGAAGGTATGATAGGAATGTAGGGTTTTAGTAGAAAGTCAAGTGTTTCAATCTCAGCTGGTTTCATACAGTGATATACCCACTAGCAGTCGCATGCCCCACCAAGGTAACATAATGATGACGACCGGATCCAATAGGAATATGAATGTAGAGAACGAATTAGCTTGTACAAACATTAAAGAAAACTCAAATGATACCAATTCTAATCTTAATATTGATTAAAGTGAAGAGTGGCTCCACAAAGTTGAAGAAGTTGAAGGGTCAAGCAAGAGAAATGTTTGGAGGCAGGGGTTGAACATAGATGTGGACGTAGGTGGGATGTTAGAACTTGTGTCGTTTTATACGACACCAGTTTATAGTAGCCTTGTATTGTTCGAGGAGAGTGTAGACGATGGTAAGTGGAGCTTCAACAATGAATTTAAGGTAGGAATGTGGTTTTAAAGAAAGGAATACTTAGAGATAGTAGTGAAAATGTGTCATATTATGAACCATCACAACTTTGTAGTAAAGGAGTTGGAGCTTACTCTTTGGTCAATTAGATGTGTTGAGTAGGAGAAGGGATGCAAATGGAAACTATAGGCATGCAAGAAGAAGCATGCTGGATACTTCATGATAACCGGGTTTGTAGGTTTACACACTGCTTGAATTCTATTCTTAGTCAGGACATCCTCAATTGGATTCAACAACTTTGTCTAGATTGATTAGAAAGGAAGTACAAGAATCGCTAAGTATTAAGGTGAAACATATTCAAGCCGCCTTTTGTAAGCAATATGGTAATATTGTACACATAAAGAGAGTTCGAGAGGCAAAATGCAAAGTGATAGACTAAGTTGATGGAAGGTGAGAGGATTCATATGCAATGCTGCCACATCTTTTATATGCCATTCAAGAGCCTAATCTAGGTACCGTGGTAGATTAGAGGTAGCGAGATAGCAATACTGCTAGCCATGTGTTCTTTGATCGAGTATACTGGGCATTTGGACCATGTATTAAGGCCTTCATACATTGCAGTGTGTTTGGACCGTTTAATAATTATTTTGTTGTTGCTTAGTTATATATTCGAAACTAATTGACGTGTTGTTTTTCAAGCTAGTGATTACCATAGACGGCACATTTCTGTATGGGAAGTATAAACACAAGCTTCTTATTGTGACTAGAGTTAATGGAGCAAACCATATTATCTACCTTAGATGTGCTTTGGTTGATGAGAAGTGCGAGCATAGTTGGGGATGGTTCTTGAAGTGTCTACTTGTGCACGTGATAAAGGACCAGACATACATTTGTTTGATATTTGATTGTCACTTTAGAATATGGTCTGCAATTAAAGGATAGAATGTAGTGTGGCCAAATGAGTAGCCGTGACGATGGTGTATTCGATATGTTGCTAGTAATTTTAATACCCGAGCCAAGAACAAGAAGCGCGAAGAACTAATAAAAAAGGCAGTGCACCAATCGTAACCCCAAAAATTCCTGGCATATTACGATGAAGCCAAGACAATGGGTCCTTACATTAGGACATATTTTAAGGAGTTGCGTCCAAGGATGTAGACCCTATCATATGATGAAGGAGCTTGCTTCGGTATTGGGACCACAAATATTGCTGAAAGTTATAATATTGCACTAAAGGACACTAAGAACCTACTTGTTGCGGTTTTGGTGAAGAAAAACTTTACAACTGCAACGACTACTTCAATTAGCATTGGATCAAGATATCTAATTAGATGGGAATGGGAAAGGTGTTGACTAAATTTGCTGATAGAAAGTTTGATAAATGGTGTAAAGTAGCAAGTGGACATTAGGTTATCATATTTGACTATAATGAGTAGATCTTCAAGGTTATAATCGTGCTGTGCCTTACTATTCATGGTTAGAAGGGGGAAAACAGTCACACTATTGCACTTAGAAATCACCATTGCACCTGTAATAAGTGGAAAATGTACAGGCTTCCATGCTCTTACGCAATAGCAGTTATGGGAAAAATGACCATGGATTGTATTGTATACATTAGACATTGATACACGTATCAGCATCAACTACAAGTATACGTACGTTCTTTTATGCTCTATGTAGATAAGCCCGACTGACCTTCTCTTCACATTCCTATATGGCACTCGATGTAAATTGGGGATAAGGTGAGGAGTCTTGGAAGGCCCCGGCAGAAGTAGTTCTAGAATGAGAGGGACATTTGTAAAGGGCCATTACCGTACACATGCAAATTATGCGGCATTGAAGGGCACAATAGGAGAAGATGCCCTTAATGAGGCCACCGGTCTACTTCTAGTGGATTCGTTGGTAACATCGTTGTAGCATTTATGAACAATCTACTGATACTTACAGTTAGTCGCATATTGCTGTTATTAGTTTTTATATTTTACCAGGTGCCTTTGCTACTTATGATTAGTCATCTAGTAGAGTTACCTTTCACTGTTTCATTCTCTTTTTGCAGGTGCAGATGGATCCAGGACTTGTTGATGGGTCATTACTTCGTTTGCAGGCATCCTATAAGTGTGAGATGGTGTGGGGTAGTCAGGTAAGGACATATAACATTAGAATTTAGATGCAACTCAATTCTTGCGATTCCATTTGACACTTGTTTGCCTTTAATGTAACTTATAGGTGAATCTATGGCTCAGATATTACAGACGAGAGGCCATATTTAGACATAGAGATAGATAGGAAATCTTGATAGATAGGAGATCTTGATAGACTCACAGATGTCTCCATACTTTGAGTAGGTTAGCTTTTTCGGTGCCAAATAGGTACCATTCATACAACTTAACTAGCATTTGATTATAGCCTTAGTGGAGCGTTGGAGAGAGGAGATACATACATTCTATTTCTACACCGGAGAGTTAATGGTTACACTCTAGGATGTCTCTATGTTGATTGGTTTATTGGTTGATGGTCAAGTTGTGATGAGTGGCTTGTAACTAGGTTGGGTTGATTTATGCCTACTATTACTTAGATTACGTCCCCTTCCAAATGCTATTAATGGGGCTCGAGTGAGTTGTCTTAGTTGAAAGATAACTTTAGTGACCTTTTCGAAGATGCAAATGATCTTGTTGTGTAGTGATGCATTAGAGCGCATATTATGCAACTAATTGGGTGGATGCTATTTTCGAAAAAGTCTAATAACATGGTGCATTTGATGCTCCCCTCCCCTCCTCTTCGACCGTACTACAATTGGTCGATATGTTTAGGGTATTGCATGCTTGGCGTAGCTTTATTGCTAGCTATGCCTTGCGTTATGGATGGATGCAGGTGAGATTAGTGGGCTACTTATCTTACTCTACTTGTAGAAATGGGAGCACTTCCTACACATTACTCCATTACATAGTAAGATTACGACAGTAATGGATGGTCTCCCATTGATGAGCTGATGGAGGTATCGAGTTTAATGTTATAGAACTTCCAACATATGTCGTTGGCCAGTATAAGGATACGTTTGATCACCATCTAGAGTAGGTATACAAGTTACTAACTACAGTTATATTTTCTTTGACAATGTTACGTGGTTGAATGTTCTAACTAGTTGATTTTATAGGTTGTATGGATGCCTTACTCCCATGATGACATTGGTAGGTTCCCTACTTTCTACCGTACCAGTAGTGATATATGGACTACACGTGTATCCCTAATCTGCTTTTACATAATCGAGTTCATTTCCTAAATCAGGTCACATGACAGTTCGACAGGATGTGGGGGATTCTTGCCCTTATTGATACATCCTGAGAGCTAAAGGACATAGACCTATAGGGTTGGATAGAGACAAATTAGGTTATCACGTATGTTAGGTGGTTAGAACAATGGGTGGATCGATGTACCATGATTGTTCCTATAGTACCATTGCTCAGTGAAGCTCCAAACTACAATGAGTGGTATTGGCAGGTCACTTGATGATATATCGGCCAATCAGGGGCCTCTTGGATATACATGGTATGCGCTTAGCTTCGTTCTTCTTGACCAAAACTACACCTCTACCATTATATACTAACAAATCCGTTTTTTTTTTTTTTTTCAACATGTAGGTGAATTTCATCTACAGGCTGCCTTAGATGTCATATAAAGATATCATAGCGAAGCAGCTAGGCGTGGATGTTGTGATTTAATAACTTAGGGGTATCTACTTAAACGATACACCAAGGCTAGCTCCAAATATGGAGCAAGGTAGCTCTTTGCCCCGTGATCCTCAACAAGGAGGGTACCGTTGTCTGCAAGGATGGGGTTAGGGGTAACGATAGGTTGAGTTCAGTTTTGGAGACAATTTGTCTCTAGAGAACTTGTTGCTAGCAACATTTCTTGGACTACCATGATTTGTGTTTTGGATGCCATTTGTTTAGGAGAGCTTTAGTGGTCAAATTTTTCACACTCCTATTATCGAAGAGACCTTTGGTAGTTAGGTCTATACTCCCCTTACACCATTGAGGAGGTTAGTTAGAGATCAGCACGATGACAAGGGTGAAGGACTTATATAGGTGCACCCTACTCCAGTCCCCATATTATGTATACCTAGAAGCTTAGTAATCACTAGGGCTTACTATGGGGAATAGTAACTAGATGGTCCTTGGAGATATCGAAGAAAATGAAATGGAAGAGTTGTCAACATAGTAACTTCCGTAGGCTGCTTAGAGAATATGACACACCAACAAACACAACGCGACTCGAAACTTCACTTGATGTGACTTATAAGCTAATGTTAAGATTCACTCGCCACTAATCTTGAGCTACTCGATAAGATTAGATAAGAGTGTAAATGGACTGCACTCAGACAAGGGTATCTCATAAGAGCAAGTATATTCAATATAAAAAAAGATGTAAGATGCCCTATGACTACAATAAAAAAGACTATTTATATTAAGTCCTTTAGGGTAACGATACAAATAAGGAAAATTGTCACGCCCCGAAGTGGCAGAGTTGTAACAGTCCCGCCGTGTAAACCACCCTAAGATAAAAGTTGGCCTTACAACCGCTATCTTAAACCTGATCTACACAAGGCGTCCACAACTAACCCGCTTTGAAGTAAATGGTTTGTAATTTAGATAAAGCATTTACCTAAGAAAGTGAGAAAATTTATATATATATACTATAAATTCAGTTATTACATTATTCCAAAAATGAGAAATTCTAATTAAAACAAAACTTAGACCTTAAGAATATATGTTTGTTCTTCAATATTTTTCCTCACTCCCCAGGATCCAGCAGTTGCTAGCTTCAGAGTAGTTGTTGCCGCTTCTTAGCCAGCACCTACACGACGTCTATAGGGATGTGAGCAACCATAGTTCAGTAAGTTAGAATGGAGGACTTAAAACTATACCATACACATAATAAGGTTTTCAATCACTTATTAGGTGCAATGCATGTGCAAGCAAATGCCATCGAACGACGTTGTCCGGCCAATCGTGAGATTAGAGAAATTGCGCCCACTCTAATCCGGGTTGAGGAGTTGTCATTAATGCAACAGCTTACGACCAAACCCAGGCTTATGCAATAGAGACCTCGCTTCTCCCGCGACTACCTTCGAACCATTGACTTCACCTTCGCCGGGACCTCCTCTCCTATCACTTAGTTTGGCTAAGGATGAAGAAGAGACCATTTTGTAATCCAGCACTATCCCTTTCGAAGGGGTCGGTATTTGGCCGGAGAGTCCTAAGTTCCCTTAACGGGTTGCCATGCATGTCCGATTATGATTACTGGTCGTATATTGGATTAAGTCCAGTTTAGGGTGATCAATCATTTCATACAAATCATACAATACATGTTAGAGCAACAAACAGAATCATAGCATCACCCATAATCAAGCACATGCACACATTCAACTATCTAACAAGCACAACCAAGCATAATCTTAAGCCTCCAAAATACAGCATCGTATTAATTCTAACTTATCTTGACTCCTCGCTTACTCACTCGAGGTCCGATTTGCTCAGGTCACCGCAGATCATCCCTATAACACAAACGTGGTTTCAGCTTTTCATATAACTATTATAGGTTCATTTTATCCTATAACGCTTATTGTTAGGTTTTGTTTAGGGTTTAATATGCCTAATTATCTAGGTCTTAAGTCTTTTATAATTATTCTAGGTTTAGGGTTAGGTTCGGGTTTGGTTTTCGCATCGATTTCTAAATTAAGTTTTAGTTCGATTTCTAAGTACTGTTTTATACTCGAACCCTAGAAATTCGTTTCAACTCATAATGTGAAATTAATCACATTACTTCCAGATATCCTAAATATCATTATTACCCCTAGTCAGTATTTTGTTTCACCCGGTATACTTATATCCTTATTAGTGTACCGAATTTACTCCTGATATGAGAAATTTTTACATTTTTCATATAATTACATAAATTTAAGTTTCTTATTAGATTTATTATAGATCCCTATTATTTATATAATATCAATTTTTATCCTAATATTTTTTATTTATTATATTTTCAAAATGTCTAAATTCATTCTAAATCAGATTTACTCCTAATTACCCTAATTTACAAAATTAACTTAAAATGTATTATTTTTCCATATTATTTATTTACTACATAATTAACCTAATAATTACATCTAACACCCTAATTGCTACAAGTATCATACTCCATTAGATTTCAACATCCTAAAACATGTACTTATTCACTAAATCAGTAATTAACCATCCAATTACTTTATTAGCCCTAAATTACCCATTTTATGTCTCATTTTAAGGCCTAAAAATTATCTAAAAATTTTGAAAATTAATTTTTGAAAATGGGCTTCATAGCACTGTTCTATATTATCTAAGTAATCTACAAAAAAATTTTGGGCTCAAAACTACACTCCTAAGGTCATTTATTTCTAAACCGAAACATGCTCGGTTTTGCATGATTTCTTAAGGACCCTATATCATGAGACATATTTTCATCAAAATAATATTTTCCCTACAAACTACATACAAAAATATTCTAGAATAACAAAATTCATAATTTTATAATAATATTTACTATTTTTACAAAATTACACAAGAATCGAGCTGGAAATCGGATTCATCGATCTGGGTGGCTCTGGCCACTGCCGGCCGCCGTGGCCTTGTCGGCTGGCCTGGGTGCTGCCACCACTGTGTGGTGGTGGTGGCCGTCCACTTTTAGCTGCTCGTCTGGTGGGGGTTTCCTTTGATGGCTCTGATTGCACAATTTTTCCTGATTTTTTTCTAACCCGAATTTTTCTCTCAATTTTCACCTCTCCCTAATTTTCTTTGATAGATGACCTTATGAATTTTTCTTGCTATTTATAGAGCTTTAGTGTAATTATTGTGCATTAAATTGGACAAGATAATTGCCTTATCCTTTAATTTTTGGCTTTTGTGTTGTCTTAATTTAATTGGCCGAATTTTTTCTTATTTTTCCTAGCTGCTACGACCCAATTCTGGATCATTCCTGATTTTTTCTGATTTTTATTGATTTTTCCTTAATTAATTATGAATTTTCTTTAAGTATTTTGTATTATTTTAGCACATTTCACGTATTTTAAGTAATTACGCGTATTTATACCTACATGTAAATTCATATATAGTACAAATAAATATTCTTAAATATTATTTAGGTCATTCTATTATTTTTAGTATACATATAATTTATCTCTAGCATTCGTTAATTATCAAAATGTATTTTACGCATTTTCGATAAATAACGAGTTATATATTTAAAATTTGAAATTTTTATAGTCTTTTATTTTATTGCTTATTTTCTTAAATTCAAACTTACGGGATCATTTTTACTAATATTTCTAACTTTACCTTATAATTTAGGTTTCATCGGATTTTTCAACCGATCGAAACCTTGAGTGACTGGTTGTGGGGCTTATAAAAATTACATAAAAAACAATGAAGAAAGAGATTCTTAGTACACAAGAAAGGGTAAATAAGACAAATAATGAAAATGAATATAGTATAAATGTTAGAAAAGTAAGGGATAGGTGGTAGCCTGTTAACGAGTTCGTATCAAAGAATCTTGAGGCGTAGTGGCTGAGCTGTATGGACATTGTGGTTGCTGTTGATGAATGTTACTTAGGGTTGCCAAGATGATTAAAGGATGTTGCTGTTTTGTAGGCTAAATAAGTAGAGCTTGGCATGTTGGGGACTCAGCCTTAGCACTTGTAGTATCTATAGATTGGAAGAGTAGGACTCGACGCGCAGATATGTTGGCCTCGGCACTTGGTAGGTCAGTCTTAGGACTCGGTAAGTCAAAGACTAGGCAAAGGTCCGTACAGAGTAGAGTGTATCCGAGCTGGGACTTCAGAGAGTTTGCCTACTATTCTTTTGTGTACTGGTGCTCGTCCTCGGTAGGCTAACGAGAGATAATCCTTCTGACGAGAGATTGTAGGCTTTAGAGTGAGCGTAAGTAATGGGTTCGGAAGTCAGCAATCCATTAGTTTCTCGAGATTGTTGAAGATTTGCCCTCAAATCTTGGTCTTCTTCTTCTTCAGGTACATAGGTTATCAAGTTGGCGACATTGAAAGTAAGAGATACTCCGCATCCTTCGAGTAGCTTAAGCTCATAGGTGTTGTCATTGACATGTCGAAGGATCTTAAAAGGTCCATCCAACCTAAGAGATAACTTATTTGTCCTCTTTTCTGGAAATTGCTCCTTGCTGAGGTGAATCTAAACAAAGTCTTTTGGGTTATAAATGATTCATTGTCTTCCTCAACTCCTTTGTTCTCTCTATCAGGCTACAGTCTTAGCTAGTTGCTCGGTAACCTCCTGATGCATTTTCTGAAACTCTTCAATAAGTTGGAGTCTTAATTGACTTTCTCCTTAGGTAGTTGGGCTAATTATTATGTCCAAGGATAAGTTTAAGTTAAGTCCATAGACGACCTCAAAATGTAACCTTCCTATTGAGCTATAAGTGGAATGGTTTTAAGAAAACTCAATGATGGGCAAGCATAGATCCCAATCATGTAGATTCTTTCCAACAGTAGCTAAAAGGAGGTTGCTTACTGTTCTATTCATAACTTATGTTTGGCTATCTATCTATGAGTGGCAAGAAGTACTAAACATGAACTTATTGTCGAGTTTCTTCCATAGGGTTCCCTAGAAAAAGCTCGTGAACTTCGAATCACGATTAGACACAATACTTGGTACTCCATGCAGCTGCATGATCTCCTGTAAGAAGAGGTTAGCAATAAATAAAGTATAATTGGTTTTATGGCAGGGGTTGAAGTGCTCATCTTGTTAAATTGATTTACCACCATAATAGAATCATGTCTTTGCAGTGTTCGAGGTAGACCGAGCATGAAATCCACGCTCACATCGGTCCATGGCTGTTCAGGTATGGGCAAGGGTGTATACTCTCCATGTGGCTCCTTCCTTCTCTTGGCTAGTTTGTATACCTCGCAGCGCTTAAGGACTTTGCATACATCCTTCATCATCCCTAGCCAATAGAAATGTTTTTTCAGCAACTCAGCCATTCTCTTCTTAACTAAGCGGCCAACTAAGCCTCTTGCATAGGCTTCTTGGATAAATAAGTCCCTAACAGACCTACTGGACACACAAATTTGCTTCCCTTTCATCAGAAACCCTTGGCTCAAATAAAACCTATCCACTAGTCCTCCTATGTTACATTTGGCCACTATGGGTCCAAAATACGGATCATGCTTATATTGATAAGGTAGTGTACCAAATCTAATTATCCTAGATTACAATGCTATAATAAGAATATGCTGATGAGAAAGTGCGTTAGCTACAGTGTTGGTACTCTCCTTCTTGTATCTGATGACATAGCAGAAAGTTTTTAGGTATTCAACCCACTTAGCATGGTGTCAAGAAAGTTTTTATTATCCTCTAAGATGTTTGAGAGATTCATGATTCATGTAGACGATGAACTCTCGGTAGTGACTAATGTTGCTAGTTCTAAAGTGCTCAGATAATGGCAAAGAACTCCTTGTCATACGTTGAGTAATTTAGTATGCACCTCTAAGTTTCTCACTAAAGTATACAATTAGTCGGCACTCTTGCATAAGAATAGCTCTAATGTCGACTCTAGATGTGTCACATTTTAATTTAAAAACTTTCTCGAAGTCGGGCAGGATGAGTATTGGGGCAAAAGTTAACTTGGCTTTAATCTCATCAAAACTCCTTTGAGTTTTCTTAGACCATTTGAATTTAGAGTTCTTCTTGGTCAACTCGATTAGTGGGATAGCTATGGAATTAAAGTTCCGAATGAATCTTCAATAGAATGAAGCTAGACTACAGAAACTCCTTACTTCAGTAACACTAGTGGGCATCGGCCATTCGAGAATAGCTCGGACTTTCTTGTCATTAATTGTGACACCACCTTTAGAAACATTATAACCGAGGAATACTACTTCGCTTTGATAGAATATACATTTCTTAAAATTGTCGAATAACTTTTCAGCATGGAGTATATCAAACACAAATCTTAAGTGCACGACATGAGAAATGAGGTCATCACTATATACTAAAATATCATCAAAGTAGACAACAATGCATTTACTAATCAACGATCTCAAGACATGATTCATGAGTCGCATAAAAGTGCTTAGCACATTTGTTAGACCAAACGGCATCACCATCCATTCTAATAGACCATCCCTTGTTTTGAAAGTAGTTTTCCATTAGTCTCCAAGTCTCATTCATATTTGATGGTAGCCACTCTTCAAATCAATTTTTTAAAAGACTTGAGCACCATGCAACTCATCGAGGATATCATCTAATCGTAAGATCGAATATCGGTACTTAATAGTGATTTTGTTGATTACTAGGTTATCGATATATATTCTTAATGAGCCATCCTTCTTCAACACTAGAGCAGCTAGCATGATACAGGGGCTCATGCTCTCTCATATATATCCACGATCAATCAACTCATCAACTTGTTTATTTAACTTGGTAGCTTGCTCAGGGTTAAGCTTATAGGTAAGTTGGTCAGGTTTAGCAGCTTTAGGTTGGAGGTCAATACAATGCTCTATACCTTTAATAGTTGGTAATCCTCTAAGCATTTGGGGAGGAAACAGGTTGGTGTACTCTTGAAGTAAGGTCTGCACTTCGGTAAGTAAGGCTTTGGCTTCTCTTAACTTTAGTAGCTTTTTGACTGGTAGGAGTACACATTATTCCATCTTGAAATCTCTAGAAAATTGAGCTTGGGAAATCACCAAGGACTTCCTCTATAGTGACCTAGTGATCTTTTCTCATAACTCCTGTACCTCTTTAGGGCTTATTAAGGTCAATATGACCTTCTTCCTATTCTTTTGGAACATATAGGTGTTCTTATATCCATCGTGCAACACCTTTGAATCAAATAGCCAGGGTTGGCCGAGTAATATGAGTGAGGCACACATAGGTAAGACGTTCGCACAGCACCTCGTCCTTATATCTGTCACTAACAGTAATCGGCACTTTAACTTGCTTGGCAATGGGTAGTCTTCCCTTCTCATTTAACTAATGAATCTTGTACGGCATAAGATAGGTTGGTAATTTTAGGGCCTTCTCCACTCCTTGAGCTATTACATTGGTGCAACTCCCTCCATCAATGATCAAAACACACAACTTACCATTCACTTGACAATTTGTATGGAAGAGATTCTCCTTCTGCTCATTTTCACTCAATAGGTGATTAACATCTACCTACTCTTCACTTTCACTAACACTCTCCACTTTAAATTGGGGCTTATCTCTCTTAATGGTCATGACGTGTCGATTCGAGTACTGGCTTGCTACGTGTCCAAAACTGATACATTTAAAACACTTAATTTCTCAAGTCATCCTTCCTAAGTTCTGACCATGGTCCTTCTTGACCTTAGGCTCTTTGACCTTGCTCGTACCTTTGCCATCATTAGATCTGTTCGGTATCTAACCTTGGCAATCTATGTTGGAATTGTATTGAGCTTAGTCATATCCTATTCAACTTGGCATACCGGTCTTACTTGGCAAGCTAGGTTAGTTGCTCGGCGCTTGGCTGAGTTGACTTCTCCTCTGTCGTTTTACTCTTTGGGCTACTCAAATGGTTTCATCTAGACTTCTTAGCCTTTGCATCTCTACCACATTAGCAACCTCAGTCCTTAAACAAGAAATGAACCTCACTATTGTTCATGCTTTACGCTTGTCAACATCGCATCAAATCATTAGTAACTGGAACTCTCGAACATATTCATCAACTGATTGACTACTTTGCTAAAGTTCTTGGAAGTAATGGAAAGTGTCTTACTCATAGTGTTCTGGAACAAATATACTCTTTAGAACTCTCTTTATCTCGTTCCATGTTTAGATTTCACATCGACCTCTCTGACATATATTTTGTAACTTCTTCTACTACATTACTGTATACCTAGGAAATTCTGACACGACAACTCAAATATGAACAGTCTTTTCATAATCATAAAAGTTAAATATTTTTTCAATCTTCTCTTCCCAGTTTAGTTAGTCATCAGCATTACCAAACCTATTAAAGCTTAAAATCTGTACCTTAAGATGCTCAACTCCTCTAAAAGCTCTAAGCTTGCGTTCTTTGAATCCTTCATATTGCTCCTCTTCCTCATACTCCTTGAACTCATCTAACTTAAGTCTCCTTTTCACAACTTTGTTGGCATGTTTGGGTGGAGCTGGGTTTATGTTCATAACTTCGGGTGCTTGATGTTTACCCATCTATCTTCTTGGCATATCTCTCACTTCTCGACCATATTCAACAACAACTCTCTCTTGTGGCCTAATCTCTATGGCTCTTTGTACAGTAATAGCCAAATTGGCCACAATAATAGTAAGGTCTTGTATCTACTTTTCAGTAGTTCACGAGGTCTATTGAGTGACATGGCTACGACCATAAGCATTACTTTTAGCATTATTAATCTCTCCCTGAACATTAGGATTTGACATTCTTAATATAAAACTTCCAAGAAATCTACTACCACATAGAAAATTCTCACAACCCTTGTAAGTACTAACTCACACAATGACTTAAGGACTTGCTTTGTTTTTCCACACAAAAATAGAGTACAATGGAACACTTACACATTAGAACAAGAACAACTACTTTAACACTAAGCTTTCAATTGTAACCTTAATCTTTGATACTGGGATTATATGATGTATGCCTAGGAGCTCAGTAATCACTAAGGCTTACCATAGGGAATAGTAATCGGATGGGTCCTTTGAGATATTGAAGAAAATGAAATGGACGAGTTGTCAACATGGTAGCTTCCGTGAGTTGCTCAGAGGATATGACACACCAACAAACATAACATGACTTAACACTTCACTTGATGCAACTCACAAGCTAATGTTAAGGTTCACTTACTAGTAATCCCAAGCTACTCAGTAAGATTAGATAAGAGTGTAAATGGATTGTACTCGAAGAAGGGTATCTCACAAGAACAGGTATATTTAATATTAGAAAAGATGTAAGATGCCTTGTAGCTATAGTAAAAAGGATTGTTTATAGTAAGTCCTTTAGGGTAACAAAATAAATAAGAAAAATTACATAAAAGACAATAAAGAAAGAGATTCCTAGTATGTAGTAAAAGGGTAAATAAGACAAATGACAAAAAGGAATATAGTATAAATGTTAGAAAAGTAAGGGAGAGGTGGTAGGTTATCAATGGGTTCGCATCAAGGAATCTTGGGGAGCAGTGGTTGAGTTGTATGGACATTGTGGCTGTTGTTGATGAATGGTACTTAGAATTACTGAGACTAAAGAAGGACGTTACTGTTCTGTAGGCTAAATAAGTAGAGCTCGACATATTAGGGACTGGTCTTCACATTTGTCAACTCAGCTTTAACACTTATCATGTATGTAAATTGGAAGAGTAGGGCTCGACACGCAGATACCTCGGCCTTAATACTTGGTAGGTCAGCCTCAACATTTGGCAAGTCGAAGACTGGGTAAGGGTCCATGCAGAGTAAATATGTCCGAACTGGGATTTCAAAGAGTTCACCCACTATTCTTCCGTGTACTAGTGCTCATCCTCAGCAAACTAAATGGTACAGCCCCAACTTGATGCAAATCCTCAGGATATTCGTCCACATACGCGTCAACAACATTTAATTTACATATTTCACATTTAAGATCGTATTTTATCCTTACTTTTTGAACACTATAGATATTTAAAATTTGTATTAGAGCTTTCATATTGTTATAAGTGAATTTGTCATTCTAAATTCGGGTGCTTCCACTGTATTAAAAATTGCTATGTATTTTCATGTTTAAAATCGCCTTAGGCTTGAAGGTTGTAAACCCTTATCTATTTGTTGTGTTCATTTGTCTACTAAGTATTGGAATTGCCATTAGGCAGCGATCCTAAAGTGCAATTTACTACCTCTGTTCGGCCATTCGTTTAGGGGTGATAGGAAGTATTAAATAGCAGTTTGGCCCTCATTCATCATCACAGAGTTCTCCAAAAGTGGCTTTAGAACTTCGAGTCTCTATCTGATACTATATTTCTTGGCACGCTGTATAGCTTAACAATTTCCTATAAGAAAAAAGAAGTAATAGCCAAATCATTGTTAGTTTTGGAGCAGGGCACAACGTGTGCCATCTTGCTGAACCTATCAATGATGACCATTACAAAATCTTTGCCTCAGGCAGCTCATGGTAGTCTGAGAACAAAGTTCATGCTCAATTTGGTCCATGGTTTCATCGAAACATGCAAAGGTATTTAGCCCTCTTATACATGGCGCAACCTTCTACAACTCAGTGCACATCTCATCTTATTTACGGCCAAAAGAAACGGTCATTCAATAGTTCATAGGTCTTTCTCTCCCCAAAATGCTTGGAGAGTCCACCACTATAGGCTTCCTTGATAAGTAATTCTCAAAGAGAGTAGGTCAGCACATGTAATTTTCCCCTTCGGAACAAGTACCCATCCTCCATATGATACTCGTCCATTGTCCTTCCATTAATAAATCGTGTAAGTATGGGTTTGAAGTGTGGATCCTCGAAGTACTTCTCTTTAATGCTAGTAAACCCAAACAATCTGGTCTATAAAAAGTTAGGATTGCATGCCTCCTCAAAAGAGTATTTGCAACTACGTTACTCTTCCCTTATTTGTACTTTATTACAAAGTTGAACCTTTTAAGGAATTCGACCTACCTTACCTGCCGCTTCAACAATTTTGTCTAACTTCGAAGATACTTCAAAGACTTATGGTCGGTGTAGATCATAAATTCTCTTGGTAATAAGTAATGTTGCTATACTTGCAATACTCGGATCAGTGCTGAGAGTTCTTTGTCATATACAGAGTAGTTTAGTTGAGTTCCCTTGAGCTTCTCGCTGTGGTAGGCAATTGGTTATCCTTCCTGCATTAGGACAATGCCTATCCCAATGCTTGATGCTTCACACTCCAACTTAAATATTTTCTCGAAGTTAGATAGCACTAGTATAAGCGTGGAGGTCAATCTTTCCTTCACCTCGGCAAAACTTCTCTCCTCCTTTTCTCCCTAACAGAAGTTGATGTTCTTCTTTGTCAGTTTAGTAAGGGGTGTGGCAAGGGTGCTAAAATTCCTGATGAATCTTTTATAGAAGGAAGCCAGTTTATGGAAACTTCTCACTTTGACACAAGTAGTAGGGGTTGGTCACTTGATGATGGCTCAAATCTTCTCATTGTCCACTCGTAAACCTCCTCCACTAACTACATAGCCCAAGAATATCACTTTCTCTTAGCAAAAACAACATTTCTTAAGGTTATCGAATAATCTCTTGGTATAAAGGACATTCAATATGGCTCGGAGATGTTGACAATGACTTGGTATGTCGGCACTGTATACTAGGATATTGTTAAAGTACACTATGACACACTTCCCTATTAGATGTCTCAACACATGGTTCATTAATCTCATGAAAGTGCTTGGGGTATTCAATAAGGTAAATGGCATGACTATCCACTCATAAAGTCTATGTCAAGTTTTGAATGTAGTTTTTCACTCATCTCTTGATCTTATGCGAATTTGATGGTAGCCAGACTTCAGATCAATCTTGTTAAAGATCTTAGCTCCACTCAATTCATCTAGCATATCTTCCAATCTCGGAATAAGATACTTATATTGGATCGTAATCTTGTTCGCTGCTTGGCTATCTACACACATTCGCCAGGTTCCATCATTTTTTAGCACTAAAAGCCCTAGCATAGCACAAGGCCTTTCTCTAGCAACTCATTAACTTGACATTAGAGTTCAGAAGCCTGTTCGGGACTCATTCAATAGGCTGGGTTATTCAGCAGGGCGGCATCGGGTATTAAGTCAATGCAGTGTTCTATACCTTGAAGTGAGGGCTACCCCTCAGGTAACTGTTTTGGGAATAGATTGGCATATTTGTCCAGCAACGCTCTCACTTCCAGGGGTAGTTCACCCCTCTCCTTCATTTCTAGCAGGCGTTTGACCAACATACGAGTCAGCTCATCAACATTGATGGCCTTTTGGTGCTTGGCTCTAGTTATCATTACAGTCTTTTTCGATCCGCGAGCAAGTTTTGTTTGCAGTTTGTTAACTTGGCGGCATCAGTTTTAGTGTAATCTTTCGACTACGCTTCTCAAATATATATGTGTTCCTATATTTATCATAGATAAGTCTTCTGTCAAACAGCCGTAGTCGACCAAGCAATACGTGTGAGGCGCACATGGGCAGCACATCACAGAGAATTTCATCGAAGTAATTTCTGATAGTGATCAGTAGTAGGACTTGTCGGGTAACATGTAGTACTCCCTTCTCACTCAGCTAATGCAACTTATTATGCCTTAGATGCGTGGTAGTCGGCAATTTCAACCTTGTAACCAGATCAATTGATGCTATATTAATGCAACTTCTACTATCTACAATTAACGCACTCACCTGATCATTCACCTTACAGTTGGTATGAAACGAGTTCTCCATTTGCTACTCCTCGCGTAAGGGTTCTATGTTCATTATACATCAGATAACCAAGATTAACTGATCTAAATCCTTAACAAATACATCCTCTTTAATTAGTTCATTATTATGTGAATCTTCTTTCTCGGCAGGACTCTCCTCCTCAGGTTCCTCATCAGTACTTTCCACTTCTAGATTCAGGATGTCTCCCTTGATGACCATAGTTCTTCGGTTTGGGCACTGAGCAGCCATGTGTCCAAACCCTTGGCACTTCAAGTACTTGATCTAGCTCGTCTTCTTAACAAATCCTTACCCTTTCTCATAAGTTCAGGTTGGCATGTCATTGTTAGGTTGGCCCTTCTGTTTTGCTTAGACATTTACCTTTCGAATCGGCTAGGTACTTGACTAAGCTTAGTGACTTCCTTACCCTGGTCGGCTAGTTAGCAGTCTAGTCAATACTCAGCTTCTTTTTTGCCTCTCCACTCGTTGAGCTATTCGAATGGCTTCATCCATTGTGGTGAATTGTTGGAGTTTTACAATATCTTGAATGTTACCTCTTAATCTAGTGATGAACTTAGAGATTGTTCGTGCTGGTAGTTCCTCAACTTCATAGTGAATCATAAACATTTGAAACTCTTGGACATACTCATCAATAAATCAGCCTCCTTATCTCGACTCTTGAAGCCAAGTAAAAATATCTTGCAGATAAGAATCTAGCATAAACCTGTTTCTAAGTATTCTCTTCATCTTAGGCCAAGTATTAACCTTTCTATATACTTCTCGTTTCTTCATAGTTTGAAAATTCTTTTACCACATGACGGCATATCTGGAGAACTCAACAATAGTAGTTCTCACTTTCTCATATCAATTCTTCTCCTTACTCGTCTGCTTATTCCTCCACTTCGAGCTTGTTGAGTTGGGTTCTAAACTCTTGCAGATCGAGTAGTTTACAGGGTGTTATGCACAGCTTCAGTTGGTTGGCAAGCCAACATATGAACAACTTAAGTTAAATCCACTAAGAGGTTAGCCACCTCATTAAGTCTCTCATCGATACTCTTAGGGGTTCCCTAAGACTACCAGCCATGGTGGATAATTCTACTGTTATCATCTCCAACACCAACGTTTACACTTAGGTCCGTCATTTTCTCCACAAATTCAAAGCTCAAAACTCTTTAATTAGGTGTTTTAGCAAACATTTTTGCAAATCGAAAATTTAACAGCCAGCAAACATAGTAATTAAACTAACACAGTAACTTGTTATGTTCTACATATGCAAGACAAAGTACCGATAGAAATTTGAAACAACTTACTACAACCAAGCTAAACCTTTTCTTCGATACCAAGATGATGCGAACTACAGCCAAATATAGATAAGACTGGTCACTAGGATGGGTCCAAGCTTGCCAAAAGCTTGAAAGGATGATGGGGAATGCACGAAAGAGTGAACAAAAATTAAGCACAACCTAGAAATAGCTCCAAAGGATATGATGCACCAATGGAATTTCCGAGGACTTACGGTACAACTCGATATGATACATGAATTAGTCCGATGTTGTTATTCGCCACCTAGCCTTACTTAAGGGTTAGGATAAAAGTGAAATGAAAGTAAACAATTAGTGTTTACGAGAAGAAAATGTCAAGTGTATTAATGGTAATTTACTCATTATGGCTCTAAATATAAGGGGTATTTATACCCAATAAGTTAAGAGTAATTTAAGTAAAAGGGAAAAGACAAAAAGGGGTATTACCCTAAAGAAGTAATGTATTAGAATATTAAAAGGTAAAAATGAATATTCAAGAAAAGAAATGATTGGTGCAGTAGATTCTATACGTGGTCTTATATACGTAGTAGTGATACATTGGTGATGTCGTTGGAAGATGTAGACAAAAGAGTACGAGCAGATTGCTTATCTGGGCAAGGGTGACTGAAGATTAGTCTAGTGTCATTTTCTCAGCCTCTCGACAAGAGTGAAGTCAAGCAATTAGCCAGCTCGAGCATAAGTGAGTGAGAGTAAGGATTGGCTATTGTCTCGACATTCTGCATTTTGGCACATAATCTCTGAGAGATAAGTAGTCATTTAGCTCAGCATGTAGAGTGGGTCGGCAAAGAGATACTTGGCATCGATAAGAGTTAGCTAGAGTAGGAAGATTTGCTTTCCCAGCCCCTCTAATCTTTGGGCTTAGCTGCGGGTCAATGGTTTAGTAGCCTAATTCCCATCAGGTAGACCATATCTTGAAGAATTCAAGGTATTTAGGCAAATTGTTGAAAGCAAACATCTTTCTTCCAATATTTATTTCCATAAAGTTGATTGGCAAGACAAACAATGTGAACTTATGGAGGGCCATCTTTGCTTGCTGGAGTGTTTAATCCCATACTTTTATAACCTCATGGGGTAAGATTACCCCAACCTTGGAAGACGTAGTTATGTTGTTATAGCTTGGTGACTTAGGGTTGACTGATATTGCAAAAGCTTCTATGTTTGAAGGTAATCAAGAAAGACTAATGGCCTTAGAGGATTACTTGAAAGTGGCTGTCAATACTCAAAAGGAGGCAACATACTCTCAATAGCTTAAGCACTTTTTTAGGGAAAATGAAATAGGGAAAGAGGGTCCTTGCTTTCAATGCGAGTAAGTACTCGTATATTTCACGATCTTATCATTGTTTATGCCTGAACTATTATTCATACTTAACTCATAAATTCTTTTCTTTTCTTGTAGGTATGAGCTCGAGGCATTTTTAGCTTTTTGGATTTCTTTATACATATTTCCAGTGGTCTAAAAGATGGAGTTAGCTCACGGTTCTTCCATTTGGCTAATTATATTGCTCGTAGAGAGTGATTTGCTTTAGGTCTTTTCTATTTGGGTTCTTTATATCGATGTTTGGATTTTTATTATGAAGCCTTAGTCTCTCAAAAGGACGTTATGTAGTGGTATCTCATGTGGAATTGGTATTCTTGGAGTTGTTCCTTTATGAGCATTACAGAAGATACTTTAATAGACCTGGGAAGAAACCGAATCCTCCAGAGCCTTGGGCATAGGCTTGGGTTGATAGGAAGCGGTAATTAAAGTTGTTCGAGATCATTAATAACAAGAGGGAATTTACCTTTCGCCCTTTCACTAAAAGAATAAGTGGGTTCCAATGGTTTAAAGGATTTTACCCCTTAGGATCTTAGGGTTTGGTGACTTTGGTGGATGCTCGTGATAAAATTACTGCTACTGATGCTGGATTCATACTATGGTGTATACTTAAGGGCATCCCCTCATTGCATTATTGGGAGGGGCCTTCAGGTCATTTTCTAGAGAAGAAAGTCTTGCATTATTCCCCTCATCAAGTTGCATGCCAGTTGGGGTATGATCAAGGAATTCCATGTCAAATGAAGTTTAATGAAGATTTTGACAAATGTTGTAAAGATCTACATCCTAGTAGCTTCAAGAATATCCGATCAAAGGCAAGACAATTGTATTTTCCTTCTATTGATCGTTCTGGAGTCGCTTCTACTAGGTGATTGACATATTAGGGTAATTGCTTAGAGCACTTTAAGAAATATATGTCTATAGTCATAAGAGATGATCTCCCTGAAATAGTCCCTCATAAGTATGAATTTTATTTGTAGCTCCCGAAGGATGAAGAGAAGTCTTTTAAGGGTAGGCAAAGAAAGACGCAAGATAATGACTTTCTTTTACTTGTCATTAAGCAGGCCAAGCGTACTTGCACTTTTGAGGTGTAACACTTCTTCTTTAAGGCTTAATTGCTCACAATTGTTGTTCTCTAGTATTTTTGGTATTCAAGTACTCTTTATACATTTTCTTTTTTTTATGCTCCTTTATGTAAGATATGGAAGATAGCAACCATGCACTGATTGACTGTATACTGTGCAACCAAAGTTCTTATCAAAGGACCTCTAATGTGTCAAATAATGTTGGCTCACCAAAGTTTGCCCCTATTATTATCCGACCTTTCCTAAATTGATATGGTTTGGATAAGGTGTCCTAACCTAGAAGCCATCATGATATGACTGAGATTGAAAATCAGAATGTGAGGATCGAGTTGGTTGACTTAGAGTAATCTGTTGAACATGATAGTGTCAGTGACATGAGTGAAGATTCATCTGGGCAAGATGATGGTGATGATATGAAGGAAGACTCTTTAGAGCGGGATGATGATGATGGCATGACAGAAGGTTCCTTAAGGCTTATAGCTGGCTAGGAGAGTAGTGATGGTGAAGAAATGGATCTTATACCTCAAGATGATGACAATAATTACAGTAAATCGCGGCTTCTTGAAGACTTAGAGAATATAGATGGATTTGATCATCATGAGGAAGGGGAAGTCTAGACATATGTAGATATCTTGTTGTATACGGGTCTTTGTAGTGATTAGGCAAATATTAAGGGTAGAGATGTTGTTATGAATGTGAGAGGAGTAGATGGTATCCTTGTTCCTTTAATTGGTGTTGTTTTACCTTAAGCGAGTTCTAAAGTCCTCTCTACCCCAATAATCGAAATACCTCAACAAGTTGAGAGGTAAGAGTCAAGTTCACTTGTAGCAAGTTTTGAGAACAACATTATATGTCATGGTTTCTTCATTTAACCTCATCTCTTGGATAAACTAAAGCATTTGTATGAGATACAATGGTTATTGTCGGGGTTCCACATTGGCTAATATCACAATGTCCATGCTTGGAAAGGCCCTTGCTTTGTTAAGCAAACCTTGGGACTTATTTACTGATGAATAGTTAAAGCTTTTACTTGATAGTGTTGTTGAGCACACTTGTTGAATATTAAAGTTAGTTGCATAGATTGTATCACCACCGAACCGCAGAAGATGCTGGATCATAGGGAGTTGAGAAATCAACACATAGAAGCTTTAGCCACATTCTAGAAAATCGACCTAAAGTTGAAAAAAAGCCTTGGTGACTTAGATGTTAATTCCCCTGTGATTGCTCATTTTTGTACTTCTTATTGCTCTTATTTCTTTCTCTTTTGACTTTAGACTTTTCAAGTCAAAGTAGCTGTTTAGCTTTCATGCTTACTTTCTTTTCAACTTTCCCATTGAGTATGCTTTATGTAGACCTAAATATGCTAGAGGATGATGTTTCTCATGCTTGATTTTTTTTTTCTATTATATGACTCAAGTTCAATCGACTTACCAAGCTCATAAAAGCTCGTGTTATTGTGTGCTTAGAAAATATTTGATTCATTTAGTAGCACATTAAGAGATAAAAGAAAACAATGAGACACAATTTCGCAATTTGGCAAAATTTTAAGAAAAACCTTGCACATTCAAAGTATACTCTTATTTGCAAGCAAGGTTTCAAATATATAATTCAATACTACATAGATATCAATTGTATTAAGGACTATTAGATCCATTGGACAATCATGTCGTGAGTTAAGGGGGTTGTTACTCACTACTTAACTATTTTGATGTGCTCTACAAATTCATACTTGAGTAGTGTGAGTCATTGCCTTATTTGATAGAGCATCATATAGTGTGCTTAAGATTCGGTGCTTCAACTAATCAGCAACTCATAAGATAAATGTATATTGCATACTTGGGAGATGAGTCTCTTACCAAGTAGCAGTATTATAAACATTAATACTTTGTTATTGTTTTCTTCTAATTTATAGTACATAAAAGAGACAATAGTTGAAATAGATATGCAAAACAAGCTGTTACAACTCAAGCTGTAAGTTTCAGTCATTTCACTTTACTATAGTTTCCTTTTTACAAGTGAAACTTTTTGATATATTGAAAATTGACGGGAATGGTAATTGCATCCATCCTGGGATTCCTTAGTTTGCAATATCCACTTTCGTGCACTTCCTTAACTACGAAAGGTCCTTCCCACTTAGGTGTAAACTTTGGTGCTAAAGTACCTTGATGCACATGCTTTATTACTCGAAGTACAACATTACCCTATTAGAATGATCTCTTTCTTACTAAATGATTGTAAGCCACTCCAAGTCCATGCTAATAATTGATGAGATTGTGTTTAAAGATATCATACCTTTCATTTAACGCTTCCAGATCCATCATTCGTAATGTGTTAGGTCCAAGCTTAGCATTTATGGCCATCCTAGTAGATGGGATCGAGACTTCCATTAGAACTACTACCTTCGCCACATATACCAAAGAAAAAGGAGTTGCTTACGTCAGCCTTCGTTTGGATGTCTTATAGGCACAAAGCGCTAATGATAGCTTGTCATGCCATTCCTTATGATTATCATGAACCATAAGATTAAATACCTTCAACAAGCCCTTTTAGTGGCCTTAGCTTGTCCATTTACTTTCGGGTAGTAAGGCGTAGACTTTACATGATCAATATTATAGGAAGCTAGCAGTTGGCGGACGCATGGATTGATGATAGGAGTGCCATTGTCAAATAAAATACCATTTAGGATCCTAAACCTATACATGATATTCTCCTTCATGAAACTTGCAACTACTGGTTCCATCTCCTTCTTCAAAGGAGCTACTTGTACCCACGTTGTAAAGCATTCTATTCTTGCTAAAATCCAGATACATCCTCTCGATGGTGGATGTATAGGTCCAATAAGATCAAGCGCCCATGTGTGAAAGGGCCAAGGAGTTATGATATTGTGGAGTGTGACAACATGAACGGCATCACCATGCTTTTTATAGACAACACACTTCTTGGTGAAATTGAAAGCATCCACTTCCATTGTTGACTAGTAATATCCTCTATTAAGCAAGTAATAATATAGTTTCCTTCCTTGATGTTCCCCGCACTCTCCTGCATAGACCTCAGTTAAAATTGTCTCTGTTTTAAGAGGAGCAATGCACTTTAGGGGTTTTCCTATAAAGGAAACTTTGTAGAACTTGTCTTCATGCATAAGATATTTCATAGCCTTTCGCTTTACAAGTTTATCATTCGTATTATTTATAGGTAGCATGTTGTTTTTCAAATAATCAATGTACGAGCACCTTCAGTCTCCAGCACTAGATATGAAATTGCACTCACTCTAGTCTAGGAGCTCAAAACATTTTAAGGCAATGTACTTATACTTAAAGTACGTCTTTAGCCATTGATTGCTAATAATAGCTTTGACCTATAGCAGATCCTAAACCAAGCTAAATATCCTCTAGTGACTGATTGATTGAGCTCCGACCTAATTTAGATTAAGTCGGCTCTGACTATAGATCCTCTTTTCTTCATTTTGTCCGAACTGTACTATATTTTAGAATGCCAGCTACCATACAATATGTGACTTTTGGCACAACATTCCAAAAGGATTCTTTAATTTTTCCATACAGAATATTCTTTGTCTTTTTTACCCTTTTTAGTATTGTTCATGTATTTCAATTGTAAAATACCCTTTTGTCTTTTCTATGTTTGTTCGTAACCCTAGTGGGGCTAGTATATAGACCTCATTTATTATACTCAAACATTACTTTTTTTATTATTAGAATATGCAAGTTTCACTTTTGAGCAACCCTAGTGTTCTCACTATCGCTCTAACTCTTATATATTCCCTTCAGCAAGAAGTAGTGGCTAGTAACCCTATAGCTTAGACTAGTGAGTCATATTCAGTGGATTGTAGGCTGAGTAGGATCGACTGGTGAATCATATCCAGTTGATAGCTGCCCGAATTTTGCTAACCTTCTTTTATTTTCTTTCGGTTGACTACGTTGTGGTGTTTCTTCGTATCTAACCTTAGAGACACATTAGCTTCGCGTATTAGAGCACGGTTCGAAGAGGGAGTGTGTGAAATTGCAAGGAAGTTTTGGTTTGTGTTTTTCTTTAGTGTCTACCGTGTTCCTTCCATAGTTGCTTTAATATCTTTGTTTGAAGTAAGGTTTTAATGTTTTGAGCTGTGTAGTGAAGATTTGTGTGTTGGTTGATGTAGTTCCATTATTACTCCATTTTGCCCTATTTTTCACTATGAAAACAAAGCAAGTTAATTTCTGTTCTACTTAAGTGAGTATTGGGTGTTAAAGTTGTTAGTGTGTGTTAATAGCGTTTTGGGTAGTAAATAGTAGTGTTTATAGTGTATTGTGTTATCAATCTGTTGAAAAATATCATATTATGTCGGATTTGAGTGTTCAAGGTATCATTGGTGACCAGAATAGTGGTGCTCAAACTGGTCATGGTCATAATGGTGGTAACACTCTTAGGTTAGTTAATGATAAGCTCGATAGACTCACTAATCTTGTCAAAAGTCTGGTTACTGCGATGCAAGTTAACAAACAACAACCCCAAGGTGTGTCTCATCATAACATACTTGAAAATGTTCCAAAGAGATACTATGGCCAAGGTGGTCGAGCTAATCGCCCAATTCAACCCCACTAAGTTAGAGAAGTTATAGAACAAGTTGTCAGATGATGGCTAGAGTTGGAGGAGATTGAGGATGAAGATGAGGAAATAGATGTGGAAACTAAAGTAGAAGAAGAAGAAGAGGTTAGGTACTATTAAGCATAAGAGCAAGGAAGTCGAGCTCCTCGAGGACTAGACAATGTTAAGGTTCAAATTCCACCCTTATTAGAAGTGGAGATGCCAATGAGTATTTAGAGTGGGAAGAGAAGGTGGAGAAAGTGTTCTATTGTTATGGATATATAAATGATGTTAAAGTGCAACTTGCTGCACTTGAGTTCTCTGGATATGCTGCTATATGATGGAAGAATTTGAATGCGCTAAAGCAAGGGATGGAAGACAAGGCATAAGAACTTGAGACGAGATGAAGAGATTACTGAAAGGGAGATTTGCGCCCAAGACATATTTACAGGACACATTTGCAAAGCTGTAGGAACTTTGCTAAGGAGACTAAACTATTGAAAACTATGTGAGAGAATTCCATATGCTGATGATCCGAGCTAACGTAGATGAACCAAAGGCTCGTACAATGTCAAGGTTCATTTCTGGACTAATGTATGAGATCCGTAATATTATAGAACTGTAGAGGTTTTATACTCTAGCAGAGGCAATTAAGGTAACATAAAAAGTCAAAAAGCAAAAAAGAAATGCTCCGAGTCAACTTGGGCGAACATTTTCTTAAGCCCTATTTCACGCCAACTTGCTCGATCCAAGCTTAGGAGAGCCTTTCAAGTCAAGGAGAGAAATGACTGACTTGATGATAACTGAGCAAGACAGCAGGGTCAAGCAAGCCAATCAAGCCAAACTAAGATTAGGCTAACTCCGAGGAGATATGAAAGAGGGCAGACTTCGGGACGGAAGATCAGTGAGATGAAGTGCCTTAAATGCTTAGGCTTCGAACACATGGTTGTTGAGTATTCGAATTGATATGCTATGGTGCTTTAAGGAGATGTAGTAGATAGCATTAACAAGAGCAAGCCTGAAAAGGAGAAGAATGTTGGAAAAGTTGAAGCTAAGGAGGAAGAGAAAACTCGTGTCTATACATACCAAGAAGAAGTAATAACCTTGGTGCTAAGACGAGTCTAGAGTTCCCTGCCAAACTCTGAAGAAGACCAAAGAGAGAATCTATTCTATACGAAGTGTGCCATTAAGGGAAAGTTGTGTACTGTCATAGTGGATGGAGGAAGTTGTACCAACATTGTCGTATAGTCCTTTGTGCAGAGGTTAAGACTGCTGACCTCTAGGTACTCCTAACCTTATAAACTACATTGGCTTCATGATAAGAGTGCTCTAGACGTAACAGAATAAGTAAATATGTCATTCGGTGTTGGGAATGTGTATAGGGACAAAGTACTGTGCAATGTTGTCCTATGAGAGCTTTACATTTGTTACTAGGAAGACCTTAGTTATTTAACCAACGTGTTATTCACGATGGATACAAGAACACCTATGACTTTGCCAAAGACGGGAAGAAGATTGTGTTGTAAACCATGACACTAACCCAAGTGAATGAAACTCATAATCAGCTTACCTAAGCAAATAAGAAGAAAGCCTTAGTGATGAGCTAAAGAGAGCTCCAAGTTGCTAAGAAGGTCGATGAGCCTATGTTTTTGTTGACTAGAAGATTGCTAAAGATGAGAGATCTGGAAGAAGTACCTGAATAGATTTGAAGATTGATTGATGAGTTTTCTAACATGTTTCCTAAAGAGCTAGGGGTAACCCCAAGTCTAAGGTATTGAACATTGTATTGATTTACAGGCAAGCGTTGCCCTTCTGAACTGACTTGCCTATAAAATGAACCTTGAGCAAATTCTCAAGCTGAAAAGACAAGTGAATGAGCTAATAGAGAGAGGATATGCGGGGGAAAGCATAAGTCCTTATGCCGTACCAGCTCTACTCGTCCTAAAGAAGGATGGTTCATGGTGTATGTGCATCGACAGCCGAGCTATTAATTGTATCATTATCAAGTACAGATACCTAATACCGAGGCTCAATGACATGTTAGATGAGCTTTATGTCATTAAGATATTTTTGAAGATTGACTTGTGAAGTGGCTACCACCAAATTCACATGAGACCAAGTAATGAGTAAAAGACTGCATTCAAGAAGAGATATAGGCTCTATAAATGATTGGTTATGTCGTTCGAACTTACAAATGCGCTAAGCACATTTATGAGGCTTATGAACCATGTGATGTGCCCTCTGATCGGACGATGTGTGATTGTGTACTTTAATGATATAATTGATAAGTTATATGGGAATTTGAAGAAGTTTACATTCTGTCAAGATGAAGTAGTTTTTCTCAGGTATGTAGTATCAAGGGAAGGAATCTAATTTAATGAGAAAAAGATCCGAGCTATATTGGAGTGGCCGATGCTGAAGAATGTCATTGAAGTACAAAGTTTCCATGGCCTTGCTTTTTTTTATAGGCGATTTATTAAGAACTTCAAGACCATTGGAGCCCCCTTAACCAAGCTAACAAAGAAGAGTGAAGGATTCTGCTAGAATGATAGTATTGAATAGAGTTTCAGGGAGATCAAGGAAAAGCTCACGACTGCCCCTGTTCTATCTTTACTTGATTTTAACAAGCTGTTTGAGTTGGAATGCAATGCATCAAGCATTGGCATTAGGGCGGTACTAATGTAAGAATGATACCCAATTGCCCGTAATGAACTATTTTATATATGAGAAAGAGTTGTACTCTCTTTTTCGAGCTCTTATTGTCTGAAAACACTACTTATTGCTACGAGAGTTTGTTAGTTACACTGACCATAAGTTATTAAAGTGTCTTAAGAGTGAAAACAAACTTTCAAACAGGCAAACCAAGTGACTAGAGTTCATGGAAAGTTTTTCATATGTGATTAGACATACGAAAGAAAGCACCAATATGGTCGTCGATACTCTGTCATGTCAGTAAACCTTACTGACCACTTTGCAGACAAAGTTACTTGGATTTTCACTCATCATCGAGCAATATGCTAGTGACCCCCATTTTGGTCCCATTCTTAAATAGTGCCGAGAAGGAGTTACTATTAAAGGATATTACCTTACAGATGCTATCTATTCAAGGATCAAAGGCCGTGTATACCAAACTATTCCACACATGAGCTACTGGTTCTAAAAGGTCATAGTGGTAGATTATTTGGTCATTTTTGAGAGACCAAATAGTTAATTTGTTGAAAGAAAATTTTTACTAACTTGATTTGGCCAAGAATTTTCATAAGGTAGTTGGTAGTTATGAAGTGTGCAAGTGAGCTAAGGGTAAAAGAGAGCCCTATAGAGAGTATATGCCCTTGCCAACACCAACCTTACCTTGGGCTGACCTCAACATGGACTTTATCCTAAGGTTGCCCCAAACATCTAAGGGAAAAGATTCGATCTTTGTTGTAGTGGACTGCTTCGACAAAATGGCAACTTCATCCCGTGCCATCAAACTAACGATACTTTATATATTATTGATTTGTTTTTTAAAGAAGTTATCCGACTATACAAAGTGCCAAAAACTATTGTTTCAAATCGAGAGACAAAATTCTTAAGCTATTTCTAGAAGACTCTTTTGAGAAGATTAGGGACAAAACTTATGTTTAGCTTTAGTAACCATCCTCAAACGGATAACTAGATTGAAGTGGTGAACAGGACATTAGGCAACTTACTTAGAGCTATCGTGGGAAAGAACTTAAAGGATTAGGATTTGTGTCTACCCATTATAGAGTGCGCATACAACCGAAGTATCCACAACACCATTAGGAAGACTCCATTTGAGGTTATCTATGGCCTTAATCTCACTATTCCTTTGGATTTGATTAGTACCCTTGTAGCTACTAAAGAGAGCGAATCCAAAGTCAACCGAGCCCAAGAATTACAAAAGCTACATCAATCTATGATCAGGAAGATCGCCAAGTTCAATCAAAACCAGTAGGAGATTAGTAGTCGTAGTAGTTAAATTGTTTCTTTTAAGCCTAGGAGATTTAGTATGGATTTACCTCAACCAAGAACAATTTCTACACTTGAGACAGATTAAACTATCTCCAAGAGCTGATGGCCCATTTAAAGTCCTGAAGAAGATCAACTATAAAGCCAATCGGATCGAATTACCTGAGAACTATGGTATTTCTTCCATCTTTAATGTGTTTGACCTGATTCCCCACCAACTAGAAGAAGAAGAAGACCTTACAAGAGCCCAAGAAGAACAAGAACCGGATACCACTTCAAATTTGAGGACGAATCTTTCCAACCCCTAAGCAGATGATAGAAATCAACTTTGTAGATCAATCACGCATGGCCAAGCTAGAGGACATCAATGACTTACGCGAAGAATATTAGCTTGAAGCCCTATCCAATACAAGAATTCCTATCTCAACCTCCATGTTTCACTCTACTGTTGACCTGAATACCGAGCCCTTACGTGTGCCAATATGGTTTCTGAAGTTGTTGAGCTAACGTACCGACCTGCCCAGCATATAGGTTGACTTATCTAGTTGCCGTACCACAACACAAACAGCATCTAAGTTGACTAGCCTTAAGCAACTGTTCAAGTTGAATTCCTAAGCCAACTACCTACAACCGACCCTAGTCCAAGCCAAATCTCCTTTAGTAACTAATTAACTAAGCTCCGACTTGATCCAAATTAGGTCGACTTTAACTATAGATCCTCTTTTCTTCATTTCGTTTGAACTGCACTATATTTCAGAATGCTAACTACCATGCGACACATGACTTCTGGCATTACATTCCAAAAGGATTCTTTACTTTTTTTATATAGAACATTATTTGTCTCTTTTACCCTTTTTAGTGTCATTTATATATCCCAATTGTAAAATACCCTTTTGTCTTTTCTTTGTATGCTTGTAACCCTAATGGGGCTAATATATAATCCCCATTTGTTGTACGTAGACATCACTTTTTTTATCATTAGAATATACAAGTTTCTCTTTTGAACAACTTAATGTGCCTAAGATCTTAGTTATCACTAGGGCTTATTGTAAGAGATGAGAACTAAATGGATCCTTTGAAGAATCAAAGAAAATAGGATGGTAAGGTCCGTAAATTGAATGTAGTAGTTGACGTGAAGCTGCTTGAAGGATATGACTCACCTGCAAACACAGTACAACTCGGCACTTCACTTAATATAATGTACAAGTTAATGCTAAGGTCTACCCGCCGCCAATCTTGAGCTACTTGACAAGATTGGATAAGAGTGTATAAAAGGGACTTGGAGAAGGATATCTTGCAAAGACCAAGATTATTCAATTTCTATAAGGAACGTAAGATGTTTTGGCTATAAAGAGAAGGGACTACTAAGGAATCTTTGGGTACAGAAGCTGAGTTGGATCATGACGTAGCTGCACTAGGTTGCCGAGACGAGTAAGGAATGCTATAAGTATTAATAATAGGCCAAAGAGAAGTACTCGGCTAGCAAGAGCCTACATCTCAGCATTCGGTAAGAAGCTATCAGCAACTGAAGGTCCGAGCAAGACTTGGTATGCAGAGCTCGGGCCTTCATCATTTATCAAAGAGTTCTTAGCAAGAGAGTAGTCGGCGTAGGCACAAAGGTTAGAGTAGAGCAGAGTGTACCCACCAGGAGCTCTCAAGGAGTTTAGCCACCATTCTACTATATACTATTTCTCGTCCTTGGCAGGTTGATGAGAAAAAATTCTTCTGATGAAGGATTGAAGACCTCTTAGGTATGCTCGAGTAAGTGGGCCAGAGGTTAATAATCCATTACAACCCTTATGTTTTCATTAGTCCTTTAACTCTTATGTATTCCCTTTAACAATGAATAGTGGCGAGTAATCCTATAGTTCGGACCAGTGAGTTATATCCGGCGGATTATAGATCGAGTAAGATTGATTGGTGCATCATATCCAATTGATAGCTGTTCGGACTTCACTAACCTTCTTTTATTTTCTTTCAGTTAACTATGTTATGGTGTTTCTCCCTGTATCCGATCCCAGAGACGCATTATAAAGGAACACCTAATGGCTTGGCTATAGCCATTTCTCGTCCTCAGCAAACTTATTGAAGAAACTCGATTCAGTGAAATATGACTCGTGTTGTTCAAAGGATTCTTTATGGCTGGAATAAACATGTCCTTTCCATTCCAATGCCCTTTAATATACTGATGCAACATCGAAGGAACCAAGTTGTGATTGTGTAGCCACTTTTTACCTATAAGCAAATGATATTGCACGAGCGCATTGATCACATGAAAAGTAATAGTGCTATGAATAGGCCTAACTTTATAGAGTCTGTAAGAGCATGACTAAAGCCATTTATTGATATAGTCCGTTTGATCAAACGTCGAATATCAATCCTAGCAGCTATGAAAGTACTCATTGGAATTATATTCAAAGAAAAAACCATTATCGATGAATGTACTCTTAATTGGTAGACATTAAGAACACCCTCCACATATAATAGGCAGTTATGATTAGGACTCTTCACACATATATCTACTTCAGCAAATAAGATGGCATTTTCATAGACCTTAGCCATTCTTTTCACGGGCTGTGTTGCGCTACACTCCATATACTGACCCTTAGAGATCTGTATGGGTGCAGTCGTTGTAGCAAGCCTGGCCTTCTCATCAAATTCCAATAAGTTAAAAAAGTTTCTAAAATTTGCAATCTTTAACAGTATCATAACGACATGTGGATACTCCTCTTCATGAACTTCAATTGATTTTTCTTTACTCCTAGAGGCCTATACGTTAATCACTTTAGTTGTGATGGGATCGTAGCTAATGGCATTGATAGCACCTCTTTGGTTGTTATGAGCAGGAAGCGAGTTATTTCTAACATCATTGCTATTTATAATCAGCTCATCATTCGCAACTCGTTCGTTGAATATTTTCTTTAAAGTGAAGCAATCCTTCGTTGGGTGACCAATACTCCAGTGAAACGTACAATACTTAGGATTATTCTTTTCTTCATTCGTAGGGAGGTGTTCGACCCTTGGAAGCTTAAGATTTCCATCACGTAACCACTAGTTAAGCATTGGATGCAACTTTGCCATTGGGCATGGATATGTCAATGTTGGCCTGGAGTTAGCGGACTTATCATTTCAAGATTTCTTCATTCTTCGTTGTGGTTCACCTTAAGCAACATTGAGAAATGAAGTGCATTTATTGAATCTTCCAATTTCATTTCTTTTTCAGGCCATTAAGTTGTTGGTCTTTCACGCATTCTCAACTAGCACAACAAAGGAAGCCGATGAAAGATTCTCAAGGTAGATCGCTTACTTAAGAAACATTCCTTAAATACAAATCTTGACCAACTCTCTCTTATTACAAACGTTTTGTATATCTAGCGAACGCTTCCTAAAGCGCTCAATATTGTCCATTAGGTCTTCTTTAGACTGATAACGGATCCTTCCCATGTCAGTAAAGGTGATCCTTTCTTCGGTGGAGAAGAACTTTTTTAAGAATATCTTACACATGCTACCCTATAAATCTACTAACCTTAGAAGGAGGTTAACATGCCAAGTATATTCCTTCTCGGTGAGTGACTTAGAAAACTCTTGCAATTTCAAATCATCTTCTAGACCATGTACTTCCAAGGTCTCAATGAATTTCAGCAAATGTTCCTTAGTACTCCCCTTTTTGCCATTAAAGAGCATAAATTGTGAGTTGACGTAATCCTTAAGATATGGCTTCACGGCAATGTGCCGGTGATATGGGAGTTCAATTCTGGTATCTCAACTATAGATCTTGTTTGTATATCCTTCAAATACATATCCAAATCTTCTTTGGTCACAAATGAACCTCTCTAAGTAGATGCTTCTACCCTTAGTGAAATTGCAAGAGTAAGGTGCATAAGTACAAGATTCATAAGTATAGAGCTTGTAGGCATGGGATTCATTATTATTGGTTGCACAGAATCAACAATTGTGACACATGGTATAGCGTGTGAGGATGATAAGCCTCTAATATGAACTCCTTGGTTCTAACTTCAGGTAATGAATCTTGCATAATTGTGAGTTCTACTATACGGGGGGATTAGATGATTGAGGGGCTTGTAGAGTGAGTTGCTACACTACATTAGAAGGATTCAATGTAGTTTCTCCCTATTATGCAGTTGCAAAGGCAGCTAAAGCAAGTGAACATTGAGCGAACATGGCCACGAAACCTAGGTTTTGATTAGTTTCTCGCAACTCATGCGTTAGTTGCGCATTAAGGATACCTTCTTATGTGCCATCTCCTTTATTAGTGCTTCCAACTTGAGGTGGATTTTGGTCGGTAGAAACAATAGGGGAATCTTACTCTTAATTAACTCCATCAATAAGATTAGTTTGCCTTCACCTTGGAGGTATCATGATGTGGGTGTTAAGTCTTCCTTCCCTATTAGGGTTGCTAGAAATGTAGGAGAGAAGGTTCAAGTATGAAGGTCACATGTGTGTTGTGTAACAAGTACACTACACGTGACTAGGGAAGTAACTTGAATAGCATGTATGGGATGATCAGGTATAGATACCCTATTTTTGTACCCCCTTTAATTTTAAATTTTTAGAATAAGATAAAAGAGTTCTAATTTAAGGGAAAAAAGCAAAAAAAAAAAAAAAATAGAAAACTACAAAAAAATATAAAATTTACAAAAAATCACAAAAAATATAAAAATTAAAAAACTACAAAAAAATAGAAAAATAAAAAATTATAAAATTTAGAAAAATATAAAAGAATAAAAAATTTAGAGAAATTGTTCTTTAGTAAATAGAATAGAATTTTTTTTTTTTTAGGCTTAGTGTTTTTTAGGGGCCTTAAATAATTAAAAGAGAGGAAAGATACTAGGTTTAAGCTTAAATTTAAATCAAATCTAAGCCGACCTAACCCATATATGTAATTTGATTATAATGGATAAGGAATAAGCCAACGGCTTGGTGGTAATACGCTTGCATGAACATAAAGGAGAGCAAGGTTCGAATCAAGCAAAAAGCATTAGGGCGTTTTCCTCATGAGGACACGTGTTGGTTAGTAATTAGCCGATGCTTTTATTTTTCTTTCTCTTTCCTAGGCTTTCAATCCCTTTCTTACGTGAAAACCACCTGGAGAGCATTCTTTCGAGCTCTTTTTCTTCTCGATTTCACCAAATTAATGGTAAAATAATGAAGTAAACTTGGAGTACTTTGAACCCATATTAATTTCACATCTAGATTTAATCATTTGAAGGATCAAAAGGGTGTTTGAATATTGGGAAAAATTAGATTGTGCGAATTTTCCTCCAAGCTTAAATCCCTTGATTCGAGATGTTTTAATGAAATTCAAAACTTCTAAAGGACATTTTAAGCAAAAAGGATTGATCACAGACTACGTTTGACCACTCATTTCAACTAAAATCAAGTGGATTTACAAGCAATTTCGGATTGAAAATTTTAAGACCCATTAGGATTTAATTTATGATTTAATGCTTATTCTTTGTTTTCCTTGTACATCTTAGGTTCAAATCAATACAAAAGGGGCTTGGGAAGCTTGGGAAATCATCTGCAAACTTTGAAATCACTTAAGAAAAGCGCTCAAAATCTCTCTCTCTGTCTCTCTCTCTCTCTCCATGCAACGTTACTCTCTTTCTTTAGAAACCGAACTCCCACAGCTACCTATAAATTCTAAGACCACCACTACAAGGATTCCCATGACACAAGCTTCAAAGCCCAACCTTCTTTTCACTTTGCCGTGCCCCTTAGCTCTATCCCTAAGCCACCACCATAAAGCTCTAACTTAGCTACGAACACCACTTTAAACAACCACTACCGCATAACCCCACACAAAATCACCACTACGGCTAGCTCCTCCATCCCTTAAAACCTCGGATCATACATCAATCGAACTCTTAGCAACCACCATTCGCACAACTCCACCACCACCACTGACTACCCCTTCTCCAAACGCATAAAACCACCACTAAACACCAAGGCACTTTGTCTACCCCCATTAAACCTAATAAAATCCACATCAAAACCCCTTCTCTTGCTCATTGTAGTGGCTAGATCAATCTGAAGCACCCCATAGTAGCCGCTGTGATTCTTCTTCTTGTGCGAACCGGATTGGTGCCCCGTGGAGCTCCAAATTTGACCTACAACCTGCTCCTGACTTGATTTTGATTTATACACTATTTGGTCAAGCCTTGTTTTGATTTGTGCTATAAACATACATACATATATATATATATATATTGTAGCCATAATTAGTTATTGTAACAAAAATCCATTAAAAAAATAGAAAAAGGAAATAAACCAAAAAAAAAAGGAAAAAGAAAAAGTAGAGTAGCTTAGTTTTAAATTTTTATTTATTTATTTATTTAGCACTTGTCTCAATTAAAACTTAAATAATTAAAAAAAAACATGATAAAAGGAAAAAAAAAATAGATAAAATGAAACAAAATAAAGAAAAATAAAAAAAATTTGTTTCATCTCATAGAAAGGTTAATTTTCTAAATAGACTAAAAATAGATCAACCATTTTCAAAATTAAGGCCTATTAGAAATTTCTTTCAAAAAATAAAGAAGACAAACTATGTTTAAGACCTTTCTAGAAGATTTCCTTAGTTAACTCGAATCAGTTTAAAAACTTAAAACCAACTGTTTTCTTAAGTTAAAATCAACTAAGATGTTTAAATTTTCTAAACAAACTATGGAAGTTTGATTCCGAATAATGGGTACATAGGCACTCATACGTACAGAATGACTTAAAATATGGAAAAAATTTATTTTCTCTCTTTAGTGGATAATTCTTTAAATTCTTATTTTTTGTAAATAGATATAATTTTAGTTATTACTTATAAATAGACATTATTGTTAGAATGGTATTTGAAAAGTAAAATTAAAACCGGAAAAGTTAAAAGTGGTATCCGTTAAGAATTTAATAAGATAGCTCTCGGACTCCATCTTTTGGTTAAAAAAAAAACTGTTTTTTAGAAATTGGTTTTTTCAAGTGAACTAGTGGCTAGGTTAAAATGATCTGTCCAATCAATTTAATTTAACCTTCTTTTTCCTAACTCTAGTCGGGTAGCAACTCCAAAGGATTTTTTGAAATATGTTTAAAAATCGAGTTTTTCTTAACTCCTAGTCGAGAGTTAATGTTAAACAGATTAGGGTTTAATACTAATTAGGTTAAAGAAAATATAAAAAAAAAAAAACAAAAAAAAAAAAAAATTAGGCTCAACATTAAGTGAGAAGTATAGAGAAGAGAAATAAGTCATCTCAACAAAACTCTAGTACTTTAGTAACAGGTGGAGGAGCTCAAAGACCTCAAACTCCACTAATGATGAAGAATGTGATAGTATTTCTTGAGGTGTTTAAGTATTTGATTTTTCATGGCAAGAATTTGGTAGAGTAATATCATTCATGTCAATTCTCTCTTATCCAAATGAGGAGAGAAGGGGGGTATTTACAGAGGATGGCCTTTAATTTTATCCATCAGATCATGATAACGATCAAGAACTAGAATTAATCCCTTCTTTTTAATGGACATGAGATGAGCATCCTTTATGAGCTTAAGCCCTAATAGCCTTATTTTATTAGTATGACCTAGTTAAGAAAGGTTAGATCAAACAGATTGATCTAACAAGCCTTACTTTAAGCTTATCATGTCAAAACTCTCTTAATCATTTCAGTAATTTATGTGCTTGACTCCTCAATTACTATCACATTAGCTCATTGAGTCAAATCCATTTAATTAATGGGTTTAAAGTCTAATATTGAACTTGTCCCTCTGCAATTACAAACAAACTCTTGTTATATTATAACGAAAAAGTTTGATATGTTTACTAATAGATTTTAACTCACTATTTGCTCTATTTAAAAGCAAATATGATTCTGTAACCAAATTATTATTTTTGTAACACATGGGGTTTTTAAGAAAATTTTCTATAGAAACAATTTCAGGCTTTATCCTAAGATCTCGCTCTCTCAACTTATATATTGCTGGTTTCTATATATTAATTATCATAAAACACTATTCATAACCACACTACATATTTGAAAAATTATGAACTTAGTAAACTTAATGAACTTTAGTGCTACCAAGTACTATAGGTATTTATCTTATAATATTTTATATCTTTCATTTTCTTTTCCGATTTAATTTCAAATTTCTTTCTATAAGACCATTTTAATATAGTGGCATCAATAGTAGTCTATAACATAATAGATTAGGCTTGGATCCTCTTCTTTGAGTTGGAATGTGTAATGTAATTGAAAAAAAAAAAAAACTTTAAGTACTATCATAGTAATTTCAAAACCTTATGATCAGTAATGACTTTCGTCAGTAAATGATGGTGAAATATAAAGGCACTCGCTAACCAATGACCGTGGTTAACGAATTATAAAAAACGTCAATAGAGAAGGTAAAAATGATTTCCATCTTTAATATAAATATATATTGTTTTTTCCTATTCAACTTTTGCATTTTCTGTAGTTGATTAGTTATCACCTCGATAGATTGGCTACTACATTTGTCTTCCAACATTATTTACGGTTAAAAACAATTGAAATCACTATGATTATGTTTAGCAACTACAACATACGGAGAAAGTCAAAATATTTTGAAACGAATGGACCCTGATTTTATTTTTATTATATTTATTATTTAGACGGTAATTTAGCACAGACATCTGTTATGATGTAATGGTGCAGAAAAGGAAATATAGATTATAATGTCAAATTTTGAAATGCGATAGCGTGAAACAGCTTTGTTTTCATGAAATACAATCAATTTCCTACGTGCAACCGTATTGAATTTTAACTATAGTTTGACGAGCAATCTTTATTCCCTTATAACACCTTCCAGTATCCTACCTACTAATAAAAATGTCATATATGGAAGGTAGAGTGTTCAATCTAAGGCATTTCCTCACCTATAAAGAAAGGAGAATGCATGCAAAGTCTTATTACATTTGAACTTTTGTGGAAGTAAATTCTTAATACATCTACCTTCAACGTTATATCCTAAAATTTATTCGGAATATTCAATCGGATCTTTGACACCAATTTGACATATACTAATATTGCTAAGGGGTCAAACTGTAAATACATCAACATAATATAATGCCAATGACGGTTAGGGATAATCATTTGGGTTGTTAACAAGATCAAAATTATTAAATCTATATTTGAGATAATCTATAAAGTTTTATATTGATAGATTTAAAACAAGATTAATTGCAACCGATTCATCTTGTTTTAACTCTTTTTACTAAGCTCACGTTTTCTCCAAATCTTTTGCGAGAATTTGGGCTTTTACACATCTCTTACAAAATGCTTGTTGATATATATTTCGGTGTGTTGATCGTCGAAAGGAACTAACGATGGCCATTGTTTGCTAAATTCTATAAACAATGCTATGTTAGTCCCTCGAGGGACATCAAATTGAAGACTGAGGCTTCCTGTATCCAAGCTTCTGCCACTTGGAGATCAGACACTGCCACATTTTGGCATTTTGATTTCTCGAATTGTCGTGCAATATGCAAAGTGTATTGAGTTTGGTTGTCTCTTCTCTTATATCCCTCCCATTCCATCCGACTTAAAACATCCAAAACGCAATACTCATCTTGTCACGCCTCGAACTAGATAGATGCCACAGTCCACCACGTGCGCACACTGGGTATGCTTACACTCTTCTGTTCATGTCCTTTTTATGAATTACCTGAAAAAAAAAAAGGGAAAAAAAAAGAGAAAAAGAAAACTTTCTACAAATGGTGTGAGCGAAAGCCCAGTAAGCAACTTTCTTCCACACAAACTCACTAAGTGCATATGTCTAACAACATATTACTTATAATAATTAATGTATCAATCACATTCAACAAACACAAATATGGCATAATTCGATTTACTTATTTAAAATCTGGTTAGGAGGACTATTCGATGATCATACAAAATTATTAGATCCCTAGAGTCGATTTTGATGTATGGGACAATGTGTCACCAGGATGCCCCTTTGAATCAGTTGTGAAAGCGTGAACCTATAATACTTCTTACAGTCAGTTTTAAAAGCATGAAAACATAGTGCTCCTTAGAGCTAGTTTCGAAAACGTGGATTTGTAATGTTCTATGGAGTTGATTTTAAAAGTGTAGATCATCAGGCCCACGAAATCAATGTAAAAAGTATGGAGCTGATCATTGATGTCATGTTTTAAAAGTATCACGTAGGCTCTTAGACTTAGTCCTTAAAAGTATAGAATGGCTTCCTCGTATTGGGTTTAGAAAGTGTGGAGCATGTTCCTTGAGTTAAGTTTCATGAAGTGAATCCCTAGAGTTAGGTTTTGAAAGTATAGGGCGAGTTTCTAAAGTCATGTTTTTGAGATTGCAAGCCTATACAATTCTATTTTCACACGTATTGTCTTGAAGCCTCTTATTTAGTTTGTCAATAGTTGAACATAAAAATAGAAATGCAAAATAGCTAACCCAGCAACCACCAACAAATACACTGAAGCCACTTACCATAATAGCTAATTATCTACCACTTTAAGTCTTTCATGTCTTACCTAAAATGAGTTGAAACTTGCTTTGGTTCTCTCCATCCCGATGGTCATGTTGCTTCAGTTGTTATGGTTTTGAATTACGGTGTTCTGCATATTCTCAAAGGCTACCCTTATCCTTTATTATGACCAATTTTTTTGAACAAAGTAATGTGACCCTCTTTGAAGGTTTTCTTTTCCCCCCTCTAATTGTTTAGATGAGAATGCTTACTATAAGATGTTGGGGCTTTGATATATTTGTTTTAGCAATAAGATGTTAGGGTTCAAGTTGATGTATGGCAATAATTTGATAACGAGATTCAATCACTAATAAAAAATACATTCAAGTGCCATGCATATCACCTTAAAAAATGATGTGATTTCTAATATTTTTAAATTTTAATGTCCATATCAAATATTAATTACCCATGTACACAGGCCATTATGTAGATAAATGGGGACCATGACCACTTGTAACATGGACGGTTATAAATGGATCATGATTAAGTGAGAACGATAGTGGCAATGATGTAATAAGATGGAGGTGTTAGTAGTGTAATGTGAGTAGTGTGTTAGTAGTGGTAATGGTGAAGTTATGTAGCGGTGGTGACAATGATGTAATATAATGGTAGTATTGATAGTTGTAGTGTACGAGGTTTTTGTGGTGGTCATGATGATGGCGAAAGTGGTGTAGTGGTGGTGCAAGCATTAATAGTGACGAGATGGTTATATAGATCAATGGTGGTAATGAATTGATGTCACAGTTGTATCAATGGTAGTAGCGTTGATTATGGTGGTGATAATAAAAATGATTGTAAGAAAAATTAGTTTAAAGTAACACGAAACTTACCATGTTTCAAGTCTTTATACGACCAAATAAATGAATAAAATTCTTTAAATTTATTTAGAATTATAAAGATAGTTCTATATAGGATTATACGCTTTGAGGTCTTGATTACTAACCTTAACATTTTCTTGGTAGCTGGATTTGAGAAGGCATGCATTGGTCAAAATGCATAGTAGTTAATGAGAAGTAATAAACCTTATTAGCTCTTTAATTGAGTATTAGTAAATGATGTATCTGCGCTAAAAATGACTATATATAAAATTATTAATCAAAATGATAAAATTCTAATGGACTTACAATATAGATGCATAAATATATAAAATAGTTACGAATCAAACCTTAATAATTTACTATCATTATTTATAAAATTTCAAGTTATGAAATGAGATAAAAATATAAAATTTTCATAATTAAATTTTCAATATCTTAAATTATGAAAAAAAAAATCATTATACAACAATCTAATGTAATAACTCTTTCATGGGCATGGAGTTATTTGCTAAATTTAAATGCATACCGAAACATATTTCCTTTTCAATAATGTAGATAAATATAATTGAATGGCTTCATTTTAGTTTTCATACAGGCATCCTTTGGTATAAAAGTTAAGTTACATGAAATTTGAAGCTAAGTTACATGAAATTTAGGAAAAAGTTAAGTGCTAAACAAAAATCACTTGCACATTTTATAAACCACGTAAAACCCCTGAATATACCATTAATATATATATATATATATTATGCAAATTCCAAAACAAATAGGATATAAAAATCAACAAAACTTCAATACAACGAAGGTAATAGTTGAAATCCTAAAATAAGTTCATAAAACTTAGAAGAGTGGAAGGCCTAAATGTGTGAATAAAAGGTAGAATTTTGATAAACTTATTTCTCAATATTCATCATTTTGAATATTTTCTATATATTCACTTTTTTTTCATGAAAGAAAACCTTAATTTTCTTTTGTAGTTATGATCCAGTAAACAACATTAGAATGCAGAATTCTATATGGCAATGTAATCAATACAATGATAGTCTCCTGATATAAAAAAAGAGTGTTGAAGTTCATCTCCTCCATAACTTCGTACACGAACACTTGATAAAATAACAACAATAAGATGAGTAATGTGTAATATCAAGTTAATTTTGTTGTCAGATTAGTATATCAAGTTTCACACTATAACATGTTTAAACAAAAGAAACTTAAGTAAACTAAAAATAAAAATACATATGAAATATCTAGTTTCATTAAATAAAAAAACACAATTATTTGTTAGAGATAGGAAGTGGTTGCGACATTGAAATCAAATTCAAAACTTCTTAAGCACCACTAACACCATTGAAAGAGATTTGCATTATAGGCCTATCTATAAATTATTATGCATACTAACCTTGGCTCCTCTATTGTCATTTTTCATTGGGAGCAAATTTACACATAATAGAGTAAAGAAAATGGAAAAATGCCAAAAGAAATGTAAATTATATAATGAGAAAAAAATGTTATTATATAATTTGGCATTGATTAATAAAGTACATGTAATTTACAATCCACATTAACAATTGAAAACATAGGAAAGTACAAAAAGAAAAAGTAAAAAATCTATATAACAAATGAGGCCTTGTAAAAATAGCTACAAGTACCAAAAAGAAAAACATAACAAATTATAAAATCATAAATCCATATAAAATAATTGCTATTCTATCATCAAATTATTGACTATAAAAAGAGAGAAGCATATGATATTTATAATTTTTTTTTTCAAGGATAGCAATAATATAGAAGGAGAATAACCACGATGTAGATGGTGGGTGCAAAAAAAAGAAAAGGAAGAATTTGGATGAATGAATAGAAGAATAATATATAGAATATAAATTTGACCAATGATAATTGCTATTCAATTGGAAACAAAAAGAGACAATTAAAATAGTTTTAAATAAAAAATAAATCCATTATAATATTAATTGTTATTACATGCCTTAGTAGAAAGGAATTCAATTGGAAATAGAATTGAGTAGTAAATAAATGAAGTGTAATTGGAAAAGGAAAATGGAGAAATTGGATGAAGTTTCCACTTTACCCTTAAAATTATTAGGTGAGATTATAATAGCATATGTTCTTAATAGGTTTTGTAAATATATTTTAGGGGTATTTTGAGGAATGGGAAAAAGACACTAAAATTCCTATCTTTTGCTTTAATATTATAGATAGAGGATGTTGATAGCCCAAAAATAAAGAAATTAAAAGAAAGAGACTATAAGAGATGGGAATTGAAAGTGAATTTTACGTGATTTTAAATTGAGCATACTATTATTGTTCCACCATAAGTCTGTGCAATTATTTGAAGACAAAATGAAGGCACAAACACAAATAATTGTAATTTGAAACTAAAAAAGAGAACACATGCCTAGTGATGAGAATTAACGTAGAAACATTAAAGAATTAGGAAAAAATTAAAAATCAAAAGGGAAAATGAATTAAAAAAAATTAAAAAACAAAAAGAGGAAAAGTCGAAAAAGAAGCTGAAAAGTGCAAATTAGAAAATGAAGAGAAGGTATAAATTTGAGTAGAAGGTATAAAATATGTCCAAAGCATTAAAATTGAAATGTGGATCATGCCAACAATGAATTTGGGTAGAAGACAAAAGAGTGTACAAAGTAAAAATAAAAAAGAAATACAATATTTCGAAAGTCGACCCAAGTATCAAAACCAAAATATGAATTAATTATAATTAGTAGTAAGGCAGAGTTGAAAAGTGCAAATTAGAAATTTAAGAGAAGGTATTAAATAACTACAATCAATAATATTGTATATTTTGAGGATGTGAGAAGGCAAAAATAAATATAGAAAGTAGGTAACTACCATTATTAGTGTAAATAGCGAATTAAGTTAATTGACATTTATAACTGTAGTGAAATAATACTATCATTAAATTTTAAATAATAAATGACATGAATATTAATATTATAGAAGGGTGATTTGAGCAAACAAAAAAAGACACCAAAGAACCCTCTTTTTCACTTTAATAATATAGATGTTTTATAAGTTTAATTTTACATTTTTGGTTGGTTTTGCAAGGCAAGATTATACGTTGATGTGCTCCTAAACTTGCCCCTTTTTTGCTTTTTCTTAAAAGTAAATAAACATTCAGGACTAAACTTGCCCATTTTTGGCTTTTTCTTTACATTACGAGGTAAATTAAGCAGTATCATATTAGAGAAAAGTGTATTATATTAGAGAAAAATACATTTTTAGTCCTGATGGTTTATTTACTTTTCCATTTAAGTTCTCAACTTATCACTCTATTTGAATTTTTTACTTTTTTTATTTTTATAAATTAGGATTTTCATTAACTTCATTAAGTTTTTTAATTATCACTGGAACGTAACACCTCCTAATTTTTTTATAATAATTATTTTGAATTAAAAATATTATTAATTATGCATAAAATAAATAAAATGATGAAAATAATGAATTTTTCTGGGAAAATAACTTAAAATGTGTTTTTTTTTTCCACGCATATATAAATAAGAAAAAGACCTAAATTGGAAATGAGCGAGGTTTTTTGAATAATAGGTGAGATTAAGTATTCCATTTAATAAAAACGGGGAGATAGATCATATTCTATGATTTTTCTATTCTTATTGTCGAATATAAGTTACAACGCTGTCCACTCTAGGAGATATAACAAAATTAACAGTGATTTTTTCCAAAACATTGAAAGCCCACTACATTACAAACTGAGGTTAAACCATGCTTTCTTAACTACCTATTTTCTGTCTTGGTTGATTAATTATTTCGGAGATCGACAAACTCCAGAATCCTCCGTCATCCAGCACGAGCAAGAAAATTGGATACCATGAAGCTGAGTCAATATGGAAAAGGAAAAAGAAAATAAAAAATAGTGAAAATGTGGAAACTTCGTAAATAGTTCGTAAATAGTAACGATAGTTAAAACCGTCATAGCCTAATAGTATCGTCATCAATCCCCTATTAAGATAGATCAAGGTTCAAATTCTCTTACCTTCATAGTTGGTAAAAAATAAAATAAAAAATCACATATTTAGATGATGAAATGAAATTAAAAATACATTTATAATTCCTAATGAATAAAATAAAGAAATAATAATTACCTATTTGTTTAGTTGTAAATAAAAACAACATTTATATTTTGTAATTTAAAATCCCGTCAACCTAAAAATTATTGTGACTAGTTATTTTAAAAGCTTTTTCATATTATATACAGCATACATTAATTAATTCTTAATTATTTTATCTTTAGATATAGATATGAAATGTGCATTTATTAGTTATTTGAGTTGTAGACGAATTTTAGTAGTTCGTGCTTCATTACTGTTGTCTACTTGTATTAAATTAAATATCGAGTATAATTTGAATAGCTTGTGAATAGATTTAACTTATTTTTATCTCTACTAGTGCTGATGAATAAGGTGATTGTAAATATATCCTCCTCAATTGCACCATAATATATGTGTTTAACTTTTACCCTTTATACATGAAAGTGAACTTCATATCCTTAAATCTTTAAAGAATGTATCTTTAGGCTCTACTAATTTGTAATTAGATAAAACAATAGAAAGCTACTAAAAAAGGACATAAAATCAACGGTAAAAATGACTATGTAGGAGGCCAAATGTACTCTCTCTCTTTTTTTTTTTTTTTCTCAAAGCATTTGGCAATCTAAAACGTTAATTCAAAATATGAGAAAGTTAAACACAAAGCAAACATAAAGGATAGTTTTTATCGGTTAAACACAAAAGAAGTAAATATAAAGTACTGTTTTTATGATACAACCCAATGAGTATGCAACACAGTAACTCGATTTCGTTATTTCTACCACCTAATGTTTTTGTATTCCTACTGGTTATTGAATGAGTTAAAATATATACTTCCAGCCACACGCCTAAACATTTATATGTATGTATTTTTCACTTAACCACAATTTGTATATAACATCAATGTAATACTTAATGAATCTCAATTCCTAATCCTGTTATATATTTCCACCAAAATATATATTCTCTTCATTTTCTTAATGTTTTTTTTTCCTATATGTTCTAAAATGAGGAAAAAGTGCCTAAATATTAACCTAGGTATTTTGAAAAACATGTGAGATGGGGCATTCCATCTAATAATCACAAGGGAGATAGAGCATGAACATAGATATTCTATAATTTTGTGTTCTTGTTCTAAAGTATAATTTATAGCATAGGTTAACGGTGATTCTTTCCAAATCATTGAAAACCCATTACATTACAAACTAGCGCGCGTTAGACCTTACTTTCTAAATTATCCATTTTGTAGTCTTGGTTACTTTGGAGGACGACAAACTTCAAAATCCTTCATCATCCGGCTTGAGCAAGAAAATTGGATACATTGGAGCTAAGTCAATATGGAAAAGGAAAAAGAAAATTAAAGAAAAAAAGTGAAACTTCGGACATGTTGCAGATACTAATTGACCAAATGAGATTGAAATATAGATAATTCTTAATTAATAAAATAGAGAATAATAATTATTGTGTAAAACCTGCAAAAATTAGAATAAAATAATATTATATAAGGCGAGTATTGAAAAGTAAAAATAATATTTATAGGAGGGCATTTTGGTAATATTTATGGGACTGTATGAGGGTAAAGATTGAAATTAACATCTTGTTTTCCTCACAGGAACTCTTGAAAAGTGAGCAAATCTTGGAAAAATAGGAGAAAGGTAAGTAAATCCCTTGACACCGATAAGTAACTATTGAATCTAAGATCTAATCTTGATGTTTTCATTGCAAGGATTGAGAAATTGAGCGGAAGGATCGGAATTGTAGAGAGATTGTTCTCTGCAAACCCTAAAAATATCGAGGTTAGAGGTCTTCTCATGGATAATTCAATATTTATAGTTATTTTTTATTTGTACCAAATGTTTCATAGAAGAAAGTTGATAAGAGATTATGTCAGGTGAAGTTTTAGGGTGATTGAATGATTTAAGAATAGAATTAAAGAGGTTTTGGAAGAGGAAAATTATAGATTTTGATATGTTTGTCGAAGGGGGAATCACTTGCTAAGACTATAGCCGCGATTCCCACCCGTAGTCTTCTGGTAAATTTGTAAATTGTAAGTGTGGAGTAGAAAAATTAAGGGCGAGAGGAACATGCCCTAAGGCTATAGCTGTGGTCCTTAGGCGAGGTTAACAAGGTCTTGGTGTGTTTTAAAAAAGTGAAACACGATCAAAGAATATGGACATGAACCCTAACCATGTTCTTATACTTGTCCTTAGTTTGTTATTTTTCAAGTTTTCTTACTTCTAAACCTTATTCTAACCCTTCTTAAACATTTTTAAGACTTTAAAATGAATCTTGAACCCTAGAATAAGTTATTATCAAATCTTAAACTAAGTAGTGTTAAGAAAAGAATAAAAAGACCAATTGTATATATATTAAAAGAATGTGTTCATTGTGCTTCAAGTATTGAATCGAGTTGTGAGTTAGAGAGATCTTACGCTTAGGATTCAAGTACGTGTTTACCGTGCTTGTAGATGTACTTGTTAAGATTAGACATATATAAATGAATTTAACTTATAACTGGTTTTCAATAATGTGTTGTTGCTTATATGTATAGCTCAATCTAATGAGAGTTTCCTGGAGAGCACCCTTATGATCTCTGAGTGGTGTTATTCCTGGTGGAGTTGCTCCTTTATATGATTAGGGATACATTTAGAGTTATAAGACTGAAGTGGTGAACCTGTAACAACTAGGTAGTCATGAGACCATAGATGGTGAACCCCTATTGATAGATTTGGTGAGGAATTGAAAGGTGTGAGGACCATGGATGGTGAACCCCTATCGGTAAAGAGTGTGACATTATGAAGATCTCGAGTTGAGTGGCGAACCTGTGCCTATAGCATTGATGAGGTTGAGGTGGCGTTCCCATTTGTGTGTTGAGACCGTAATCATAAGTATTCCTCTATTGTTGTAAACTAGAATATTTATACATATTTAAAATTAGTAAGTGGTTGATTGTGATATATGTTGCATCAATGCATGTGAATTGTGTAATATATGCATCTGTTTGTGATACTCACGTATTGGGTATTAGTGCTCATTCCTTTACTTCTTTTTTAGCTACATGGGTTTCATGAAGAACCATTTATTTATGAGGATCTTAGTGATGCATACTACTATCAAGATTCAAGGAGTGACACTTAGTATTACTGTTATAAGGGTAATCGGTAGTTTTAGTGAAACTTATGGAATAAAATGCTAATGAATTATGTCCACTTTCCTTTATACTTGGTAACCGTTGATATTTCTATGCTACTAGAGATTTCATGGAGGAGTTTTTAGTTTAACTCATTTATGGAGATTTATGCTTATCATTACAAATGTTGTTTAAGTTTAACTAAAGGAGTTTTATGAGACCATTGGAAGTTAATACTTGTATTGGCTAGGGACACGTGGTAAGTTGTAATGTCCTAAGCGTTGAGCGTTATGTGTTGTTTTGTTCACTTGTATTTAAAATGACATTGAAATAGATTATAAATATATATATAAACTAATATGTCTTATCCTACAAGTGAGTTGTATAGGGTGGATCGTTCCTTATCCTATAAGATATTAGTTCCTAAACTTCAAAATCAAAATTTATCTAACGTCACTTTAGAACCACCTTAAAACCTATATCTTATATAATTTACATGATGTAGGGTATCGTCAAGAACCTATAAAATTTTCTTATTTTTGGATAAATTTTAACTTTATATCATATTAAAAAGTAATTCATGCGTGATATTATAAGTTCTTCCATACATAAGGCTCGAGGAATCTATAGCAAAATCCATAGAACTTATAACAAAAAATTTGATACCACAAACATAACTTATTTTATCTCCATTATTACATTATGCGATATTAAACAAAACCTATGGAATTTGTAGCAAATTGGAATGAAATTATTATGTTTAGAAGTTAAAATATCACATATAAGAGCTTTGGATTTAAGGTTTGTATTGAGCTTGAACTATTTCTTTTTAACATAATTATAATATATTATTTTTATTCTTTTCTTTATAAAAGAAAAATCTAAGGCGAACTTTTAATTCATTAGTATATATTATATTTATTATTTAACAAATTTTACTTGGTAGCTACAAGGTACCATGGAACATGTACCTTATATACCTTTTAGTATATATTGCAAAGTAAGTACAAAGTATTAAAATATTATACTCATACTCTATCTTATCCTACGAGAGAAAATTCTAAAAAATCACTATCCAAAATCTATCTTGTAGCCCTCAACACCTATTTGAAACTTATCTGGTTGAGTAGAATACATATAAGTACCCTATACGATAGAGACACCCGCTTACTCCTATCTTAAGCAAGTTGATGGACAACTTGATTGTCAGGCTAGATGCCAATAGTTAAACTATAAAAATATGCCCAAAAAGACAAAAAGAAAAGCTATTCCTCTAAATTCAAAAAGGAATTACAATTTCTTTTTTGACAATATTATGAACTTAGAGGAATATTATTGTAAACCTCGTAAATTTAGCGTTTTAGGTAACGAATCAATTTAAATATTATAGATAATTATCCTAACTCAACAGAGACAATAAATTTAAAACTAATTAAAATTTTAAACTCAAACATAATACGAAGGATAAAAACCTTAAAATTTTATTCGAAACCTAAATCGCGTACAAAAAACACTAAATTCAATGTATACATAAAAACTTAAAATCGAATCCGAACTTGATCAAAACCCTAAAACTATAATTTTAACCTTATAAAATGAACAAATATCACTTAGTAGTGGTATAATTATAGTCGATCACAATTATTGACTAAATCGCGTAATCGTGTATAAACCTTAATGGAAATATTGAAATAACTCATAAATATTATCAATGCAATGGGTACCAATTAAATTAATAAATTTTCATAAAATTCTAAAATTAATTTATAAATGTTATTTTTATGATTTTTATGTTTGGAAAAATTATATATAATTATTTTTATTTTCCTTTTTCTTTCTTTTCTTCCTTCTATTTTTCCCTTGTTTCCACGTTAAAATTCTGCATACACACAGCAGCCTATGTGTTTATTATCCAATTACAAGTGTCAACAAATAAAGGGAGAAAGAAAAAGTTAATAAAGTAAGTGTCATTTTCTCATTAATTGTAAGATTAAGCAAAATTTCTTTCTTTTGTTTGTTTTAAACTTCATGTTGCTATTTCTTTTTGTTTGGAGCTTGCAAAACTAGAAAGAAAAAAAAAAGGAAATAGAGCAATTACACACGAACACTCAAATCAAACAAGAAATCAAAGGAAAGAAACAAAGAAGAAGAAGAAGAGGAAAAAAAAGATGTTCAACCACTATTTGGATTTAAATTACTAAGGATTTAGGTAAGTTATTTATTTATTTATTTTGTATATACATGTATTCTATATTATGTATATGTATACTAAGTATTTATTTAATTGTTCATTTACATGTACATATATGTATGCATGAATAGATAAATATATATATATTATGTATTTTCTTTATTTATGTATACACATATGTATCTAGGAGTGGGTATATATATTATTGTGTCTAATATACGGTATATATATATAGGTACAAATAGTAATACATATAATATGTATTTTCCAACACATGTATTTTTGTATATATGTGTGTGTGTGTATGTATTTAGTATTTTATTATATAATATATGTAGTTATACACGTATAGTATATGTACTAGGTATTTCCTTTATATAAATATATATATTTAGTATTCTATTTAATTATTTATGTATATATGCGTGATTATGTATATATATTTACTTATTATTTTCCATATGAGATATATACATGTATATGTATATAGTAAATATATGTATGTATACTTAATATTTTCAAAGTATAAGAATTTTTGTAAATTTGTATATATATATATATAGCTGACATGAATGTGTATATATACATATTATTAATAATATTTTGTATTTTAGTATATATATACATATATAGTACAACCGTATATGTACATAAATATATAAAGTATAAATAAGTATATACCATACTTGTACTTAATGTATAAGTAAAGTTAGAATAATTTATTATATAAAGTATAGTATATGTATAAATATACGTATATGAATAGTGATGTATACATAAAAATACAAGTATACGTAAATAGTATATACAATATACTATAATATTAAGTTAACAAATAAAGTAAGTTAATAGATATATATATACATAAATACTGTAAATTTGGAAAAAGATTAATAATTAAGTAAATTAGAAAACTCAATAAAATATAATCATAAGTATTTATATATATATATATAATTATTTCGTAAAATAGGGAAAAATGAAAAATTATGGAAAAAGTACAAAGATGACATGTGATGCTTCCATATGCTATCACGTTATCACTTAAGTATAATTAAGTAATTTTTGTAAATTAATAATCATAATAAAATAATTAAGTAATTAGAAAATTAATAAAGTATAAAATTTGAATAAATAGATCTTAAAAACTAAAAATAAGTAAAAATGAGTAATTATAGTAAAATAGGCTTAAATTAAGAAAATTACAAATTTTATGATTCAAACAATTATTAAATCGTAATTATACTAAAAAAAGCTTAAATTGATTATTTACAACTTTTTAGATCAAAATAATGAAATTTACAATATTTTTAAATCACAGTCAAAACTATAGGTTGCAAAATCCAAAACGAACCCCAATATAAAAAAGTACGCTAAAAAACAGTCAAAATAGACTATAAGTTCATAAAGATCTGAACTAAATCGAAAAAATTATACGCGATTGAAAATTTAAAATAATTTGAAAAAAAAATTAAAGTTAAACTATCTTTATATCATATTTGGGTTATAGTGGAAAACTAAACAAATAATGACAGATATTTAGTTAATAGAGAAACCTAGTATTTTAGAACACTTATAAACTTTCTTATCTTTTAAGTATTCGATTATCAAATCCTGGAATTCTCAAAAGCTAGGAAAGTGAGCATAAGCCAGGTGAGGGAATTCTTATAATCTATTATCAACTTACTATTTGTTATTTATGTGCTACTTATTAGTAGATACTAATTGTTTGATTGAATGATTAATTATTTTGTGTGCTATCATCTATGTAATCACTTTTTTAAATTAGTAAATATAATTAGTCAACTAAAATAACTAGTATATTTATCGCATATCTATGATCCAACCGGTAAGTTGATGGAGAGTATTAACTTTGCAAATTTTTGAGAAAACTATTTTGGTAAATGTGTTTCCAATCTTAAATATACTTTTGAATGATTTCTGAAAGGGCTTGTGGTGCCCGTAAATTATATTTTTTATTATTAAGGCAAAGCTAGCATTGTATCTTCAATTGATAGTAAGATGGACTCGCATATCTATGCCCATGAAGCCTTGGATATTTGTTGATAGCAAGACGAACTTGCTATTTGTGCCAAAAGGGCTTTTAATATGTTTAGTAGGCAGCCTTAGTTAGGGTCCACCTATATTGATTGTTGATTCTCGGACTAAGTTAATAGTTGAGTAACGTCTGGTGGGGCCATGCCCTTAGGCAGCCTCGTGCAGTTAAGGTGAGGTGTTCCATATGGGTAAATACGAAGGAAAAATTGACATGTAGACGATGCAAATTTACATCTTCCATAGTTTCGGACTCTTATTACTTGTATCCATCGCGCTTGCATTCATTCGTATGTAGATAGCTTATATGTGTGCTAATAATGATTGATAACTTACTTGACGATAGTGATGAGAAACAAACTTACTGAGCCGTGATTTACTCATTCCCCTATAATTTCTTTTGTAAGTTTCTTATAAGCAAAGATTGAGATAACCTTGAGATTAGAGTACAAACTGAAGATAAGTTTGATAATATTAGAATTGATTGAAATGTGTCACGGCTCGAAGCGATAGAGTTGTAATAGCTCCGTCGTGTAAGCCATTCTAAGATAGAAGTTGACCTTACAATCGCTATGTTAGACCTGATCTACACAAGGCGTCTACGACTAACCCACTTTGAAATAAACAGTTTGTAATTTAAATAAATCATTTACCTAAGAAAGTGAGAAAATATATATATATACACTATAATTTAGTTATTATATTATTCAAAAATGAAAAATTCTAAAATAAAAGCTTAGACCTTAAGAATATATGTTTGTTCTTCAAATATTTTTCCTCACTCCTCAGAATCTTGCAGTTGCTAACTTTAGAGTAGTTGTATGCCACTTCTTAACCAGCACCTACACGACGCCTATAGGGATATGAGCAACCACAGCTCAGTAAGTTAGGATGGAGAACTTAAAATTATACCATAAACATAACAAGGTTATCAATCAACTTATTAGGTACAATGCATATTCAAGTAAATGCCATCGCACAACGTTGTCCGACCCGTCGTAATATTAGAGAAATTTTGCTCATTCTAATCCGGGTTGAGAAGTTGTCATTAATGCAACAGCTCACAACCAAACCCAGGCTCGTGCAATGGAGACCTCGCTCCTCCCGCAACTACCTTCGAACCATTAACTTCACCCTCGCCGCGACCTCCTTTCCTGTCACTTAGTTCGACTAAGGATGAAGAAAGGACCATTATGCAATCCTGCGCTATCCCTTTCAAAGGGATCGGTATTTAGCCAGAGAGTCCTAAGTTCTCCTAATGGGTTGCTATATAGGTTCGATTATGATTATAGGTCATATATTTGATTAAGTCCAGTTTAAGGTGATCGATCATTTCATACAAATCATATAATACAAGTTAGAATAATAAATAGAATCATAGTATCACTCATAATTAGGTACATGCATACAACCAACTATCTAACAAGCACAACCAAGTATAATCTCAAGCCTCCAAAATACAGCAACGTATTAATCCCAACTTACCTGAACTCCTCGCTCACTCATTCGAGGTTCAACTCACTTAGGTCATCGCCGATCATCCCTATAACACAAATGTGGTTTCAGTTTTTCATATAACTATTATAGGTTCATTTTATCCTATAATGCTTATTGTTCTATTTTGTTTAGGATTTAATATACCTAACTATCTAGGTCTTAAGTCTTTTACAATTATTCTAGGTTTGGGGTTAGGTTTGAGTTCGGTTTTCGCATTGTTTTCTAAACTAGATTCTAGTTCGATTTCCAAGTACTGTTTTATACCCGAATTCTAGAAACTTGTTTTAACTCATAATGTGAAATTAATCACTTTACTTCTAAATATCCTAAACATCATAATTACCCCTAGTCAATATTTTATTATATCCAGTATACTTAAATCCTTAATAGTGTATCAAATTTACTCTTAATGTTAGAAATTTTTACATTTTTCATATAATTATATAAATTCAAGTTTTCTATCAGATTTATTGTATATTTTTATTATTATCATAATATCAATTTTTATTCTAATATCTTCTATTTATTATATTTTCAATAATTACATGTTATGTATATAATACACATCTAATATTGCTAACACTCTAATTACCATCTCCCAATATCAATTATTATTTCAAAATGTCTAAATTCATCCCAAATCAGATTTTACTCCTAATTACCCTAATTTATAAAATTAACTTAAAATTTACTATTTTTCCCTATTACTCATTTACTACATAATTAACCTAATAATTACATCTAACACCCTAAATGTTACAAGTATCATACTTCATCAGATTTCAACATCTTAAAACATATAATTATTCACTAAATCAATAATTAACCATTTAATTACTTAATTAACCCTAAATTACCCATTTTATGCCTCATTTTAAGGCCTAAAAATTATCTAAAATTTTTAAAAATTAATTTTTAAAAACAGGCTTCATAGCACTATTCTATATCATCTAAGTAGTCTACACAAAAATTTTTGGTTCAAAACTACACTTCTAAGATAATTTATTTTTAAACCGAAACATGCTCGGTTTTGTATGATTTCTTAAGGACCATATATCAGGAAACATATTTTCATCAAAATAATATTTTTCCTAAAAACTGCATACAAAAATATTTCAGAATAACAAAATTCATAATTTTTTAAGAATATTTACTATTTTTACAAAATTACACAAAATCGAGTTGGAAATCGGACTCACCGGTCTAGGTAGCTCCGACCGTCGTGGCCTTATCGTCTGGTCTAGGCGCTACCATCACCGTGTGGTAGTGGTGGCCGTCCACTCCCAGCTACTTGTCTAGTGTAGGTTTCCCTTTATGGCCCTAATTACATAGTTTTTTCTTATTTTTTTCCTAACCCTAATTTTTCACTCAATTTCGTCTCTCCCTATTTTTCTCACTCTCCAAACCGACCAAATGAGCTTCTGAAATTTCTTTTTATTTATAGAGCTTTAGAAAAATTATTGTGCATTAATTAGATAAGACAATTGCCTTACCTCTTCTCTTTTTCCACTTTCTATTTGTTACATTTTAATTGGTTGATTTTTTTTCTTCAATATCAGATTGCCACACCCCACTTCTGGACTTTTCCACATTTTTTTATATTTTTCTTGATTTTTCCTTAATTAATTATGAATTTTCTTTAATTATTTATTATTATTTTAGCACATTTCGCGTATTTTAAGTAATTACACATATTTATACATACATGTAAATTCATATGTAGTACAAATAAATATTCCTAAATATTATTTAGGTTATTTTATGATTTTTAGTATACATATAATTTATCTCTAGTGATTTGTTAATTATTGGAATGCATTTTACGCATTTTCGATAAATAACGAGTTATATACTTAAAATTTGAAATTTTTATATTCTTTATTTTATTGCTTATTTTCTTAAATTCAAACTTATGAGATCATTTTACTAATATTTCTAACTTTACTTATAATTTAGGTTTGATCGGATCTTTCAGCCGATCAAAACCTTGAGTGGCTAATTATGAGGCTTACAAAATGTATATAATTAATATAGTAACAATTTATGTAGAAAAAATATTTATATGATAAGATTATATGTAATATAGTATTTCTTGTAAATTATTAAGTTATTTTACCTTATCTTAGTATTTGGTAGGAGATACTGATTCTCTGCAATTCTAATAGATTATGAAATATCGAATATCCATAGTCACTTATATGTTATAATAAATTAATTAAATTAAAAATCAAAAACCTTAGTGACTAATTGTTTAAAGTCTTGCAAGACGGTTTTTGTATTACGAGTATACACGTAATATAAAAATTTTAGACAATCTTATTAAGCACCTTTTAGGATCATGACAATTGTTCTATAAACCAAGAAGTAATTTTATTCCACCTCTATAGAGTTAATCAGATGTTATAAAGGAAAATAATTAAAAATGTTAATAAGTATTTGCGAGTACTTATTGAGAATTTCAAATGAGAAATTACGTAAAGGATAGTGTTCTGTGCTTACAATTTTTCATTTCGAACGATTGCTAGTCTCCACGTCTTCTTCTACATTAATAAAATGAAATAACTTATTTTACTCATTATTTTTAGAAAAATGTATACTATTACTTCCCACTATTTGCCAAATTTTTTTTTTTTTTTGAGTCGTCATCCTTTTCTTTCTTTTACTCAAACCCTTAATATTTTCCAATTTTTCACAAATTCGAACTCCTGATAACTCCGTTAAGCTTTCTATTCACAATTTTCACGTGGCAACTTTGGATTGGAGGATAACAACTAATTTGAGTGAAAATATTATATAGGTTGTATCGAATTTGATTAAATAAAACAATAACAAATTTTAGAAAATTAAAAGATAAAGTAATAAGAAAAAAAGGCAAGAAACAAAATAAAATAAAGTCCGATCCCCGTAAGATACGTGGTTAGCTAATGAACACCTAGGGGTTGGTGTGAGAAAGTCATGCAACATGAAAAGTGGTAGCCAACTACGCTAGAGGTAGGGCTGGCTAGATTTTCTCTTTTTATATTTTTTTAAAGAAATATTTTCAACATTCTTCATTATTTTTATTATTTTATCTTACTCATATGTATTTTATAATATTATTTTTTATATTAATTATTTTCAATTGAATTATCATATGTTAATGATAAATTAAAAACTTGATGGAGTTAATGAAAGTCCTATTTTGTAAAAATTAGAAAGTACTGAGGAATCAAACGATAAGGGTAAGTGGGTAACCTTATCATATACAATACTCATCTAAACTTTACTCGAACAAATAAGTTCTAAGTAGGAAATTAAAGTTACAGAATAGGTTTCGGGTAATAGTTTTTTTAAATTTGTCCTCACTAGGTAAGGTACAGAAAAGTTAAAATACCCGGTACCCACCATAAAACTTGTACTTTAAAGTATACAAGGAATGGGTTCTAATGCCTCCACCTTCTAAGTAATTAAATAAAATTAATAGATAAAAGATACAATCTTATTAAAATGAAGCAAACTCTGCCTATTGAAAACCTCAAACTAAACACTTATAATTATTGAATTATATAATCTTATGAGTCTTTTATTCATATTTTAATAAACTTTATAGATCTTGCATTAATTACAATTTTTATCGCTTTTATTTTTTAAAATGGTATAATTATTTCTTTAAATATTTATACAATGTAATTATTACAAAATAAATGTCTCATTTACACAAAAAATGTTTTATATAATACTTCCATAAAAATTTATTCATAATAATAATGGTTAAAGAACCATTTAAGAAAAAATAAAATTGGTTGAAAATATACATCAATGTACTCACCGGTGTCATTTAAAAGATTGGCTAAATTGAGCAATTGCTTTTGAAAAAAGGGGGGAGGGGGAGGTTAGTTTTGTTTTATATTTCAAAAAGAATAGCTACATTGAAATTTATAAGGAAAAAAAAAATTTATAGGTTCTACAGGGTTCCATGTACCCTATACCCTATATAATTTACAAGATATAAAGTTGTTTTAAGATGCCATAAGATAAATTATGAGTACTAAAGTTTCAAAACCTATAATCATAAGGTAAGGAACAGGTAGGGTTCCATAGCCTATCCACCTTATACCTACTCAGTCTTATCAAATAAAAAAAAAGAAAAAAGAAAAAAGGATGTTGAATCAAATAAAAAAGTAGATAAACATTGGGAAGTGGGGACTAAAATTATAATTTTCCCTTATTTTTACACAATAATATATAATCATGTCAACCTAAAAATGATAGTGATTAGTTATTTTTTTTTTAAGAACTTTTCCATATTATGTACATCAAGCATTAAATAATTCTTAATTATTTTATCTTTATGCATACATATAGTGAGTGCATGTTTATTAGGGAATGGAGCTGTAGGTGCATCAGGTGGTTATGTTAGTTCAAGTTTGATCTAAATTCGATTGTTGTTAAATCGCATTCGATTAAATATCAAGTTGAACTAGAATTGCTCAAAAAAAAGTTTAGCCCGCTACATCCCTACTGACGGTTGAAAATACATTCTCTTATGTTGGCCTTTATGCTTTTAACACCTTCATATTTGAAAGTAGGTTTTGAGATTCTCAAATCTTTCATTTTACTATTTTGTAATTGGATAAAACAATTAAAGAAAACTCAAAAAAGAAACATAAAATCAAAGGTAAAACTGATCATGTGAGAGGTTAAATGTATCTTTTTTTTTTTTTTTTAAACATCTAGTAACCTAAACACTTAATTCAGAATATAAAAGAGTTAAACGCATATGAAATATATATAAAAGTTTATATTTATGATTTAACCTAACGAATATCTTTTGGCCAAAGGAAAAGAAAAAAAAACTATTGAATATCCAACTTAGTGATACGATTTCGTTATTTCTCCCGCCTAATGTTTTCATATTACTACTAGCTTATTAATGAATTAAAATATATACTTCCGGTTCCATGCTAAATTTATATATATACCTAATCACTGTTAATAAATATAAGTAGCACGTAATATTTAATAAATCTTATTCCAAATCTAATTATACATTGCTACAAAAATATATTTATCTTGACTTTTTAAAATTTTTTTTCCACATGTTCAAAATTAGGGAACAGGTACCTCAATTGTTAGACTACATTTTTTTAACAATAAGTGAGATTGAGACTGAACATGCACATGAATATCCTATAATTTAATTTGTGTTATCATTAAAGAACATAGGTTACAGAATTCTTTGCTCGAGGAAATATAAACAAATGAACATTGATTCTTTCTAAATTATTGAAACCCCCCTGCATTACGAACTAGAGTTAAATAATACTTTCTTAGTTATCTATTGTTCTGGGCTTATTTGATTAATTATTGCGGAGAACGACAAACTTCAGAATCCTTCGTCATCCGGCTCGAGTAGGAAAATCGGATACTATGGAGCTGAGTAGAGACAAAAGCACAAGAAGTGTCTGTTCTTTCGGATTTTAGTAATTTAGTAACCAAGCTTTTAATTTTTGTGATTTAGAGCTTTTTTCCTCACTTCAGTTTCAATTCAGTATCTCTGTTAATGGAAAATTAACACCATTACACTTTTTTTACATTTTAGTATTTATAATTTAGTTTTGAATGCATTTTAGTTTCTACTTTAATTTTGATGTATTTTAGTACTTGATCACATATTAATTGGTAAAACAATATTTTTTAATTTTTATTAATTAATAAATTATTTTGAAAACTAAAAATAATTATTTTTGTGCCGATAATTTCAACTATAGATAACTTTTGCTTGAAATGTTCTATTTTCGCAAACTTTATATTGTTTTAAAGCTAATAAGATGTACTTTTATTTAAAAATAAGATTAAATACACATCTTCCAAAATTGGATGAACCAAACAAGATTTAAACTGATGATAACATGCAAACTACTTGTCATTTGACCTCAAAACATATATTTTCTAACTCATTAAATAATATGCATCCATATAGTATAACATTTTATTATATCTCCTACTCTACTTTGATAATTTTTTTTCTTTTTCAAATTTCTGATTCCATAATTTGTAAGCATTCATTGTATTACCGTAACCTTATAACCATTGAAAATTTTGTGTTACAAACTATTTAAAAGTAGTTAACTTGACTTAAAATTATGTATTTAAAAATTTTCCTTTTTCTTAAATAAACTTGTTTAAGTCTTTTATTTTTTTTATTTCTTGAAAATTAATATGATTTTTAAGATTGTAATCATTATAAAATTTAAAGAAACATGCTTGCAACATATATAAGTTATTTAAAATAAAAATAAATAAATTCATAAAAATAAGGTCAATTATAATGCATAAAAAATTGCAAAATTTAGAATACATCTGTGACCTATGTGGACTATTACAAAAAAAAAAATAAAAGAGAAATATAAAAACATACAAATTGTGAAAATAAAAGATTATAAAAGAAAAGTTTGAAGAAATTATGAAATCTTCCTCTAGCCATTTTCTTTTTTCCTTGTAATAGTTCATTATTTCTAAAATATAAAAATATGAAGATTTACATAGGTATATCTAAAAAATGAATGATTTTCATTTGTATAATTTTGTATTAAAATCGTTGCAAGTAGCTTATAACATGAATTTTCCAATGATTATATAGTTACAATCACATAATATTTGATTTGTAAGTTATAAGTCTACAAAATTATAAAAATCGGTATAAGGATATTATCGGATATATAACAAAATATTACAATATAAAGATATATTGTAACGTCCCAAGATCCTAAATGGACATTATAACCCATCACATACTCCAGCTAGCGTGGAATATGTTGAGACTTCTAAGTCTACCGACAAAATAATATAATAAAAACATATCACCAAATAATACATATAAACCACAAAGGAGTAAGTAATCACATCTACTCATAATCCTCATAAAACTAGAAATATCCAACAAAGTTTGGAAATATATCAACTCATAACCAAAAACATAAGATAAGTTATAGTAACTAAAATCCTCAAATATCAAAGAAAAAGAGTTCATCTCCTCAACAAAACAGGACCATCAACATAACATAATCCTTTAGTAAATCAAAAATCAACTCTATCATAATCATCATAATAATAAAGATATTCGACACCCTCCTCCTCTAAATAACATCAACAAAAGTCTTCTCATAAATAAGATAATCCTCTTATTCTATGCCTTAAAAAAAAAAAAAGGAATAAGTCGAAACTTAATACGAGTATACAAAACACATACGAATGCTAAGTCTAATCGTTCAAATGCACAATATGCAGGTATAATAGAATAATAACAAACATTAGTTTGATTATCTTTACATTAAGACAACAAACAGCAAAAGGGTATTCATAACTCCGCCATACCTGATCTTTGTCCATATATATAGATGGATATAAATATATGTTTTTATTTAAGTTCTTTACGCTTAGGGTTCAAAGTCTAGAGACCAAAAAACTAATATTCTAACTGCATCGTCCCATATAAAAATCTATTAGGGAATATTTACGTATTATCAACAGTTGCTCCTCTAGGAATTTACCATTACAAGCTCCTAGAGCAAGTGGGTCAAGCACAATCAACAAATCAAGGTCATTTAGGTCTTATATGGATTAGTCTAGTTACTTACTAGGTCCTAACACGCACAATCATACAAACAAGCATCACCTATCTGGAATCGCTCTACAATCGAAAACAGAACTCCAATCTCATAACTTGAAAAAAAGGTCAAACCTCAATAAAAAAATCCAACCACCACCATGAATCTAAATAAAAAACAATGTTAACTTTAAAGCATTTTATAACTAAGTTGTACCTAAGAGTTACTCACAAACCTATATTTCTCCAAATAAAGGTTTCAAAAAGGAGATAATTGAATTTAAGCATAAATCCATGATAGAAATTAAAGATAATATCAATAAATGATATGATGAAACAAAAAGTTGACATATTTATATAATATCATTTAATTACTTTAAATCGTCAAGTACGGTATATATATATATATATATAAGAAAATATAAAGTAGACATATGATAAGGGTGTCAAAATGTATAATCTTACTAATTAATATAATAACAAAGAATATGTACTTGTTTTGATAATACTATAATTCATAAAAAATAAATACGTAAGGAAAATATAAAACGATAATAGGAATCCAAACCATACATACTTTCTGATTAATATCATACACTACATAATCATACTAACAATGAAATATAAATAATATGACATTAGTAATATCATCAATAATAATAGTAACCATAATAAAATAAAATTATTGTAATCAAATCAATACTTGACATTGTACAAAATAACATGAGTATTATAACAACTCCACGGCTAGAAATAGCGACTAACTTCGATTATAATAGACGACAGAAAACTAGCCCCAACATATACACACCCAATACTCTGATATAAGACACGATATATAATAGTAACTTCTATATAATTTAATACTATATAATATGACAATTGAATAATTTATTAATAGGAATTGGAATCGGAATCGGAATCAGATACTAATACTTAATTATTTTCACAATAATAATGGAAAACAAAATAAAAATAATATGCTATATATACGGTATCGAATAGGAAATCGAAATAACTCACAAAATTAAATCGAGGCGAAATCACCAGATGGTTGCGATTTGATATCGAATGAGAACCTATCATACACTAAAATAGAGAAATTACTTTTTATTAAAATAAATACCCAAATAATCAACTAGTCTTAATTACACGAATAAGCTTAAAACACATGGAAGTGAAAATGAAAACAAATTACACTGCTAGCCAATGCAGAGGAACAGTGGGTTTAGGGTCTGGTGCTGGAAATTGGAGTGAAATGGTTGCAGGCGAGAGAGATTGAAGGGGGTGCGGGGATGGGAAAGGGACAGGGGGCCCGATGAATGTCAGGCCGGGGGGTGGAGAAAATTGAAGGGGAGTCAGAGAGAGAAGGTTAACGAGAGGGGAAGGGAAATAAAAACAAAAAAAAGAAAAAGAAAAAGAAAAAAGAAACAGGGGACCAAAGGATGGGGTCTGTGGAAAGAAAAAAAAAAAAGTTGAGACAGAGAATGGGGAGGGAGAGAGAGAGTGAGCCGCGAGAGAAGAAAAATTGGGGCTGGAAAAAGGAAATGGAATAGGGTTTAGGATAGGGTTTTAGGAATTTTAGAACTTTTTAGAATGTTGGTGAGTTTATTTGTGAAACAAAAAATTAAAGAGTTAATTAAAATAAAAATATATAGTATTTAGAAAAAATAAATTATATATAAAAATATCGTAATAAATATAGTACTAATTAAATATTTAATTCTTATACGTAAAATAAAATTTAATCTATTTAGTACTTACATAAAATAAAAGTTTTAGAAAAAATAGAATCAAAACCTTAATTTAGACTTCTTTACTATAAAGTATGCTTTAGAATGAAACTGAAATTGCTTGAAGTTCGCTAAATTAAGAAATTATCTATTAAAAAACGAATTTTAACGGTACTAGCTTAAAGGATTTTACAACTTAATTAAATTAATAACTTAATTTGGGTGTTTCATATATTGTTTGGTAAAGTCTTAATATTAATGTTTTTGGCCACTTGATTTACAAGTTAGAATAATTTTAAAATTTTACTTGATTCATATATTAGGAACAAATATCAAAACTTATTTTCAAATAACAGTAATTATAAAGCTCCAACAATATAAGATTTAATAAAATTTAACATCATATATAAAAGTTATGCATGGTTGAAGTTATTGGATATAAACAAGTATCTTTAATTTAAAAAATAATCAACTAAGAAAAATTAGAAATTAATTTTGAATAAATTAACAAGTGAATAAATACTAAAATGTATTAAAAAAAAAGTATATACATTAGAATGCAATTATAACTAAAGTATAAAATTGTAACAGTCTTTAACTTTACAGTTAATAGAGACATTAAATTAAAACCAAATTGAAGAAAGAAGTACTTCACTATAAAAAATAAAAATTTTGGTACTAAATTGCTAAAAGTTGAAAGTACAAGCACTTTTATTACCTTCATCCCATCTAAGTAAATGTGGAAAAGGAAAAAGAAAAAAAAGAGAGTGAAAATGTGGAAATTTTGTTTAATTGTGCTTAAAGTAATATTAATATAGATTGTAAATATGTGAAAAGCCTAACATGCTCTTACGTTAGTTGATTGATGGCTTGACTGTTAGGTTAGAGTCCATCGGTCAAAGTATAAAAATATGCCCGAAAAATAAGAGGAATTGCCGATCCTTAGAAGAAACTATAGTTTCTTATCCAACATACATATTCTATAAACTAAATGCAATATTATTTTTGTAAGGGCAGAATAGTAATTCCATTCAACTTCTACTAAGCTAATCAAATTGACTGTAAAGGAAAATATGCAAAAATGTTAGCCGGTATTTCGTGAGTACTTGTTTAGAATTTCAAATAAGAATTTTTTTGTTTAACTTTCTTATATACTTATTTTCTCCTAAAGTATGCAACCAATATTTAAAAATTATGAAAACAAGTAACACTCACTATAAATAACAGCAAAAATCATATAAATGTCAACAAGATGGAAGCTGGGAAAACTTACTTTTCCAATCGAAGAGTACATCATCTATATTGAATATAAAAGAATGAAATATCAAACCTTTTTTTTTTTTCCTTCTTTTGCAGGTGGAATTTTGAATTAGGTAGACCGATTCATAATCCTTGACGTATGACAGATGGGAAAAAAAATATAATTATATATATAAATATATGTACGTCGGTTGATGGTATGCATTTGTTTCGTGGAAAATATTTTTCCAACTTTTTTGACATTCGATTATTCAAATACTATCATAATAATTATGGTTACTAGTGGGGATGGATTCAGTTAAGTCAATATTAAAAGCATTTGGAAAAATATATTTATTTGTTATTACAATTATATTGCATTTATGTGTATATATAAATATATATATGATTTTGTTAATGATTGCACTTAGAATATATTTAAAACTATATACAATGTGAAAGTTCTTTTGAAAATTATTAAGAGTATTCGGTGCGTTGCATAAGAGATAAAAAAAAATAAACTTTTTATCTTTTCATAATAACATATGTACTAATTGAAACCTAATTATTAATTTATAAAGAAAAATGAAATCAGTATATTAAAATAGTATAAATTTTTTTAATAAAAATATATTAGAAAAATTTTTAATGTGAAATTGCAAGTAGAGCAAAAGGAGCAAATAGACTAAAATATAAGTTTCTTCAATTTCTTTTTATGATAACTTTATAAATTTGTCTTATTGGTTATGCTAATTAAAAAATCCTTTCACATATAGTTTATTATATAATCAATCATTCAATAATTTACATTTATTTTCATAACATTAGTTATAAAAAAAATGTTACTAAACTAAGTTATAATTGGTATTATTTATTAATAATGTATATAATAAATTAAAAAAAAAAAAGAAAATATCATTTAATCGATGAATGCATCTTGAGAAAATAAAATATTTAAAGCCAAGACGTCCTGATTGTAAAACATATACTTAAGGACACTTAATATTATGACATGAACTACTTTTTGCTTTTTGAGAAACTAAAATTACTAAGGGTTTTTATCAGCAAACGGTTGTGTAAGACAAAGGTACTACTAAATAACTAATGATAGTGGTTACTAGTTAATTACCATGAACAATATCAATAGAGAGCATAGAAAATGATCTCCATTTTTAAAATAGGAAATTATGACTGCCTTCTATAACAAATAATATTTGTATAGCATCTTGAAATCACCATGATTATATTTATCAACTACAAGATAATTATTACAACAATTCGAATAAAATAACAAATGGAGCCTAATTTTACTTTTATCATATGTATTCTTTTAACGCTAATGTAGCACCGAAATCTGTCATGATGTAATGGCCCAGGAAGGAAAGGAAAATATATTATTATGTCAAATTTCAAAATCCGCGTGGAATAGCTTTGTTTTAATGAAATATAATGTATTCCCAACTTGCAAACATGTTGGATTTTCCGCATAACACCTTTCCAAATCCTACCTACCAATATAATCAACTCATATATGGACTAAAACTGTGTGTTTCAACTTGCAAGTCCATGTGTCCACAAAACATGACCTTTAACTTCCCATCACCATCATGAAGGAATGGATTAGGTCGAAACCATGTTGCTATATACATCCATATTACACAACTTGGGCATGTTAAGGGAAAAGAAAAAGCAAGTAAAGCTATAGATCTACATCTACTAGCAACAAAGACATGTCATTTTCTCACCTACAAGGCAGTGAAAATGCACGCAAAGTCTTATTATTACTCTTGGACTTTTGTGCAAATTAAAAGTCTTAATCTATCTGTCTTCAACGTTGCATCCTAATATTTATTAAGACCATTCGATTGAGTCTTCGGCAATAAATTAACATATATTGATATTGCTGAGGGGTCAAAATGTAAAAGCATCAACACAGTCTAAGTCCAATTATGATTAGAGCTAATTGTTTGGATTGTTGATAAGATCTAAATAATTAAACTCATATTTAAAATGATTTAGAAAGTTCTAGATTAACAGATATGAAACAAGATTTATTAAGACCGATTCAACTAGTTTTAAGTTTTCTCAGTAAGCTTTCATGTATTTACTAAATCCTTAAGCCTCTCTTCCAAAAACTTGTCAATAGCTACGCAAAGTCTGATTTAGGTGAACTAATGATGGTCATTGATTGCCAAACCTTATAATAACACCAAGCTTTTCTCTAATGGGACATCAAATTTAAGATTGAAGTTTCCAGTATTCAAGCTGCTAATGCTTAGACATCAACCACTACCGGACCGTAGCATTCCAATTTTCCAACTGTGATGCATCAAGCATGTTAAGTTTGCATGTTTCTTCTCATTGATCGCTCCCTATGTAATCTTACTTAAAATGTCATATAAAGTGCACCACTCACCTTGTTACACCTAAACCCGGGAAACAACACAATCCACTGCATGCCCACATAAAGCTTGATATTCTACTCTCTTCCTCTTCTTTTCTTTCTTATGATTCCTAAAAAGAAAAAAAGTTTTCCTAAACAAAGTAGGCAAAAGGCCATCAAGGGACTTTCTTTTATACAAACTCAAATATGACATAAGCTAATTTATTTATTTAAAATAACCAATATATCAATCACATTTAGCAAACAAAAATATGACATAATCTTATTTACTTATTTAAAATTTGGATAAGAAGAATTATTTAGTAATCATAAATAATCAGACCCTTATAATTGATTATGAAAGTATCAACCTATGTATCTTCTAAAGTCATTTTTGAAAATATGGATCCCTAATGCTCCTTAGAGTCTATTTTTAAGTGAGAACCCGCAATGCTCCCTAGAATTGGTTTTAATAATGTAAAACCATAATGCTCCATAGAGTCAGTTTTTGAAGCGCAAACCCATAGTGCTCCCTATAGTCAGTTTCAAGAACATGAATCTATAGTGCTCACTAAAATCAATTCAAAACTATGGAGCGAATCCCTAAAATCAAGTTTTGAAAGTGTAGAGTAGGTTCTCAAAGTCAAGTTTGAAAGTATGAAGTAGACTCATGAAGTCGGTTTTTGAAAGTGTGAAGTGAGTAAAGACAAGGTAGATTAAGTAGTCTAATAAGCTACAATTGATCAGAATACATAAGTCTTTAAAGAAAAGTAAAATACTAGCCATATTCCCTAACACTAATAGTCCACTCTTTTGTGCTATCCTTCCTACAGACCCTCCTAAGCTCAAGAATATCCTTATGCATTCCGTAGCTTGACTCAATGAAGAGGTATCTCTACAACAACAAAAATCTAGGAGGTATAGGCTTACGCTTAGTGAGCTAATCTTTCTAGCCATACCTTTTAAGTAATATAGTTAATAAGCATATGAATGTATGTGACAAACAGCATGCCATATAAATACATGTAGTGGCCTAAGAACCATATGTAACTTAGAATTACGCCCTTTGTAATCAGGGTTAGAGATTATTAACCAACACAAACTATCACTCGAGTTCTAGCACTTAGGTTTCTATCCATAATTGCACCAATGTGCCATAAATACATTTAAACATATATATGAACTTTACTTTGATAAATTAAAAAAAAAATTTAACTTGAAAATTCTCAAGTCTAGCAGTATAATGGCCTCTGCAGTCTATATCACACGCCGTAAGTGAAAGTCACAAGATATGACTCCTGACCAAACAGGGCATCTCCTACGCCTAATAAGCCCATAAGCTAAGATAGGGACTCAATAAATATGACACTATTATATGCCTAAACTAATTCCTTCAAGGTCTCCTCCTCCTGTGAGCCCCTTCATACCTTTAACATAAGGTGGCAATCGATAAAGATATAATGCAATGTCATACCATGCACGATCCATTTTAATCACAAGTCAAGTAAGTATTAGGTTCATTTATTCAAGTGATTAAACAATTATCGCTCATAGCCAACAATCCTATAAATATTTATCATGCAAGCCCTTCCGATTCTTATAACATCATTAGGTCATTTAGCAACCAAGTAACATAATACATGCATATCCCAAACTCATATGCAACAATTTCTCATAAAAAAGGTGTTTAGTGCTACTAATTACAAGCAAAACTAAGCTTAGAGTCATTAGGAGTTACTTACTTGACCATAGCTGCTAATTGTTGTAGTCCGATGGCAAATCGTCCTTGAAATCAGTGTCTCTTAAACATGTAACTAAGGAAAAATAAGAATTTTTTATTTTATGGTTTCATCCTAATGAGCTTGCTAAATTTATTCCTTTTGTTTTATTACTTATCTTTATATTGCTCCTAATAGGGCCAAATTCTTTAATTACATATAATGTTCTTGTTTTAAACCTGATTTTTATTATCTTATAGTCGATTTTTATTATTTTCATGTGGTGTAGTCAATTTTGAGAGGTAGGGCCCATATTTTTATATACTAGTTAGAACAGTAGCGTGTCACCAATTTGTGCTTCTTCTTGACCTCAGTTTGTATTATTGGGTTCCCATTTTGTAGGTTTGATCAATTTTTGGGCCTTGAATTATTATTTAGGCCTTATTATTTGTATCTCGTTGATTTCTTAAGGCCTTATGTTCGCCTTTAACTTTGGTTCTATCTTTTACTCTATAAGCTTCTAAGTACATTTTTTAGCCATATATCGGATTGGTTTTTGGAAATGGGCTTACTAAGTGTTTTGGTAGGCTTAAGGGATTGTTTAATGGGCTTCTTTCAATTATTTTGGACATCTTTTGGTGCTGTCCAAGATGGCTTTCCCCTGGCTTTGGGGTAGTTTTAGGTCCAATTATGGTCCTTTGGCTCGATTACATATCTTAAGCCCTTGATCTCTATTCTATTAACATGTTTGAGTTCAAGACTTAATTTATCACACTTTTCTAAGTGTTATCTTCCTTGGTACAATTCTAGTTGGTTAGAGTTTGTTGCTTTAGGGTCCATTTTTAAACTTTTTTTAATAGTTTTTTGCCCTAATCATCCATTTAAGGCCCTAACCAATATGTTTCTCGACTAACATGTGATGTTATCTAACTTTCCTATTTTATTGTGAAGAAATCTTTAGGGTTAGCTTTTAATAATCTCAAACCATGGCTTTTAAGGGCTTTCCTTAGTGCTTGATTTATAGTTTCTCAAAGGTGACCTCATTTACTTGTTGTATAGATGCTTGGTTGAGGTTTTTCTAATTTCCCATCTAAAGATTTGTTAAGATAACATCCTAACACTCCCATAAGTTCACGTGCAACTTAAAGCATGAGATAAATGGGGTTCTTCCTTTAATTGTTTATCAAGATTATAAGCTTAAACACTATTATTTCTAGGAGTTTGAGTTCCTACACTATATAAGATGTTTCTACACTAACACTATCATTATAAGAGGTAAATCCTTACAAGAAGATAATGTACAAGTAAATTAACATCCTTTCTTGCTAGAAAATCTGCTAAGGATTAGAGTACTTTACTAATTTGAAGCTCAAGTGGCGTTTAGGGGAGGCGATCCTCTTATCCTTATCGCTCCACTCCTATAGGATGCATTGTTGGTAAAGATGGATGTCTTCCTAGTGAGCTCCCTTGGTTAGTGATTCTAAATGCTTTTGTTTGTATAGGGGTCTTAGGCAATATGGAAGATGTTGTAGGGTATATGGTGGTGCTTCTAAGTGTGAGTCTTAGAGATGAAATGGGGTGAAAATATAAGTGTATTTTGCGTGGGCACCAAGGGAGAATCCGAGCTTACTAGGGTGGTTGAAAGCTTCAAGTGTTGAGTTGTAATAGAGATAAAAAGGAAATGAAGGAGAGTGATGGTATGCTTAATGGCTAGTTGCAAGGGGTTTTGTTAGTTTCCTTCTTAGCTTTATAGATTGATGAGTGCTGTAAAATAGGGAGGAAAGGGAAAATCGGTTCAAAAGTGGTTCCTATATACTAGTTTCTTGACTTGTGAAGCTTGAAAAGAAATTTGAATGGATGAGCTCCTTAGGTTGCTACAACCGGCTCATAGCGAAGTAGGTGTGGCTTATGCAAGTCTCCACTTTTCCTCTTTTAGTTAATTGATATTTGAGCTTATGATACGTTACTAAAATTGGGTATAACTTATCTTGTTTAAAGTGTGGTTTAGTCCTTTCACTTGGGGATGAGTTGAAGTCATATGTAGCCTCTTGCCAACTAGCTTACTATTTTCCCTAGGCGTCTTGTTGACCTAAGAAATTGTAAGAGAAGAAGGTTTGGAGGGCGACATTGGGTCTTAGATGGGAAGATGGTGGCAAGTCATTTCTCAATTCCATTTTTGGTTGATGCAAAAAGTGACCCAAGATATTTTACTACACATAGTATGCTTTGTTTAGGGATTTAAGGTGGGGTATGGCCTTATTAGTCTAAGGATTTGCTCACTCTTTTGAGCATCCTCCTAACTAGTCTTTACATCTTGGTCTCATGTACATTTGAAACAAAAGGATATGAGTGAAAGGGAAGGGATGTGGCTGGTTCTCTTAATCTACATGGAGGCCTCCTCTCTCCTCTAATTTGCTGGTTTGTTAAAGTGTGATTAATTAATCTAAGTAAAAGTGTTTGAACTTAGCTCTTTACTTTCTATTTATCAAGTTCATTTTGGGATAGATTATGGGTTTTCAAGTTCAATTAAGGCTTCATTAGGGTTAGGATTTTGAAATCATTTTTAGGGTTTTCGAATTCTAGCATTAGCGTTTTCAATCTATGTTCTCAATAAGTTAGGGCTTTTATTATATTTAAGGATTAGGGTTTAAGTCTTTTTAATGAGTTAGGGATCTTCATTAAGATTTACGGTTTTTGTGAATGTTTATGATTGGGAAGTTGATTGGTGTATTCACGTCATATAGTTAATTTGATTACTTAGGGTAGTTGATCCTTAGGAATGTCTAAAGAGGGTTTATGCTACTCAAACCATCACCTGAATTTTGTAGGGTTTACATAGAGGACCATATTTAAATAAGGTTTATTTACTTTATCATTGACTACTTTCATCTTTTCAAATATGGTTCAGCATATTCCATACCCGAAATCTCTAGCCAAAGCAATCAATATCAGTAATTCACCCATATTTAGAGTAATAAAATGTCCGCCTTAAGGTATTAACACTCCCTTAACTCAAAATACAATAGCCGCATAGCTATGGTCATCACCTTAACTAATCTTGCCTTTAACGCTACCATTATATTCACTTCATCTTTGATATCTAAGTGATTGATGACACTATAACACTGTTTACTATTAAAAGTTCTAACTCTCCTACCATTATCTAAATCTAACATTTCTATCAAATCTTCCATTGTCAAGGTTTATCGATTTTCCAAACACATAAGAATACGGTTATAGATCTCTCTCAAACTTTTGTATTCCCCTTTCTTCACTCCTTGAAATATTCCCTTGTGAAATTTGAATTGAATAATCTAACTACTTTAACACATGATCAAGAAAATTGATCAAAGCAGGAAACCTATTTTATACCACTCTAGGCTTTTCCATTGAACCCATGTTCTTAAAAAAATCCTTCATCTATCCTCATACCCCTATACATGCTTATATTAGCATAAGAATTCTCATTTCGAAATAACAAAATTTTCACTTTGCAGCTATATCATGTCAACTAATAAAGTTAGACCATAGCCTATATTAAGAATTATGCCAGCTACAGTTGGATCACAACCTACAATTGTATCAACGATTACACCAATTATAGTTAGATTGCAACCCATAGCAACAAATATACTAATTACACTATATCCTATGATAACAAGCACAAACGATAGATCAATAATTATTCAAATACTCATTAGTTAGGTTCAATCTAACCTAATATGGGCGACCATAAAACAATAGTATAATACTCACCTCGATAAATTTTTAATTTTTCAAATCCTTAATTCTTCGATTCTGCATTATCTTGATATATAAATAATATCACTATTATGAATCTAAATTAATTCAATTTTGTCTGCTTATTCCCCATGTTCTTTATCTCGACTCCATTAGATTTACCATTCTAGCTTTTATATTCTCATTTTACCTAAATAAAAAATTATAAACGCATAAGATTTAGAAATGATTAACCAAAAAATAAAGGGTTAGCAATTATGAGTGGTTGATTGGCTATTGGAAAAGGGGGTTAATAGGTCTTTCTTCTCCAAGCTAATACTTCCATTTAATTTATTTATATATTGATATTACAACTAAATTCTAGGGTTTCTATTAATTTGCAATTTGTATTCTTAAATAAACCCTAATTCAAATTAGTAAATTTTAATCAAATCAATATCACATGATTTTAATCCCATGAATTCAATATCTATGTTATGATAGATTTCATTCCATATTGCAATCCTTATTCTCAATTAACCAATTTCTTTTTTTTTTCCTTGGTAAACTTAATTAACCGATTTCATAAACCCTATTCTATAGGTTTTCATTAATTGCACATAATGATTTGTCAAAAATTAAAGTTTTGTGATCTATTCCTAGTTAATACCAAATTTAAACATAGTGTTATTATTCATGTAATTAGAGATTTAGAATTTAGGCTCACCTAGTTTATAGAAGCTCTTTCTCTTTTCTTCTCTCTTCACCTCCTCCACATTGCAGCAAGAGAAAACCTGCTGCAGTGAGGAATAGAGAATGTTTGTTTTCTATCTATAGAGTTAGGTTTATAAGGAAAAACTTAATTACAGTTGTCTTACCTCGCTATTTATAAGAATACCATTACTCGGTATTTATTCTTTTACGAACATCAACATTCTTTTATATGTCTTCAAGTAAATTACAATATTGCCTATCAAAATTCCATTATAAGCCTTCAATTAAATTGAAATATTGCCCTTCTTTTTGGATTATTTTTTGGGCATTTTACTACCAAACCTGATATCTCTCGTAAGCACTAGATTAACATGAAACTTATGTATAGAACTTGATCTCACTGTTCGCTTATAATTAGCAACATTTTATAACAAAAAGGCGAAAAAAACACTACATGTTAATTTACGCACATAGCTCGTGTACCACATTATGCATCAGAGCATCATGCAGCCAAAATTCTACCTACACTTGCAATTTCCAACCTTAACCCATTGCCTATTTGCTAAAATCACTTTGCACGAGCTTGCAAGTCTAGAACTAGTTCCCCCACTAGTACATATGGAACGCTTTGCTAGATTCCAAGATCCAATCCAAAGATCCCCACAATCTCTTTGAAGACAAGAAAAGGACACCATTCCCTGCTTCAACCATCACTATATATGCAACTACTTTATCTTTATCAACCTTAAGAATTACCCATGATTCTATCTCTCAAGGCACCCTGCCCTCATGTAGTCCTTCTCCTTGTAGTGAAAGCAGATGACACCCAGCTCACAGACTTGCCCCTTACATCATATCTACCTCTTACATGTATTTTTAGCATGTAGACCTTTAATAACTTCACTATCTGTAAATTCTACCTCACTGAGACCCTTACTTAATAGATTGCTTTTGACTCCATTCAATGACCGACAGTCCTTTCCTTAGGTTATAGTCCTCTAAATTTATAGGGCAAAAATTGTAGAGAGCATAAAATGATTACCGTTTGTTCAATGATGGCCGAGTTTTATATCTACAGTATTTAGATCATTAATAAACAATGTAAACTCGAAGGAAAGCAATCTTACATATGACTCCTTGCTTGTGCGCATCGAATACATTTTCTATTTCAACACCGATTGACTTGCTACAGATTTGGTCATACTTAAGCGATTCTAACCGCAGCATGTTCTCCACCTATGCCATGCCACTTGTAAAACATTATCACTTAAACTTAATTGGATTGCCATTAAGTTAGTAGAGTATATTAAGGTGTAAGATTAAGCAAGAAAGTAGCAACAACTATCAAGATTTAGGAATCAGGTGTCTAATCCTTTACAATGGAGGTTCCATGGGAATCTCATAGAGAATGCTGCCCGTCCGAATTGTGAAACGTGAAGGCACTGGCAGATCCTTGGCATAAGAATATTTCAGAATCAGGAACTTATAACTATTTGGCTCTTTAAGGGGAATCTTTCTCACATTTTATGTGACATTGATTCCCGAGGAGATGCGTGTTAAACGTTGAGGCTAAGTTGGCATACAGTGGGCCAAAGAGCTTCGCAAGGAGCTCGAACAAAATGTACATATAACAAAAAGTTTAATAGATATAAAGATGGTTGGTTTGTGACAAGCAAGAACACTTGAGATCTTGGTGTTGTCAAGCGTTATTAATGCATTGAATGTAAGGCTAACAACACTTTGCAATATCATTAATGTTGCCATCTCGTACTGTATGATTACCCAATTAGAAATCTTGAATCGCGGATATATGTGCTAACGTCATTTTGATACTGAACAATCTATTTATTTGGTTAAAAAGTTAGAACAAATATAAAAAAGAATTTTTTTTTTTTTTAAAAAAAAAACTAGACTATTGAAGTTAAAAGGAGTGGGAAATAGGGACATAGATATTACATACAAGACCTTGAATTGGCATAAGAACCAAGGGTAAGGTCGGCACAGATCAACTATAGTGTAAAAGCATAAGTACAAACTGTAATCTACCGACTATTCTTACACAAGTCCTATCTGGTCTATGTACAACTATCATAACTCAACAATACACTACAAGAGTGTATTTATAAGGAGTGCTAGCACTCCACTTTCCCCTATATTCTACGAGCACCGGTCGGTGCTTAGAAGGCGTTGGGTACTTATTTAACCATCATACTTAGCTTGCTTTTTCTTCCTTAGTCTGATATTTTGTCATACGTTGAAGCTCCAAAATGTGTCGTTGCTTTTATAGGCAATGGCTCTTCTATTTTTTTTCAATTTTTTATTTTACTTTTTAGTAAAAGGAAATAAAAATATTGTTAATATAATATGTAGTAGTAAAAATATTATATTTTATATATTGTTTAAAGAAAATAATATGGAACCCCAAAAGATAGGAAAAAATTGGTCAATAATTTTTGTAAAGAATTCTTTTATAAAGTGGAGAGTTATTTAGGAAAAAAAAGATACTTAAGATGCTGCTGATGTGATACTTTAAATACCTTCTTAAGCACCCTTTTGATAAACATATTTTATTATAGAAAACACATGCATGCAGGAGCACATATGCACAAAGTCAGAGTTACGTAATTGAAACTCTAAAAATCATTTGATACCCAAAGAAAGAAAGATGAAAAAAAAAAAAAAAAAAAATCCACTTCAAGTCGAGACATATTCATACAATTTCGACATCTTCAAGTGTTTTCCATCGAGGAGCTTAATCGGAAGATCCACGACTTCGTTCCTCTGATGTTCCTAAGACAATTCGATTCCTAACGCAAACCATTTGTTATTGAAAGCCGACCGGACACATGAGAGATAGTAGCATATTTATCAAGCTCTAAAAGTGAAACCCCATTTATCACTTCCATCGCATAGGACCTGATTTAATTTGTCGAAAAGCCAAGTCAACCTTCTTCAATAATCGGATAATGGAGTTTCCTTCAGCAAGTGCTGCATGAATATGAAGATAAAACTATTAAAATACCTAGAAATGGAAAAATAAAATAAAAAAAGAGGAGGAAAAGTTGTTATGCATTCAACATTTGCAACCGCCAATAATTGGATGGGTTATTCAATAAAAGCACCTAAGACTTAGGAAGAAAGATTGAATGGTACTAATATATAGAGTTACAAGCAATTCGAGTAGAGTCTTTTATCAAATTTACAATTAAGGCTCAAGCTTAACTCATTTAGATAAATAAGTTTTATATCGAGCTTGAGCTTCGTTTATTAATCAAGCTTGAGCCGAGCTGAGCCTAAAGCGAGCTGTTTTTAAACCTATTCGTGAGCCTAAGTATATAAAGTGAATAAATATATAAATAAATAGATTAATCTATAGTGAACATAGATTAAAATATATATTACATATTATCTTATAATATATTTATGTTATCAAAGTCTCAAGGGATTTAAGTAACTACTGATCTTAAAATTACCATTTAAAACCCCCATTTAATTTTTATAGCAAAAAAAAAAAGAAAAACAATTCTAAACCAAATTGTTAAATTTACAAAATAATTTATAAAATTGGTGTATTTATCTAACTCATATCTCTCCCTTCCACATACGAACTAATTGCAATTTTTTTCCCTCTCTCATCAATCATCACGTAACCATTAACTTCCATATTTTATATCCCTATCACTTATATCTTTTCTTTCTCTCTCTTTAACCTTTTCCATTTCAAAATTTTCAGGTATTTATATTTTATTGAAAAGATATATCAAATGTACAACGAAGTCTAAAACTTCTTTTTATTCATTTTTTTTTTAAGTGGAGGCATAAAAGCATTATTGCATATATTAATTTAAGTAACTAAGCAACACAAAATAAAGTGAAATATATTGATTTATTTTTTTGAAATCAATATCATTAGCACATGCATCGTAAGTGCATGATTTGCTAGTTATATATTTATGTATATATATATTATATAGATATTAACCTTTATATTTATCATATATATATATAGCTCATAAATCTATTCACGAGTTTAAACTAATCAGCTCACAAGCTTAAGTAAACAGGCCTGCCAGCCTAAATTAGAGCTTGAGTTCGACTTATTTAAATTAATGAACTTCAAATTAAGTTTCAACTCGAGCCAAGTAGAAGCGAACTAAAAACAAATTGAGCTCAAGCAACTTGCAAATAACTCGACTCATTAGCAACCCTACTAATATATTACATGTCTTAATAACTAGTAAGTACCAATAAAATCTAGATACGTATCAATGCTAATAGATCCATATTTTTATGTGTTATGATTTTATTTGATATTTGCTCAACAAAGCTTTTCTGAAAACGCGGGGCACTAGATACAACATAAGACGTGTCCCATGGCATTAAGATTATGATGATTCTTGTCCCTGACAATAATCTAAATGCATCATATGTACGGATGAGGAGGCCAGAGTCGAGGACCACCTCGGCCTTGATTGCCATCGTATGAACGTATAAACACATAATTGAGAACAATCTTGAATGGATCCTTGAATTCCTCATTCTTACTTAAATTGAAAGATCATGCACGCAAAGCTTTGTTTTTTTTCTCTGAGCTTTTACATCCATTCCAGCTAGCTTCCATTCTTTGGTCACATGAAGAATGCAAATGGTTGTTGGATGCTATAGAACGTAATATGCCAAGTATTAAAATTCCTTTTTGCTTCATGTGCCCATTGTGAAAAAGGGGAAAAAATGCAGAAGAGTAATTTGCTCAAGTGTTAAATTATATTTTGTAAAGACACAAATAAGAGACCAATTCTATGTACGTGTCAATGGCCTTACAGTCTAATAGTATAAACGTTAGTCCCCTAATAGGATTGATCAAATTTGAAACTACTTTTCTAGCTATGATCACTAAAAAAAATAAAAATTTATTTACACTAAAATAATCAGCAAAGGTAGATCATTGTTACTTGACAATAATTGCAAATTTTCTCGTTTACACCTTTTTTATTAAGAGGATTCAAAAAAAAAATGAAAATGTAAACGTGTTTGGAAAAAATGACAAAAAGCCATGCATAGGATTGACATAACAAAAAGATAAATTTCATTCATCATCCTAAAAATTTCAAAAATTGTGCGAACCCTCAATCTTTGCGGATTTGTATATTTTGACTAAAATATAGAGATATTTATGATTTGATTCATTTTAAGCTTTTAATAAATGAATTACTTTTAACAATTCGGGATTTTGAACCAAACCACTTTAAATGCAATTTGATTTGTTTTGATTCGGTTCAAACTAAATTTGAAAACATTTTGTTCTTATTGATAATACTAATACCTATTCAAAGTTGTCAAACTAAAAATTCGGTTTTTGATTTTTCCTTAACCTGACTTTAATCAAGATAGGTCCATTTGATTAACACCTTTCAATTGGGTTAAGAAAAAAACAAGACTTTTTTAGAAAATATTTTGACAAAAAAGAGTTCAACCTAAATTTGGAAAAAGTTAAATTAAGATCTATTGGGCTCATGGGCCTTAATTTCAGTCACTAGCCTAAAAAGCATTTTAAAAAAATAAAAAACTAGAAATCAAATGGGCTTGGGGCTACTTTATTAAAACTTGAAAGTTTTCACAGAAAGATCCATGTAATAATCAATAGGCCAAAAATTCTTTTCTTTTTTTTTTAGAAAATGGGCTTCTCAAAATAAAAGTGCTTTTTTTTTTAATAAAAGGATTTGAAAACAAGAATTAAAAAGGAAGAAAAAAAGATTTTTTATTTGTGCTACTCAACGTACCTATGTACTTGTGGAGTAAAATCAAGCCCATGTAATTCTAAGTCTATGAAAAGCTTAGTTTGTTGATTAATTTTATTTTAAAAAAAATCTATAAGTTTATTAAATTTTATTAATTTGAAAAAAATGGGTTTTTTTGTCTATTTTTAGAAAACGTTAAAAAAATCTCAAAATTTTGGAAAAGGCCAACTTATTATTTTTTATTCATGGAAAACAATTTTTCTTTATGTAGAAAAAGAATTTATTGAAAAAGAAAACAAAAACCCTTTCATTTTGGAAAGTACCAATTATTCATGCAAAAAATACAATGTGCAATAAGCTATAACATGCAAAAAGAACATATAACAAAGGAAATGATTCACAAAAATGTGTATATAAATTCCTAATCATGCAAGCTAGGTGTATCATGCAATGAAGTTTATTCGATTAACTCATGCAAACATGAAAAAAATATTAACAGGGTAAGTCACTAATTAACTACTAGGGGTATTAACATTTTATTTATTCTTTAATTTTTAATTTTCTTTTTTAACAATGTCATTATGTAAAACAAGCTCACTAAATTATTTATCACCTAAGACCTAAACATGTTAATTATTTTAATAAAGCCTAATCATGCCAATTATTCATTAAAGTCTAGGTACATAAATTATTTATTTATTAAAGTATAATCATGCAAATATACCAATTATTTTAATTAAAGCATAAGCATATTAACTAAAAAATCAACAAGGAAATGAAATTAATTAACGTATTAACATTAAACATCATACAAAAACACATTATTCAAGTAAAAATATGACAAAACAAAATCAAAACTTTCTTTTCATAATTTTTTTTTTACTTTTGAATCAACAAGCAACAAAACAATTATAGGGACAAAGACTTCCTCGCACGCAAATTAAATCAAGACCGGTTTTGTGGGGAATTGGTCAGTTCTCAAATCAAGGCCAACAACTTTAGACTCCTAAGACACTAATTTCTGGAAAACCCAACCCTACCTTTTTCAATTTACCTAAAAACTTCAAGCTAGAGATGAACAAACCCTAGACAATACCCTTTCAACTTTCAATTCAAATGTACTCACTTCAACACGAAATTGGGAGCAATCAAAGCCTTGACTTTACTCAAATATAAAAATAGGATATTTCACTAATTTTTCTAGAATCAATTTTCTCTATAGTGAGAGAAAAATTAAAGAGAGAGGGTGGATATAGCAACATGAACTTATAGAGAGAGAAAGTAGCACTTGCACGAAATTGAAAGTTTTGCAATACTTGGGAGTTGAATGAACGAGTACTAGGAACCTCTATTTATAGTGTTAGGTCGAAATTATAGCCTATGAAACTTCCAATTTGGAAAAAAAATTTAATCTTGATGAAAAGAGCAAGTTTCTAATGTGTATCTTAATTCTATCTTTTTATTTATTTATTTATTTTTTTGCCAAAATCAAAAACTTTTTTGTACAAAATAATGGAAATAAAAAATGTACACAGCTCACGAAATATATCCTTACTCATTTTGAGTCGATATCTAATGGCGTAATGTAAGTCTATTTCTCAATTTTGCTAATTTTAACTTGGATACAAAATATACCCATTTATGAGTTACATGAACTTGATATTTTTATTTTATAACTTTGCTTCAATAAAAATTCGAAAATTAAACATGCACAAATTGTATTTTTCATGCCCTTTCTATTCCATAAATTTTTATGATTTTTAGTGGTTAAAAGATGGGTGAAATCAAGTAAAAATATCTGAGTACAACTTACCATTATTATGGCAACTTAAGTTTCTGTTTGTATAGGGGAAAGGGAAGAGAAGAAGATGGACGATTGACTTAGTCAACTAATGCCATGTAATTGAACCGCATATCTCTCGCATGGCAACCACGTAGTCTAAGGGAGGGCCCAAGCCTAATTAATTTTCCTTGGAACAATAGCATATGTTGTAAGAAAATATCTAAGTTAAACACTTGGAATAAAATGTTTTGACAATCTCTCTCTCTCCCTTCCAGTACGTTTTGTCTCTTAATTTTTTATCATCTCTTCATAGTTTCTTAAATTTTAAGGTTTCACTTTAATTCTTGTTGATATTGAATTGATGAAAGCAAATATGAAAACTTTATATTTTACGGTCCAATCTATACTATGATAATAGAAAGTATGTATTTTGTTTTATTTTTTAAGTTAAAGTTTTCTTGATTCTGTGAATGAGAGGTAAAGCAATGGAAAAGGAAACTAGAAAGGATGGCGGATGAAGGAACAGATGATGAACTAAAATTTGCATCCCCTTACTTCAAATGTCAAAGAAACTCCTCTCAAAGATGGATACAACTTGTTCAATACCTCTTTTCTTTTTTCTATTTTTGGCTTTTATATGACTTTCTGTTGTTATCTAAACTAACTCTATTAACTATCTATGTAAAACTTTGTATGCATAAGTCTAAGAGTGATATCCCATTTGCTTAAGTCTACCAATACTCTGTATGCCTAAGCCTAATGGATTTCATATCTTTGAGGCTATTCTATTATACAAAATCCTCTAATCTCTTCATTGAGGAATAATCAAAAGTAACAAGTCCTAATGTTGTCAATGACTAAATTCCTAAGGCCAAATCGGTTCCTTGTATTTCTAACACACAGAAATCCATGAGAAACTCAAAATTATTCAACACCACTAGTACTCTTTTACATAACCTAAAACGTATCAACTTGTCTCCATTTTCTATCATCATAGAAAACTATGGTACTACAATAATTGGTAGATTTAAATTTTTTGCCACTTTTGTTTGAATAAAATTGTACATGTTGCCTAAATCTACTAATATTGCCACAGATTTCCCCTTTATCAAACCATGTAATCTTAATGCTCTTGGAGTTAAAAACTCTAGATAATGCGTGGTAACTTATTTCCACTATATTCCCTTCTTCTTCCATTTACAACTACTCTATTGCACATTCATTATTCTGATCTGTTTCAACATCATCCTCTTCAATTACCAAGCTCTACTATCATAAGAAATCTTACTTTACATATATGACCCCTATCAAATTTTTCGTCACAATTATAACAAAGGCCTTTCTCTCTTCTTAAAGTTAATTCAATTGCAGTCATTCTTTTTATTGGAATTGTTTTGTTTTGTGAATTTGCTAGTTTGGGTTATATTTGTAAATTAGGTGGTTTGGTTGTGGTGATTGAATTAATTAGTTTAGACATAAAAGTGGGTGGTGCAATTGATTTTTTGTGTAAATCGGGTCATTTTAGAAGAAGAAAAGGATGGTTTAAATGATGAATTAAATTGATTGCAATTAAGTCTTTATAAATTGGTTTCATGAAGTTTCGTTAAGCTCATTGCTTCAAGAAGGGAATTTGGTTTGGATGATAAAACCTCAGCTTGAATATTTGGTTCTAGACCCAAAATGAAGCAGCTTTGTAAGAAATTTTCATGAAGGCCATGTACTCTATTCAATGACTCTTAAAATTGTTTTTTATAGTCACTAACTGAACATTTTTACATGAGTTTAGCAAGCTTACAAGCTTACCTTTGTAGTCTTCAAACATAGATGGGCTGAATCTTTATCTTACTGCATTCATAAATGCCAGCCATGTTGATATTAACCCACTCTTTGATATCCATTGAAAACAACTTAGAGCTTCCCTTTCCGATGCAAAAGATGCCATCTTAACCCTATCCTCTTCTAAGACTTCATGAAAATCAAAGAATTGTGACACTTTAAAGATCTATCCTTCAGGATCATCTCCATTAATTTTGGAAGCTACAATTTTATGTTTTTACTGATGAAATGCGACTGTCCTAAATTTCAATGAGAAGATGATGAATTTTCCACTACAATTCTGTTTCTCAAAGGAACATTTTGACTTTCCCCAAATATATTTAAGATGCCAACAATTTTTCAATATTAGCTCCCTTCTGGTCTATAGAATTCTCTAGTTTAGTCATTCTTGCATTATTGTTCTCCTCCATATTAGTCATCTTGACTGCATATGCATACAACTCTTCTTGCAATAGAGAAATACTTCTTATACTATTGGCCATTCTTGCTGCAATCCGCTCGTAAGATCAATGAAAGCACCAAGAGTAAGGCCGGTCTAAAGGACAGCCTAGGCCCACTTAATTTTCCACCGAACAATAGCATATGATGTAAGAAATTATCCAAGTTAAAACTTAGACTAGAATGTTCTGACAATCTGATATAGGCACGTAAGTGAACACACGAACTGCGATATCACGCATAACCAGGGTCTAGGTCTAAACCTTTAGATTGTCTAAAGGATAAATAATAGTCGAAGATTAAGCAAAGGTCCTTATGCACCAACAATGAATATAACACACTAACACCTCACATAAGCTCAGTTCACACTTGATATTACGCATAAGTGTGGCCAGAGGTCACTTACCATTGGTCTACATTCAATGAGCTGGATAAAAGAGTTAAGAGCAAGTAAAGGCACGTAGCTCATGAAGGAAGAATACGTTTGAATATCACTATTATTAACCATTGCGACTTTTACAATTTACAAGCGTTTATATAACCTAATTAGGGTAAGTCTTAAGTTAGTATAAATTATTAAAAAAAAAAGATTCCTATCTAAAAGGAAAGGGGAATAATTTATAAGGGTAGAGTTATAATCAGACAAAAAAAGGAGGAATATTCGGTTACAAAGGACAGTATCAATGTCAGAAAAATAAGACGTGTGTCAGCTGTCCATTCTATGGTCCCAATAATACTATTTGCTAAGCAGAGCAAGCTCTGAGCAAATCAAGTTGGGGTCAAGTACTCAGCAACTCAAATATTCTAAATTGAGGAAAGGTTGATTTAGGAGATGGTCCATTGTCAAGTTAGCCTCAAATGGTCAACTTGAGATCAAAGTCAACTTGGCCTCAACTTTGTATCAAGTTGGCATCATGCTAGTTCGATGCTTGATTAGAGGTATACAAGTGAGTTAAACAATTCAATCGAACCTAACTTACTTTGGCTCACAGGTTAAAGGGGTCAAGCTCATTTGGTTTACTTTTTAAATGAACTAAAAAACTCTAAACCTAACCCGTTTCAAAAGCAGGTTAAATAAGTTAACCCATGAGTCAAAAGCATAAATATGTTAAACAAGTCAAACTCATTTAGCTTACTTTTTTAACGAGTCAAAAAACTTAAGCCCAAACATATTTAAAAAGCAAGTTAATCAAGCCAGCCCGTTAGCCAAAACCTATTTACACGCCTTTATGCTTGACCTTAGACTAACTTATTGTAGAGGGGTCAACTCAGTAATAAGTCAGTCACCTCAATAGTTGGAAGCCCCACGATCAAGTGTTCAAGGTTCAGTCCATAAAATTTAGGACAATCTGGTAAATTGTTTAATCAAACCCAAGTTTTACAACAAAATTAAAAATATTAATAAAAGAGATCCCGTGAATTTGAATTTAGGAAAATAAATAATAAAATATTATAATATTAAATTATATGTATATTACTCGTTATTTATCGAAAACGTATAAAAAAATTTTCAATAATTAACGAATCAATAAAAATTAATTATATATACACTAAAAATCATTAAAAAAAACATAAATAATATTTATCAGCATTTATTTATACCATATATATATTTACGTGTAAGTAAAAATATATAAAATTACTTAAAGTATCCAAAATATATTAGAACAATACTAATTAATTAAAGAAAATTCATATAAAAAATTTTTAAAAATCAAGAAAAATATAGAAAAGTTTGAAATTGTCTAAAAAAATAAGCATAGCAAGCTATAAATGGAATATGGAAATTCAACAAATAGGATTAGGCCATTTAAAAAGTGAAAAAGGAAAAGAGAATGAACACATGGCAAGTAGAAAATCCAAAAACACCTTTAAGTACTTATATAAATTCATAAAACCCTTATCAAACCTCATTTAGTTTGTTAGAAACCAGAAAAAATTAAAGAGAGCTTAAGAAGAGAGGAGAGTATATTTTTACAAAAAGAAATAACAAAATAGTATACGTTTAAAGCTTATAAAGGGAATTCACATCGACAACCAACTGGAGATAAACGACCACCACCATCAAACAGTAGACCCTATGCTTAGAGCTATCGATAAGGGTAGAGCTATCACTGGTGGCTGAAAGCCCTTCAACCAATAAGTTTCGGTTTCCCTTTTGAATTTGTTTAATTTTTTAAAAATATCAAATATGTTTGAAAAATTATGAATTTTAGTATTGTAAGATATTTTAGTATGTACATTTAGGGAAAAATATCAAAATATTAATTTGATAAATTTAGACCTTAGGATATACTTCTCATAAGATTTGGTGAAAATTCTAATTTAGTATGTAATTAAGTATTTTAAGATGTTAATTGCTGATGTAATATAATATTGGTAATATTTGGAGTATTAGAAGTATCTATTATGTGTATAATATAATGAATAATGAGTAAAATGGTATAATTAAGCTAATTTTGTGATTTAGAGATTAATTAGGTATAAATTCTGATTTAGAGAATAATTAACCATTTTGATATATTATTAGTGGTGAAAGATAACATATATAGTGTTAGAAGTGTTAAATAAATAATATAAGTATGTAATATGTAATAATATATAATATGTGTATATAAAAATTAAATGGGTAGAAATTATTAGGTAAAAAATTATGGTATTATAATATTAAGACTATAATAAAAATGTAAGTTGGATTATGAATTTAGAAAATTATGTAAAACATGTAGGTTATTTTTACATCGGGAGCTAATTCAATAGTTAAATTAGAAATATAGTATACCATGTTGATCAAAATACCAGTTAAAGGCTAAATATCCAAGTGTAATATAATCGATTTCACAAAATAACTCAAAATAAATTCATAGGGTTCGTGTATAAAACCCATAATCAAAAATTGAATTAAAACATAATTTAAAAACCAAATTAGAACCTAATTTAAAAACCAATTCAGAAATTGAATCTAACCTAAATTAAGAATAATTGTAAGAAACATAAAAACCCAAATAATTAGATATAATAAAACCCTAAACTAAAGATAACATAAAGAATTACAAAATAAAACCTATATAAGATAGTTATATCAATACTAAAATAACATTTATATTATAAAAATTATTAACGATAGCCTGTACGAGTCGTACCTTAAGTAAACAAGCAAGAAATGCAAGTAAATTAAGACCATTACATTATTATATTTCGGAATACTGTTTTATAGTACTCAAAAACTTGAGATTATATTTAGTTATACTCTTTAGATAATTAACTATATACATACTTATATGTGCGCATTTCTAAGTTTGATGGAATGATTCTAATTTGAAATTTGTGTAATTTATGTCAAATGATTGAATACCTTAAATTAAACTTAACTAAATATGACATGTACCTTTAAAATGAACTTACATAACAACCCATTAGGAAAAACGTTTAAAATTCTCTAACCAAATACCAACCCCTTCAAAAAAAATAATACTAAATAGCATAATCAATCCCTTCTTTATTCTTAATCAAACTAAATAACAAGAGAGAAAATCACAACAAAAGTAAAGGTAATGATTTGATGATAGTTGTAAGAGAAGTGATGTCTTTATTACACAAATTTAGGTTTGATCATAAGTTGTTGAAATGTAAGCTAAACTCTTCAACCCAAATTAAAACTGATGTAATTTCTCTAATATCTCAATGGACCGAATAATGTCGTATGATAATATTTGCTTATATATGCATTGCATCTAACTAATTTGATTTATAACCTTGTTTATGTTTAATGTATAGTTTTAAATCTTCATCCCAACTTACTAAAAAATTAGTTGCTCATACACTTATAAATGTTATTGCAAGTACTAGTTAAAAAGTAGATTTATAATTACTTAGAAGTTAGCAATTGTCAAATCTTAAAAAATAAGAATATAAAACTAAAGATATAAAACTAAGGATTAGTTGCACTCTTAAAGTTTAAACCTTAACTTTAAGTCCCTTAATATCAATTTATGTATTACTTTAAGTCTTTTAATATCAATTTATAATTACTTTGAAGTTAACAATTACCAAATCTTAAAAAGTGAGGATATAAAACTAAAGATTAGTTATACTCTTAAAGTTTGAGCCTAAACTTTAAGTCTTTTAATATCAATTTATAATTACTTTGAAGTTAACAATTGCCAGATTATAGGAAGTAAAGATATAAAACTGAGAATCAATCACTCTCAAAGTTTAAGCCTTAACCTTAAGTTTTTTAATATCAATTTATGTATTACTTAAGTGAAGTAAGACTAAATTACTTAATCTTAAAAACACTAATTGAGATATTTAAATACTAATATGTATTTTTCATATTTTCGTATATAAATAATACGTTTAATTTATAAACTGTTTATTTCAAAACAAGTTAATCGTGAACACTTTATATAAATCAAATTTAAGATGGCAATTATAATGTTAACTTCTATCCTAAAATAATTTGCACAACAAAACTATTACAATTCTATCGCTTCGAGACATAATAGCAATCTCTTGAATGAGATAGAGAGTAAAGTAACTTAACAAGTCAAATTGAAGAATACATTACTCTTTTGAGTTTAACTCCCCTCAAACAACTCGACGAGCCATATGAGTAAGCCCTCAAACTTAGGAGCGCATGATTAGACCTTGATCCTTATCACCATCTCTCTCTCTCTCTCTCTCTCTCTCTTCTAGTACATTTTCTCTATTGATTTTTTCTCTTTGCAATTTCTTAAATTCTAAGATTTCACTTTAATTCTTATTAATATTGAATTGATGAAAGTAGATACCAAAACTTTATTCTCTACGTTTGGATCTATATTGTGATAGTGGAAAGCATGTATTTTGTTTTATTTTCTAAATTAAGGTTTTCATAATTTTGTGAATGAGAAGTAAAATAATGAAAAAGGAAACTAAAAAGGATGGCGGATGAAGGAACGAATGATGAATTCAAATTAACAACTCTTGACTTCAAGTGTCAAAGAAACTCATCTCAAAGATGGTTACAATTAGTTCAATGCCTCTTTTTTTTTTTCTATTTTTGGTTTTTATATGACTTTTTGTTGTAATCTTAACAAATTTTGTTAACTATCCATGTAATACTTTGTATGCCTAAGTCTAGGGGTGATATCCCATATGCTTAAGTCTACTAATACTTTGAATGCCTAACTCTAATTGATTTCATATGTTTGATGCTATTCTATTATGTAAAATCCTTTAATCTCTTAGGAAACTTCCTTTGCCTTTGAGTTCTTTATGTATCCACTATGTTGATCATAATAATATAACTCATGAGCATGCTACTTAGCACACAAGTTTAGGTGCCACGTTGCATGACTACTAATCTTTTTTTTTTTTTCCTTCTACTTACTCACTAATTCTTCCTTCCTTCTTTTCTTTTTTTTTTTAATTTTAACACCTAAAAATTTTTAATTAATTATTTAAACTCTAAAAAGTTGTACTTTACTCTTCAATCTAATGTAAAGTGTAATAAACGTATGCACAAGTTATTTAATTTAATCAAATTAAGAACTTGATTTCTATCTGTATTCAACATTTATTGAAAATTTAAATGACCATAAAATACTCATTTTAAATCCAATTGTGGTCCAATTTGAGGCCATGATCTTTTTAAAATGTATACTTTCAAAATATTTCAAAATAAGCAATCTAAACCTTAGCTAAAAAAATTTATTTTAAAAAATATTCATTTTCATGCAAAATTCCTAATTCAATCAAATCGCATAAACCTATTTTAACTTTAGAAGCCACTTTTAACCTTAAAAAATTATTTCTATCTCCAACTAATCCAAATGGATCTACATCTACCTTTTTTTATTTTTTTATTTTTTTGGATTTTTGGCTTTTCTTATTTTTCATTCATTCTTTTGTATTTTTCATTTTTTAATATGTTTTCATTATTTTCCAATTTTTATACCTTTTCTTAATTTTTCAATTCTTTTGGTATTTCCATATTTTTAGCCTTTTTAGAAATATAGGGGATTGTAAATTAAAAATGAACTTAAATAAGGCAAAAATGGGATGTCTATAAAAGTTTTCAACATAACAAGAAATTTTCATTTTCTTTTCTAATGAGGGAGTACTACTCCTCTTACAACAATATATGCAAAAAATAAATGAGGTAATACTACTACTCTTATAGATAAACCCATCTTAATTACTTAAAAACCATTAGTATGATTAAGAAAGGAACCCCAAGGCAAATCAAGTACAAAATATTATCCCCACATAAAATAAAATTAAACATACATCCAATAAAAATTTCCTAGACCAATTTTGTCTTGAATTAATTTTTCTTTTTTTTTTAACATTTCTTTTCATAAGAGAAACCTCTCCATAATAAAAGTTCTTTTGTGACTTCTTTACTTTTTTGGCAAGCCAATCAATAGTTACATTCCTCTCTCTCCATACATGATTAAGCTTACCTTACAACTTTTGTAACAATCCTTTCACTCAAATAGTATCATTCCATTTATCCCATCTCATAGTTGATTTCGATAACCATTTTAAGAGTCCCTCTCAACAATTACATTTGAAATGTTGTAATACTAGCACATTTCCAATCCTTTTATAAATGTTGCACATTCAATGCACTCATTAGAAGTATAAGAGGAAGGAAAGCCAAAATGCCAAATCATTTATCTTTTTCATCCCCTAGCAAACCTCCCAAAACCCAACTGAAAAAATAAAAAACCTAAAACTCCAAGCCATCCACATTTAATTTAAAGAAACCTAATTTTGAACTAATCCAACCAACAAAATGTGAAACCTTTTTCTTTGGCATTTTAATCAAAGAAAAACAAATCTTCATCACCTCTAATTTGACTACTCTTAAGAGGATTAGCCCTTACAAGATTATAAAGATCTATAATATGGTTAACTAGAGTCCTAATATTCCTACATAAAATCTTATGTTTTCTATTATTTTTTTTATTTCAAATATGCCATAACGTGACACATGAAACAAAATTTCTAATATAATGTAATTATATATTAATACCATTTTAGTAACACAATATTTTAGCATGTGTTCCATAGAAGTAGTGATAGGAAAAAGGCTAATTCCAAAATGCAAAGCCACTAAATTCCATACCTCCATTACATAAGCATAAGAAAACATGAATTTTCAAATTAAAAAACATTATGCTAAAATATAAGTCACATAACATTACATCACAATGACATTGCATTTTGGATGATAATAAAGGTGCACAAGTCGATTTGAGAAACAAGATATGATAGTGAAGGAAAAGTAGACCAATAAAGCCAAGAGTGAGATGAGAGATAAAAAAAAGAAGGGCAAGAGGGTGGTAGGGGGTGATTAAATAAGATTTGACTAAAATGTTGACAAAATTATAAAACTAAAATATGTTGTACATTCTACTTTTTTTATAAAAAGGGTTCGATATGGATTTCAATGATTTAGTTTGATTCGATTCGGTTCAACTCCCTAAATCAAATTACAAACTTCTTAAACCCTCTAAGCCAAACTCTAAACTAAACTAAAAATATAAATGAATTGCATTTCATTTATATTTTTAGTTTGGTTTGATTCTTCCTTTAGTTTGATAAACAGTTGTTTAATTTGAAATATTTATTGAAATCAAGAAAATGCAGCACCTACACTTTTTCTTAATTACCAAAAAAACCAGGAAAAAAAAAATCCAAATGCTCCAGTGAACCATCCTAAACTGAATTCCTGCTCGGTTGACTCTTTTCAGATTTATATGGGGAACGGTTCCGGATAGATGGCCTAATAGGAAAGCGAATGGCAATATGGAAGGAAAACAACAAAGATATAGTTAATCGGACACAAAGAGGATTCCTCGTTGCCCGGTAATGGTGAACTTACAGTGATAATGGTGATGATGTGCCGTAATGGTAGTACTCACGGTTACAGTGCATGGAATTTTTAAGGTGAGAATAATGATTTTCTGCATACCAATTGTCTTTTCTTCTTTTCTCACGTTCTCTCTATTCATATCAGGAATTTTTAAGGTGATAATGAAAATTTTAAGGTGGTAATGACGATTTTCTGCACCAAATATGTCATTGATTTTAATAATATACAATTATGTGGAATAAAAATAAGTAAAGGATGAATATATATTTTATTATCAAATAACCTTTTAATAAAAAAAAAAACACTAAACACATCAAATATATGTATTTGGCTTTAACAATTAAGAGTGTTCAATGTTTATAGTTCCATTCGGTTGGGTTCAAACCCATAAAATTTAGTTCAAACGGCTTCTAATAACACCATATTTTATTTGATGATACTATAATTAGAGCTTTTAACAAAAAATAAATTATATTTAAATTGAAGAACCTTATATAAGAATTAAATCCACTTAATATTGTAATAAGGTAATATTGCATCTTAAGTAATACCCAAAGCACTCAAGTTTACTTGAGAGATGAGAGATGAAGATAAAGGAAAATAAGTAAATTATAAAAGTTGAGCATAAAATGAGATTACATAAAAATAAAAATAAAAATAAAAATAAAAGAGGTAAATAGGATCCAATGAAATGTCAATACAACTTTTAAAATGTTGCTTATTTTTTTAACTTCTAAATAATAATCTATTTGGTTCAAATTCAAGCATTCCAAAATGAACCACAAACCATTTGAACCCTCTTTCAATCGAAGTACTGGCCGAGTTGCAATATAAAATAACTGCATTCTGCAATTCCATCCGGTCCAATTTAGATGTATTTATGTCAAATATATAAAATAACATATCATCTAAACTATTATTGGGAGAAAATAATAATTTCTGATAGGTTATGAAAGGCTAAGGATTAAAATAGAAATAGATCCTGAGAGAATCATAAAAAAGCAACCAAATGCAATATTTCAAGGAAATGAAAGTTTTAGCAAAAGGGCTTTTATTTATTTGGCCCATTATGACAGGTTTCATCCATCGAAGTGAGGATGCAGAGAGGGGCTTTTGACATCAGCTTACGAGTGAAAATCTGAAACAGCATAGCTCTTCAACCGAATTGTACGTACTTCTTCACTAAATAATGTGGTTAAACCGTGACTAACTCAAAAGAAAACATGAGATTTCAGGTTACACACCTATATTTAATATTTAGGTTGAGGAGCAATCGCAGATCCTCTTGGTATGATTCCTCAATTAAGATACAAGAACTGAGTGCAAAGTTTGAATGGAATGAGAATGAACATTTAAGGAAAAAAATGAAAAATGGAAACCCTTCCACTCAAAACTTACATGAACCACAACCATTATGATACTAAGATCTGAAGACGGATAGGATAGAAAGACGCACCAGAAGTGTCATCATGCCCATTGTTTATTAGATAGCTAATGAAAAGAGAGATCTCGCTTACCCCCAACAAAGAGGGATCCTATTCCAAGTAAAAGAAAAGAATGAAGAGAAGGAGGGAACACAAGTTCTGCAATTAAACTCCAATGCAAAATTGGCCCTATGTACTGCTCTTATACATTTTATAGAAGATGCGTAATTACCTCTCAGCATGAGAACTAATTAGATTATCGTATCTATAAGTTTACATGTCATAGATGATAGTTAAAATTTTATGTAAAAACATATTTTGCCAATAATTATCATATATGGATGTAAAATTAATTGTAATCATATGCAAACAATTTACGTAGACTCTTCTAAATGTCAAAACTCTTTCAGACTGCCACTAACCTGGAAAAGAAAGACTTCATATAGATATACGTGCAGGGCTCACTTTGCAAACCTCTGCATTGAATCCGCAATCCATGAGAAGCAATATCCATGCTTCTTGTTGTTCAGAGAGTCGATCCTTTGGACCTTTTACTTCAACAAGCTTCGCTTCACCCTTGTATTCACCGTGGAATCGCCAGAGCAATAGATCCGGCATTCCACTTGACCAGCTCTTGTAATCTTGAGCAAGAAGACGACAAAGAGAGGCCAGACAAGAGCCACCAACACATGTTACAGCAGCCCGAAGCTCAGCAAGTGAATGTCGGTCCCAGCTAACTCCCCTACAGGAAGTTCCATAATGTGATTCCCATGATGTGATAAGAATCTCCTCTGCCATACCATCTTGAACTTTTTCCAGATGAGATTCTATAAGGTTTTTTCTTGTATGATAAAAGCTATCAGTCTCCAAATCCAATGGATATGACTACAATAAAAAGTTGATAATCAAATGGTTAGATAAGGACACCAAGAAAACACAAGGGTGGAATGTTTTGACAATTCGTGAGCCATGTTTACTCATAAGATGTCAGATAGATCAGCATGATGACACAGCCACTATATTCAAGGAGACACTGAAGAACTATAGAATTCAGCTAAATCCATTGTAAAAATGGAACATAGCCATTAAGCAGTACAACCTTGAAAAAAAGAGTGAACAAAATGCAGCTCAGTTTGCAACCCCCTCCCACTTTAAATGTTTAAGGAGCTGAAACAAACCAAACCAAACCACTTTAAAATGGTTTGGTTCTTGTTGACTTCAATTCAAACCACATTTATTTTCTTTTCTTTTTTTTTTTTACCATATCTTTTAGGATTATATTTTGACAAATCTCACCTTCGCATTAAATTGACTTTTTACTTCACCATCATGCTCTATTTTAAAGAAAAGCAAGTGCTTTTTACCCATTGGCTGACCGACTACACATCAGAAAATATAAAATTTTAGAGCTTTTAAGATTCAAATAATTCAGATTCCATAACAATAAAGTACAATAAGTTAACAAAAATAAAATTAATAATACAAAAGGTATAACGGAGACTCTTCCACATAAGTTAGAATTTTTTTTCTAAGAAATACGGTTCAGTTCAGCTTAAAGTGATCCAATTCACAGGATTACTGACCAAACCATTTCAAACTGTTTGGGGGTTCAAACTCAACCGCATTGAAAAAGAACCACATTTTATGATTTGGATTGGTCCACTTTGGTCTCATTTCAGTAAACAAATACTCGAAAAAGAGAGAGACAATTGATTTCACTCTGCTTCATGTCTTTGCTGGTATCTATAATGGGGTGTTCTCCTACACTTCCAGTACACTAAACAACAGTTCATTTATGAGCTACCTTGAGCTTGAAAGAAGAAAAATCCAGCATATGATCTTCTTGTAACTGTAGAAACTAGATACACATGGCAATTGCCACTGCTACCCATAGTATAGACAGCTTTTTACCATCCCAAAGAAAAAAAAAAAAAAAAAAGGAATGAAAGAAAGAAAGAAAAAGGACATTCCAAGTGTTTCAATGTGGGTATAGGAGCTCACTTAAAGATGTTTCTCTATTCATCAGATATTAGAAACATATTCTGGTTACTTAACTCTTGCAGCATCTGGTTTTCAACCGTTAATACATCAAAGAATCAAAGCTACCATCACAACCAGGAACCAAATTGGATTCATTGAACATTAATGTGTGTTTTAAGAGCTGCACCCATACAATTCACAGCACAGTACCTGAAATTTGCTTCGGAAGACATTTGGTACGTCAGAGAACATAACTTCCCACATGATAAGTGCAAAGATGGTCAACCAGATACCACTCTCTGTGTGCACTCCATGCCATCTGCCTCCTTCACTAGCATAGTACTGTAGTGCCAGCTGCTCTACTCCACATTGCTCTCCATCCTCTCCATAAAACCTGCTTTTTTTCCCCATTTCACGGTTTAAAGGTCTTCCCTGGACGTGAACCTAATTTATCATCATCAAAACCACATCAAGCGCATTGAAAGTTCTATGCTGCAACATGAAACATCAAAGCAGGTAACCTCTATGGGTAATAATAGTGGCAGCAATCCTAGAGTTTTAACGGTGACAAGTCACTACTTATCTCATGGGAAAAAGTTTGCTTACCTCCAGAATTTTCTTTCTCAGATATGCTGGAAAGCTGGGAACTTTCCACCGCCTTGGCGGTTTTGCCAAGCGAATTATTCGCTTCTGCAGGGTCAATCTTGAACCAGCACGTACAAAGGGATCCAGAAGCCCATTTTCTGCAACTGAAAGGCTCTCATTGAGATGGCCTATGTGCTCCAGATCAACTGACAGCCTCACCGTCCAGTATCCTCTTCTTCGGTCATTAATGAAAAACTTCAAGAGTCTCTTAAGTAGCCTAATTGCATCAGCGTATCTGAACAGTAGCATACACCCAAAGTTAATATGACTATTTTTCTCAGTTAATATGAAAATGAACATTCGATAGCCAAAAACAAATGCAGTCATATTCCTTGTTCTAAGACAAGCATCAAGCATTTCCAACTAGGAAAGCAATCATGATACTTGATATTACATATAAAATTTCTCACATTTACAAGATTAATTATAAGGGAGACACACACAACAGGTGTAGGATCAATTAAACCAACATACTAACACATTAGACACACACAACAGGTGTAGGATCAATTAAACCAACATTACTAACACATTAGACACACACAACAGGTGTATGTATGATTTACCAACAGATGTAGGATCAATTTAGGAAAGATTGTAAATTCTTTTCAAATTTCAAAAATTTTATTAGATGATCACATTTGAGCACATAAATCATAATTATGCCAAAACTGATTTTAGGGGGAACATTTCACGTTGATTCTTGTGTCGTTCAGAATTTCTTTAGTAATTAGCCAATTTAGAATTTGTCTTATTATATTATATTTCTGTCTATTGATCCAGTGTTTAGGATTAGTGTGTGTGTGTGTATACCTACCATCTTATTCTACCTACAAGCACAAATAAGATGAAAACCAAATAAAGAAGACGATAGGCACAACATGTGAATGGTAAATTTCATTAACAAAACATGACTTCACCCATGCGATGAAAAAAAAAAGGAAAAACAAGACAAAAGGGCTGCTCTCAATATGCCTCTAAGCCTCATTTCAAGCACTTACTTAGAGGAGATTCCAAGGAAAAGTGCTTTATTCTATAACCTCAAATAGATTCAACTAACGTTTCCATTATGCATATTTTTCCTTCTGCCAAGTAGCAAAGTTAATTTGATAAATCATACAGTTTCTCAGCTTAGGTTCACAATTAGCTATCAGTTGCTTTCCATATTAATTAGTGCATCCACTTATTATTTGCATTGCATCCATCTGCAGCAAATAAAATCCTAATGAATGAGAATATTAAAAGAGGAACTTCAATTAATTAATTGTAACTGTTTTGTAGGTTCACCGTACCTCCTTTCTCGCTCTAGAAAGGAAATTCCTAACAGAAGCACTTTGGAGTAGACCCATGAAGCCGTAAAGCATGAAAAAAATGAAGCGGCAGTACACAATGTTGAAGATTGAGACACTTTTGCAGATTGAACATTTAGACGAGAATCAGCTATCATCATGCATTTTAACACGTTATCCTTATTATTTTCATCAAGGGACTCATCTATCCACTGTGCCACTTCAATTGCCTGTGAGACGTGTTCATGTCAAAAATGTAACAAAAAAGAGATACGAGTAAAACTATATCAAGATCAATATCCACCTCTTCATAGGCAAGCAAGTCATCTTGACTGGCAAAGATTTGATCTGAAATTATACAGGTGTATGCCGGATATTTGATAATGCCCAGATCGACTAATAGGAATGCAGATAGATTCTGCTCACCATTTAGAAAGAAAAGCCTCTGAACACATGTTTAAACAAGAAACCTTTAGATCTATGAGTGATCATTGCTAGAACATATCTTGATCATAAGATACATGAAAGCACCTCAGCACGCCAAAAAAGGGATTCAGCTTTTGGGGATATTCTGACGCACACCCCAGATCTATTAAAAATCAGACTTGATAGCAAGGGGCTGCATATTGAAAAATAAAACATGTAATTAAAGAAATCTCTTCAACTAGGAAAAGAATAATTTACCAAATCACAATTAGTAGGGTTCTTTAACTGTTATACCATGATCCATCCTCAAATAAAGATAGAAGAGGCACAATAAGATCGTTTTTTCTTGATCCATGACTGTTATTCTGAAGCATCAAAGAAAGGCATGCAAGAAAAGGACTCAAATTAGATATATGAAATGCTTATGCTAGACCAAGGTAAATGCTTTATAGGTCATGGTTGAAGGACACCTCATGTCGGGATGTGTTTGCGACAATAAAACATTGTGTGCTCAAGAAAGCAATTTTCCATATCATACTTCAAGTTTGCGTGTGTTCTCATTTTCAATTAGGGACTAAGAAAGTTTCCTTCAATGATGTTACAGCAATGCCACAGTTTCATTAATACAATTCAACCTTATTCTTATGTTACTTAAATTTTAATGTCCTCTATTTATTTAAGTTTAATCCACACCAAACAAAACACTCATGTAATTTTTTTAAATATAAAAGAACATATATTTGATATTGAATAAAAGTGTAAAAAAGTTTTGAATTGATCAACGAAAACTTCACAATGAACCAAATTTATTCAAAAAACACTTGCTTTGGTCTCAACATTGCATGAATGAAACCATCCATTAACAAAATTTGGAAATGGTTTTGTTGTAGTAAAACCTCTAATGGAAAAGGGAATGCAACTGGAGTGGAGTTTTGGTGTAAGTAGGGCATATATGCAGTTACTGAAGCTTAAACAACTTAATTTCCTCAGAAGTTAGAAAGAATTAACTGATAAAAGGTAAATTAAGGATGGAATAAGGGCAGAAACGGCTACAAAATCTTCTGCCACTCATAAGTTAATATTGAATTCCTCCCTAGCCTATATCCTAAAGAGAGATTATGCAATGACAATAAAATGAAACTGTTAAAGTAATTAACAGCATATTTAGCTTTAGTCCTTCAATTGTTACCAAAATTTGATTCATTCTCATGAATAAAGAACCTCAAAGAGTTAACAGAAGTATAAAATATTAAAGAATAAAAAGTAAATGAAAGAAATCAAAACCATAGAAATGGGTGAAATAGGTGGGCAAAGAATCTACCTATGTCATTGCATAATTTCTTTATGATGGTGAGCATCTTCTGATGGATTGTGGGAGTCAGTTGTAAGACTAATAAATCAACAAGAATTTAACATATGCATTCGACTGGTTAAATAATATATAATTGTTTTTCAGTTGCACTCCTAGTTTCCTGAAAGAAGGATGACAAGAGGAACAATACACCTTTCAAAGTTATCTGTAGGCCTTTACTGGAAAATTGAGAATGCACTTCAAAATTCCACAGTACAAGATAGTAGGAGCAAGCAGGAATGGATAATTAAGAGATCAGCTACTGCCTGACAAACTGTCTATATCCTTATGTTCATATACAAAAAGATTTGCTTTCAAAATGAACTTCTCCTAATAAATGTTTGGCCCGTATCTGTCCACACAGTAGTTCTCTCAATGTGTGGTCATCAAAAGCCATTTTAATTTAGGAGCAACAACTATGCATGCAACCACTTTAGAAGCATCCAATCCAAAGAGCTCCATTCACATGAACCAGATGAACATGAAACCAATTAATAGATTGTAAAGTACCCATACTTGTATTTAAAAGTGCCATTCTATGGTGAAGGTGAACAGTGCTAAAGCATAAAAACAACAAAATATCAAGACTGCAAGCAACAGAATAAGTTGTATCATTCATAATAGACTGTCCAAAATAAATATAGAGCTAGGATTCAGTAAACAACCCAAATAGAATCTTGATAGATTTGAATGTGGCATTATGTTGAAATCTGGAAGATGTATTATGCAAGGTCAAACACCTTTAGATATCTATTCAACTCAGCATGATTATGCTGAGCCAGTCTAGGCAAATAGAGCAATGACACTACCTGCTAAACATAATTAACCTACTGCACATTTCTATAGCACCTCTTTCTTCTTCTGAAAACTTCAACAGATGTTTGGAAATGGAATTATCATCAAAAAGGATGATCATCGCTAGCAATATAAAGAAGCATATATTACTATTACTTGAAAATCCTCAGATGAGGTTTGTTTTTATCCAAAGCATCCTTAACAGAAATGAGCCTAACTCAGGAAAAAATCAAGAGAATACAACCTTCATGGCTATGGACCATATATCTTGTAGCTCATGTACTGTGAGAATCCTCAAAAGACCCATTAGGTCATCAACATTGAGGCCTCGTGCATGGTCAAATGAAATTATGTATCCTGCTCCTGTATTTTGACAAGAAAACAACAATATCTACTTAAAATCCCTTTAAGTTAAGCAAAGATAGCTCTAGCATTGACTAACCTGTAAGAATTTTGACTGCCATTAGAACATCAGATATTTCTGGATATGAAATATTAGAAACCCGAAACCATGGCCCTGAAATACATTTACTTCAAATTAATTGGCTTTTCAATCTCAGATAATATGTTCATCAGTGGACTGTGCAGCAAATGCAGATACTCACCCTTTACATTTAATTAAGAAAATGATTGGCTTGAGCCTCTCATAAGCGGAATTATCTATCATCTTCAGCTTTTTTTACCACAACATACTGAAAAATTCAAGATGAGAAAAAAAATGTTGCAACGGATGTACATATACTACTATACCAGATATTTACATATGGATGTAAGGAAATGTTTAGACAGAACTGAATTCTATCCCAGTGTAACTGGTCTACAAGGTGCAAATGGAAGTAGATACTTTGAATAAGCAATTATTAGGTGGCAACTTGAACTGGATATACTGCAAAGTGCAAAATAAGGTGGAATACCTTTCCTCATATAAAGCCGGATGAAAAGCCTCTGACCATCGTTTGGAAGTGCCATGAAAGATTCTGCCAATAGATAACTATTCAGATAATCTTAACTAAGCATATGGAAGACAGCAGAATCAGATATGCCCATCACTAGAAAAGATACCAAGGAATGTTCTTTCATCATCAGTAAGAAGATGGTGGCTGCTCTTCAAAACCTCCTGTAAGATTATGCAAAAATTCCGCTGATATTTAGCAAGATTTGGTGGATTTTTCTTAAAGGACTGAGCTTCTTGCAGAGCATTCCTCCAACAAGATCTAATACTCCTGATGTCATCAAATTCTTTTTCACAGTTGCTAAGTGTCTCGTTGCAGCTAATCTGAATAGGAACTGCATCAAGATTATGATCTGGAACAGAAGATATGGTTCCCTGCAATACAAATACAGTAGAACAAAAAGAAAGTAAACACCAGGTCCCCAGCCCATTCATTTTTCCCATCAACATGTAGGTTGTAGACATACTTATGCCATCATAAGCAACTTTTAGCAAGAGATTCCCGCTGCAAGCTGAGGGAAACATGACTGTTCTAAGTTGAACAATGTCAATCTACTTCATAAAAATCCAGTGCTTCAGAAACACCAGCGGTATAATACTGGAAGAGAGTGAGAAGGAAGTATTCCTGTCATACCATTGATTTTATCACCCATTGGAAGCATTCATTTCTTGGATCAACTGATGCTATCTAATTTTTTAACTCACTATTGAAGCTTTATTTACTTATGAAAAGCAGCACATCTTGAGAGGGAAGAGACGAAAACAGAAACTGAACTACTGAAAGAGTAGCTCACCTCAAAGTTCAAGCCATGATTCCCAATGAGGGGAGATATAAACTGAGCCAAACCACGAGGGAGGTAACCAAGGACTACAGTGCATCCTGAATCTTCAGACAGAACCTAAACCAAGAAAACTGTAAAAGTTTTCTTTAATTTAAACTAAAGATACAGAGGTTACACATGAAATGCCAAAAAAAGTTACCTTGATGGCATTAGGATCCTTCAGATTGTCTGGTTCTCTCATAAGAGAGATTGCCATTCCTTGTTTTAAATCCTTTGCATCACTGAACTTACGGCCAATGATGAAGGTCTCAAGAGTTAGTTTGCACATGTCCTCCTCATGCACATCCCCATTATCATGAGGAGATTCATTTTTTAAGGACACATGCTGACTTTCATTTTCATCAACTTCCGCTTGTTCTTGAGCTAAAACCCTTGAAGGACTGGTCAAAGATTGAGTATGATTTTCTCTTGAGATTGATTGCTCTACACCATCTGAATGAACCAAAATTTTTGACTTTGGAGTAAAATTCAACTGTAGAAGAGTACGCTGTGTCAATTTCCTCTTTGTTCCTCTCGATAAGCATGCATCTGAACATCATCCAATTAAAATCTCTGAGCATCTAACTATCCAAGGAGGGTGTTGAGAGGAGTGATAAAGTAGACAATTGGAACATTTTTACAACTGATGAACTATACTCTCTTTCAAAATGCCAATCGCATTAAAAACCCACACCCACAAAACCGAGCATTACCTCCGAAAAAACAATGTGATAACTCCACATTCCATGTTGCGTGCCAGTGAAACAAATATGATCACTTGTAAAATGCACTTAAAAGAGAGAAAAGTTACAAAATGCAATCGGTTAGTATGTTTGATGATTCATACAGTATATCAGCTTAATTGGATACCGATATTATCGTGCTTCATGACTATATGTTGGGGGTATTTATCAAAGCACTTTCTTATTCCCATTCGATGATCCCAAATGTCCTATCAATATGTTTGAAAAAGTATAAATGGATATTTTCTTCATACAGGGAAAATATGCAACTGGCGAGACACAACAGGGAAGTTTCATTCTTTATCCTCACATGTTTCGTATTGATACTCTTTTCTTTTTTTTTAACTTTTTTTTTTTTTCCTTTAGCCAAAAATCGGTAGGTTTTCGAAATCCATACCGAGATGAGAATTGATCAGATAATCATCGCCGCTAACACGATCTCTGCAGACCGGACAACTCACCCAATCCAATTTTGCACCATTCTCATCAGAATCACCACCGTCTCCAGAAACTTCCTCCGCTTTACACTCCAGCGATCCTTCTCCTCCGTTCTCCGACTCCACACAGCTCTGCAAGTAGACAAAGGATTCTTACTTTAGGCTGCAAAATATGAAAGCAATAACAATAATAATATGATTAAAGTGAAATATGATGAGATTGCTATGGCAGTAAAGAAAAGGTGAATACATTGGGTAATGGAGGAAAGGAGAGAAGAGTGTCGCGATTGGGAAGAAAACGACGGCGTTTTCCGACCAACCAGATTAAGCTTTCCCTTCCTTTCAACATCCAAACCCTGAGTGAGAGACCCCAGAGAGAGAGAGAGAGACGGCGAATCTAGAAAGAGGAAAATGGAGGGAGATTTTAATCAAATGGGATTTCGCGGGGTTGACGTCTTTTCACATATTCACTTTTTTAATGTTTGTTCCATTAACGAGGGTAATTGGATTAGTTAAAATACTGCTTTAAAAACTAAATATTTTAGTTTACAAATTCAATTGCACATTCGTCTCAATTTGAAATTCCATTTCCTCTTTATTTTTTCTTATAACATGCACTTAATTTTTTTTTATAGACAATTCCATAAAAATTTCAAATTCTTTATTTAATCAATAAATCACGATTCCGCACCGCTACTACTATCATCGTTGTCATTGCCGCCACCGCCACCATTATAACTATTGACACTACCATTACCAACCACTATTGTTACCACTGTTATCGTAGCAATTGATACTACTATTGCTGTTACTACTATTACCGTTACTATTATTGCCTTCGATCACCATAGCCACCATCACTATTATTACTACCATTATCGTAACCATTACTGCTATCGTCATCACTAACCACTAACCATTATTGTCACTGCCGCTGCCACCGTCATCGCCATCGCCACTACCCCCACTATCATTCATCGTAACCATTATACCATCAATCATTGCTACCGTTATGGCTACTGCCGCCGCTATCACCTATTACTTTACAATTAATTGAGAAAAAAATGGATCGACTATAATTTAGTTAGTAGTAATATTACATATTTATTCTTAAATTACTTATAAATCAAACTAAAAAAATAATATGTATTATATTCTTATTCCATTCTTTATGTGATTCCAATTCAATTCTCTTTCATTCTATTCTACGAAGATAATGAGCCATCAAAATCACTAAAAACATATCTTATGCACAAGTGTTTATTTAAAATGTAGTTTTATTAGTAAAAATAATAATTTTACTGAAAAGATTAGTATAATTAATATATTTAAATTGTTAAATATAATGTATCAAAGGTTTATGTTAGTATTATTGGATGATTTACCATAAAATGATGCATTATTCAAAAAGAATTATGATTTTCTAAAACATATGGATAAAATAAAACATTTCAATGCAAAGAGTTGTGTTTTGCATTAAATTGTATAGATATGGCAACTATTTAAAAGGATACAACTTTACTTACATAAAAGCAGGCATCTCTTGAATAGAAAAACTTCTAGAATTACATACATATGGTATATGTATGTATGTATATATAAGAAATAGATAACATGTGTCAAATGATCAAAGTGGCATCAATGTCTTTTTTTAATTATTATTTTTACTGTACTTATGAACCTTGAGAAAAATCAATATTTAAGATGTATGCATTTAAATTTAGAGCTTCCAAAATCGTTCTCTATTTTGGCTCAAAACTTGTGAAGTGCTCACAAAAGTTAGATAAACTGATTCCATAAACTTTCATTTCCATAATAGATTAATTAAATATTATTATCACTATAACCATAAGTTTAGCGATATAATTCTTTATTTATCAACGAATTGAAATTTGAGTAGTAGAAGTGAGAAATTAGAGATCATTAGACAAGCTCTACTATCGATATAAGTACAAAAGTGGGAACATATCTCAATGGATTTTGTAGTTATACTGCCAAAGACAGCCAAGAAGGGGTGATAAGAATCAACTCCCTAAACCAATGTACGAAGCTAAGCTAAAGGACTTTAAGGGCTCACACGGAAAATACTATCTTTAAGTTATAGTCGAAATTAGGACTCCTATTCTTAAAAAACGGCATATGGAAAACTCATTCTGTATATAAGATTGTGAATATGCCTTTTCGGAAAGGTACAAGTTAGGTACTTAACCAAAAAGGGCCTTTAGTAGTAAATAACTTGCATAGAATGTGTTCATGTGTTCATTTTAATACAAAAAGGAAGGCACACATCCTAAAAGCGCTTTCCTTGTAAGTCACATATAAAAAATAAAAAATAAAAAATAAAAAATAAAAAGAAATCCCATATACAATAAAATCATATTGAAGTTGGAACAAAACCTCGCACTCTCTTCTAGCATCAAGTATTCCAATATACACCTCGTCCAAGCTACCTTCTTTCAATTGTTTTTTTTTTTTTTTTTTTTGCCAAATCTTGCTGAAAATTAAAGGTACATGCTCTTTATCTCATTTTATCTCTATAATTACTTGCAATTTTCACAAATTTGATGTAATTTGAGAAACCCTAGTATGGAAACAAATTTGTTCACAATGATCATTTTTTGTCAATTTAATTGTAGATCATGTGTTTATACGTTAATGTTATAACATATATTTACATGATTATGTAGTTTGTTGTATAGTGAGTTAAATTGTAATTGTAGTGTTTATTCAAGTGCAATGCATAATGTATACCACATGTTCGATGAAATACTTATGAGAGTTTGTTTGCAATGAAAGCATAGGTAATGGCATATGAAAAAGATCCATGATGTATGATGCACGCTAGGCTGATCATATATTACTTATGTTATGGATAGGTTGAAAGCGATGATTTTGGTTAAATTCATGGTTTATGCTTATGGTAGTATTTTTATAAGAAGTTTGAGGCTGGAGCTAGAGATATAAATTGTAAATGTTTTGCTTGAATTTATGATATGAAATGAACTTTAGAGTTGGCAATGTCAATAAGAGATGGGATTTTGGTTTTTTCATCAGATTCATGTTCAAGTGTATTGTTGTAATGTTACTTTATACTATATTTTTCATCGTTTGCTACACTTACTGAATATTGTATTGTAGGTTCTTACAAAGAAAGAACTTTTCAGAAAGGCACCTTTTTCTATTAAAAGTGTCTTCCTCTTTGTGTAAAAATACTTAAAGGTACCTTCTTCTTTACATAAAAATATAAGAAAGGTGTTTTCTCTTTTGTAGTAAAATACAAATAAAGCAGCTTTCTGAAAGGCTCATTTATATGGCACAGGAGACTAGGCTGATCAATTTCCAAGCTTCGAGCTACATTAACGACTAGCTCATGCATTCTCTATGTGTTGAGGACTTATTTGGAAGCTTTACGTATATAGGACCTATTTATGAGCTCTTCTCGGACAGATATGTTTAGCTTAAATGCCCTACCTGGCTCGGCTATGTCTGTTCAGCTTGGCATCATCTGCTCGGCCTATACAACCCTATTCGTTTTAGTACATTGGCTCAATTAGATTTTCTGGTATATCCAAATCGAGTCTTCAAGGTCTTTAGTGGCTCATCAACTATTCACCTCGAATATCTCATTAGTTTACTTATTTTCATATTATTTAAACTTTTTATTTTTTGTATTATTTCTAAATTACACTCGTTTTTTTTTGCATTTACGAAAATCCACCAGGGCATCCTTTTAACCCTTTTATTTACATTTTGCTACTATATATAAATAGAACACTTATATAAGGTTTTAGGGAGATTTTTACATTAATGAAAAACTTTTAAGTTTTTTCTCTTGGAAAACTTTTTTCTATCCGCTCTTATCAATCTTTTTAGCAAGGATTGTGGTGAGCAACCCTAAACCTTGTATTTATGCGTTATATCGAGTACTAGCTTAGGTTCATGTGTGATTTTACTGTGCGTCATATCTATAGAGTTAGTGTACAGGATTACTAAACCATCGACTTCCATTTATTTTTCGGACCATCTCGTAGTTTGGATCCATCCTTTGGTTATGCATGATATCAAGTTTGTATGTTTATCCACAAATTTGTATTATCTTAGTATCAGAGTTCTAAGATTTCATCTCTTAGGCCTTCTTGAAGAATTTTTAGTAAAATACTGTTCTAAATGTAAAGAAGAAGAAAGTATAATAAGTAAGCAATTTGACATTTAGGGTTTAATCTTTTGTCATATGAGTTGGATATTATTTTAAGAGCGAGTTTAACTTTTATATCGAGTCTTAAATATTGTATGTTTAACATCCTTCCTTATCATTAATTATTACTATTATTATCATGGAACTATTTGGGATTAGGAAAGCTATCGTTCGCAAAACCCATAAGTAGCCTAACCTAGTATTTGAAAGTCGGTTTTTGATTATTTAGCCACAGTTGCTTTCTGGGGTTTTTTGAACCAGAAGACACAACTGAAGAGGAACACTCAACCTTGATTGCAGTGGGTGTCCGATTTCTTGCAATATCGGCTTCTATTTCCGATTTGGGTGTTTGATTGTGGATCAAAGGCACTTGTTTGGGATTCGTGTAGCTGCAGTAAGTGGTATTTAGAGCTTAAAAGACCAAAAGTTGTGCAATCCTGAGTTTCTGGGTCCACTTGTGATGACTGCTGGAGCTTGTATCAGTAGTGGTTGTTCAGTATCGAACAAGTGGGAACAATAGGAAGGATTTGTTGTACTCAAGTCTAGTGTAGTGTTAAGTGCTTAAGGAAACTGCAGCAGTGACCATTAATACATGAAATCTGTGATTATCAAACTTGATTGAGCAGATTGTGAGTGAACCAAGAAAGTGTTGTTCAATTCGTGGGTCTTAGTGCAGTGTTACTCAAGCCGTAAGTGGTTGTGTTGCCTATTGCGTACGGAAGAATAGTTGAACAGAGGATGTGGCAATGCTGCTATCTTGTACCGTAGGCGACGATCAGCGGTGTTGTGCGTGGCTAGTGCTGTAATTTATCAGGATTTAGGTAGCTGTGTGTGGGAGGGTTTAAGACTTGCTGAGCTTCAGGGATTTCCAATCCGAGCTGTTTGCTGTAGTTTATGTCGTGCTCAATTGCCAAACTGAAATCAAAGTACCCAATCTGTTGCAGTCCGTTCCGAGCTGATCCTAGTACCGAGCAGATTGCTAAAGTGTATCGAACCAAGTTAGATGAGCTGAGATTGTGCTGAGCTGTTGCAATTCAAAAAATTGCTGAACCGACTTTGTTTTCGAGCTGTTTTAATTCACAAACTGCCGAACTGAACTCTACATCTGAGCTGAGTGCACCATGCCGATCCGAACTGAACTAGTGACTCCTAGTTGCTACGATCCGATGTGCTGAGCTACTTCTTGGTTGACAGAGATCTACGTCGAACCACGCAATAACCGACCTGAAGTATTGTGATTTTATACCATTGCCGAGCCGAACTGAGCAGTGAAGCTCTCTTCAAATTTCCAAGCTGATTTCAACACACAATTCCAAGCTGTATTGGTGCCGAAGGAACCGAACTGTACTACTGCATATTAGCCGAACTGATCTAAGTAAGGTGCAGTGCCGAACCAACTGCTAATTACGTAAGCGACGAACTGAAGAGCCACGTTGCCGAACTGCCGAGCTGTCTAAGTACTCTACCCGAGCTTCTTGTGTACGTCTAGCTACGTTTATCCAATTATGTATCGGAGTAAGCTTTGCCGAGCTAAATGCATTTCCGAGCTGCTGTAGTTAACAAACTGCTGAGGTGAAATTCGGCCGAGGTGGTGTTGTCCTGCCTTCAGAACTAAGCCAAGTTGCTGCTGTTCCTCTTTGAGCTGCTTATCTGTGTATCCGAGCCGAAGTGTTTGTCTTGCCGAGCAACAGTCGATTACTATTTGTTGTGCACATCTGAAACTGAGCTGACGAAGTGTGAATTCAAGCTATTAAATAATTTGCCGAGCCAATTGAAGTACGAGACCAAGCTGACATCCTAAGATTACCATGCTTATGTCCGAGCTTGATATTGGTGAACCGAGCTAAATTGATTAGGGAAGTTAAGAACTGAGGTGAACTAAAGTACAGATTCGAGCTTAAGTTTTTTCCAATTTCCAAGCTAACTTGGTCGGCGTAGCGATTAAGTGTATTGTTGAGGGTGTCCGTGAACTCCAACTGTGATGTGTGCGTGCTGTAACTCTGTACAGCTGGTAGGAATCCGTGCTCTCTTGATCGTTACCCGAGCTGAATTTCTCAGGAGTTCATATCTGAACTGCTATTAATTATCTGAGCTGCTTGGCTGTCCGAACTACTTCAAGGTGCTGAAGAGTGGTGTTGTATGCCGAAGCCAATTTCCAAGCTATCGCGTGCATCTACACTACCAAACTATCGTACTCTAAAGAAATTCTGAGCTGTGTTATTTAAAAGTTCCCGAGCTCCTTTGTGAGAATTTATCCAAGGTGTTCAACTCGAGAATCGTAGAGCGTGAAGCATTACCGAGCAGAGGAATTCACATTGTCTGTTACTGTCCATATCAAAAGTTACGAAGCCAAGTTGTAAGATCCAAATTGCTTGAATTTGCTGTCGCACTAAGATAATTCCAAAGTTACCGAGCTGCAAGTTTCAATTGAAGTGTGTAACGAAGCAATTTCCGATCTGTTGTGTTGCAAGCCGCTCTGTAAACATGTGCAGTCAATTACCGAGCTATCATACATAGTGACGTATTGAAGTGCACTGGAGTGAGCTGTCCTGTACGTGTGTGGAGAAATTGTGCGAGCATCTTCGAGTTGTAGTCAACAAGGCGGATTGTTCTAGTAAATTTGCATGCTGAGCTGTCGCGTTGCTTGTTCCAAGCGGGTGTCAATTGCTGAGCTTTCAGACCAGTGTGTGTGCCTTCAAGTTTGTGGTCAGCATTTACAGAAACTTCTTCTACCGAGTTATTAAATTACTATCTGAATTGTTGCTCTTGTGCTTCAGTGCATGTGAACTGAGCTGCAAAGTGCCGACCATTGTCCTTTTCAAAGAATTGCAGCTGCTATCTACATTAACAAAGTTGCCGAGCTGGTCCTATTCTTTTTGCACGTGATGTTATTGATTATGCCAAGTGTATTATTGTGACGTGGACCAACTGTACCGAACTGTCCTTCTTCCCAAGGTTGGCAAACTATTGTGAGCTGCTGGGGTTTAAAGTATCTTGTTCTTGATTTTATTTAAACATTGTTGAATTGGAATTTGTTCAACATGACATCGAGAGCTCAAGATAGGCATTGTTATTCACGAAAATTGAGGATGAAAACTTATTATCAAGCCCCGAATCCTATTTCTTCTTGTGTGTTGGAACAATTAGAGAATATACTCACCGAGCTCAAGGAGATTAGGGATGAAGTAAGACAACAAAAGGACACTTAACTAGAAAATACTAAATAGGAGAGACTAAGAAAGGAAGTAAGAGTTGAAGATGAGAAAGAGCTTGATAAAGAAAAGCAAGATAAGTTGCAACTTAGCACACATGTTCCTGACGTGATTCTATTACCATTGACACTTGGTACTATTGATGAGCACGGGTATTACTATATTAGCCATCCACATGTCAGATTCTTTTATTTTGATCCATTGATGGGGTTGTATAGAGATAATGTGTGTTGTAGCAATATTATGCTTGTGAGACGTTATAGGTTATTTCTTGGTGTTTTACAAGGTCGTAGTGGTGGATATTTCTATTTGAATTGTGTTGCTAATATCCTTGGTGCTCTCACATTAGAAAAATTTGAAGTGTATAAATGGGAAGTGAAAGATTTGAGTTATGAGGAAGTAAAAGAGGTGAAAGCTATTGAGCATGAAGTTGTGAGACCAATAATGAGAGCGTGCGAAGCTTTACAGATTCTTGAGGTAGAAAAGGAGTATATGACCTTACATGTTCAAATTTCCCGAGCTCATGACATAAAGTTTAGGCCCAAAGTGTTATTCCCCTTGATTGATAGTTGTTGGGACTACCTAAGTGAAGTTGATCGAGCTCATGGTGAATGGAAAGAGCACTTGCTAATGATCACATTGGTGGAGGAGCTATAGTACTTTTTTGTGTTTATATTTTATTTCTGTAGGTTGCCATTTGATCTAAGTGGGATTTGGAGTTACCCCTTACTAAGTTTTGGGCCGAAACTTCTCTAAGGGGAGGGAATGATATGGCACAGGAGACCGGGCTGATCAATTTCCAAGCTTTGGGCTACGTTAGTGACTAGCTCATGCATTCTTTATGTACCGAAGGCTTATTTAGAAGCTCTACATATAGAGGACTTGTTGATGAGCTCTTCCCAAATAAATATGTTTAGCTTAAATGCACTGCTTAGCTTAGCCATGGTTGCTTGGCTCAACATCGTTTGCTCGGCCTAACTAGCCCTACTCATTTCAGTACATCAGCTCAGTTAAGTCAGTCAGATTTTTTAGTATATCTAGATCAGGTCTTTAGAGTCTTTAGTGGCTCATCGACTCTTCACCTTAGATATCTCATTAGTTTACTTATGTTAATATTATTTAGACTTCATATTTCTTGTATTATTTCTAAATTACTCTTCTGTTTATTTTTATATTTACGAGAATGCCACTAGAGCATTTTTTTAGCCCTTTTATTTACAATTTTGCCACTATGTATAAATAGAACACTTGTATAGGGTTTTAGGGAGATTTTTACATTAATAAAAAACCTTTAGGTCTTTTCTCTTGAAAAGCCCTTATCTACCCGCTCTTATCAATCCCTTTAGTAAGGATTATGGCAAACAACCCTAGGCATAGTATTCATGCGTCATATTGGGTACTAGCTTAGGTTTGTGTATGGTTCTACGGTGTATCATATCTGTAGAGCTAGTGTAGGGCATTGCTAAACTATCGACTTCTATTTATTTTTTAGACCATCTTGCGGCTTGAACCAATCCATTAATTATAGGTGATATTGAGTTCGCATGTTCATCTACAAATTCGTATCGCTCCTTCTTATTATTGTAAAAAAGGAAGGCGCCTTTACAGCCCTACAAACAAAGTAAGTTTTTCATTTGCCCCTTTTAAGAAATTTTTTTCCGAGTTCAAGTGCAATCCTTGTAAGCCTATATATTGGGATATAGTAAAATTTCATGGCATTCTTGTGTTCATAATGTTAAAGCCCTACATATAATGTTGAAGTTCACTATAGTTTTTTATTGTCAAACAAATATAAAGTCTTAGAGAATAGTCTAGATTTTGAAAAATACATTGCAAGCACCCCACATCAATTTTAAAGGTAACTAAGATAGGTATTTGCTAATAGTAGAATTTGCCTATAACAATAGTTATTTGATGATAATAAAGATGACACCATCTGAAGTATTGGATGAATGAAGGATAATTAATAAGTTTGGGTGATAAAGCAATAGAATTATTAGCATCATAGAGCTAATAGAACTATTATGCATGTAGGAGGAGAAGGCTTCTTGAGTTACTAATAGGAAATTATACAGCTTTAAGGATGTCTCCTACAACGGACATAGTATGCGTTTGGATCAAGGGTGAGCTAGGTTTAGGGTGTATTGAACCATTTGATGTATTGGCAAGAATTGTAGTATGGCTTATAAAGCAAAAAATTTGGTTTAGAAAGTAAAAAAGGCAAAAAAAAAAAAAAAAAAAGCAAATGGTGGATGATTAAGGTTTTCAAAGTAAGTAAGGAAATTATGGTAGTTACTAAGCACATTGGAGAATTGGGTTTGGTCCAAAGTGTCATGTGTTAGGTCTACACAGAGCATGATATTTCTAATAAGTACATGAGCCACTACCTTCAAAACTTACGGATGAGATTTGAATAACACCTTAATATTACGTTTAGAACGAGAAATAATTTAGAATGAAGTGGATAAGAGTGACTTAGAATGAAATTAAGATGGGAATGAAAAATTCACTCCTATATTTGGAAATACCTACGAAATGAATGGAATGTATATACAGTAGTATTTATTCAAAATATGTGTATATAGTAGTATTTATCCAAAATACCTTTAATTAGTAGATGCTATAATTATATTAAAGGTTAAATAAGTAATTTCAATTAACAAAAATTAATAAGGGCTATTGTCCCAAGGCATTTACCGATAGTGATTGGGTTATGCACATAGTAAGCTTGCAAAACAAGACACTATAAAAGGATGCCGAGGTATTGTTCAGTGTGGTCGCTCTGATACTTAAGTCAGCAATGAATTCTTGGAGAGCAAATGATACATAGAAGTAATATGCAAGCTTAATGCACAGAGTATAGAGAGCTTTATCATTATGTAGTAGGCCAATATTTATAATGGAGTAGCGCCGGCAGTTAAAGGACAATTAGCGAGAGAAATCCTTTCCCACAAGTAAGGGAGACTAGGGTTGCACTGTCGACGTAATGTGGACCATGACCAAGAATAGATAAGACCAGTCGCTAAATGGGTCCAAGCTTATCGAAAGCTTAAAAGAGTTGATAGGGAATGGCGTAGAAAAACAAATGACGAATGAAAAAGTAAGCAAAACCTACAAACAGCTTCGATGGATGTGACACACCAATGGGACTTCCGAGGACTCGTGGCACAACTCAATATAATGTACGAATTAGTTTGGTGAGGTTATTCGCCATCTTACCTTGCTTAAGGGATATGATAACAATGAAATGAGAGCAAATAAGCACAGTGTTTATTCATAGGAAGAATATCTAGTATATTAATGGTAATTTGTTAATGGCTTACAAATACATTTATACCTAATAAATTAGGGCAACTTACAAAAAGGGAAAAGACAAAAAAGGCATTTCTTAAGGAAGTAATGGACAAGGTACAAACAGGTAAAAATGAATATTCAAGGAAATTAATTATTGGTGTAACGAATTTTACACATGATTCTGTACACATGGCAATGCTGTATTGGTAATACCATTGGAAGATGTTGATAAAAAGTACAATTAGCTTACTTGTCTAAGTAGGGGCGGCTTTGTCAATCCAAAGTATGTCTTTCATCATCTTGGCAAAGGTGATGCTGAATAAGTGATTGGCAATGCATGAGTGAGAATGAAGATCGGTTGTTGTCTTAGCCTTTCGATTCTCGGCACACTATCTGTAAAAAATAGGCAGTCATTCAGCGCGGCATGCAGAACAGGTCAATAAGGAGATACTCAGCTTCAGCAAGAGTCGACTAGAGCAAGAGGATTTGTCTTGCCAATCCCTTTAGTCCTTAAGCTCGATTGTAGGTTAATGGCCCAGTAGCCGGATTCCTATCACAACGTATCCTACATATATCGAGAGTAAATGGTGACTTAGTCCCTTATCCTTATCTTATGACTTCTAGACATTAAAGGGTATCTTGGGCCCTATCACACCAGGCTTAGGGCTTAAGCTCGGGTTGGCAAACCCTAGAATATGAAGCGCATCAGATTTGAATTGGCCTAAGGGGCCTATGTCCAAAGAGTCTTATCAACACTTGCCCTACCCCCCTTCCCCCCGTAGTCTCGTTGTCGAGGTAAAGACAAGGAGAAGGGATATATTAGTTGCCTAGGCATATGGCTAGTCTGACTTAAACGAACTTGAGCTGGTGCTACAGTACCGACATAGCGAGGGTGTAGGTCCAGGATGGCAATAGGCTGAGACGGGAGTGTCCAAGGTAGTGAATACTCAAGCTAAAGATGTTCGAGGTGGGATGGACCAAGGTGGTCAGCAACTATGCCGAAGTGAAGTGCCGATGACTCGAGCAGGATGGGGCCTTGATTTAGGTATTAGAACATGATACCTTCGCATCTCATTAGGCAGGCGATTCAGGGCTACAAACTAATTTGGCCGAACATCGTTCGTCATGGGCTGAGCAAGCGCAATCGTACTGTGCCTCTATCATGTCGATCGGGTGAAAGTTAGAGGGATCATGGGAAAACTTCTTATGGAAGAAACTTTTTCAAATTCTAACCAAAGTATGCTCGTTTTTCTATGCATTTAATGTGATGTGATAGGTGTCCTGTCATTGCAAACTAGCGTACAGCTACATGCGTTTTGCCTTTTAAAGGGGACCGTCCGATCAAAACTCACTCTACGTATCTACCCATCAACATTTCAAGGGATTTGTTCTTATACAAATCTCGATGACTGCCTGTACAGTTTCTCTAAGGCTTAGGCTATAAATAGGGTCACAAAGAGAGACCACTTTTCTGTAATCACTTTATTCTACTATTGTGAATTCTACTTTCTTGCATTGCATCAAGTTTCTTTCGAAAGCTTTCCAACTCCTTTCTTCTTCATCACCTTTTGCAAACATGTCAGTGAACACAGGTGAGACGAATTGTGATTCATTACAGTGTAACCTTATTGATTCCGAATCAACAAGGAGTGATCCCCCCTCGAAAGGAGAGGACAGGGTCTCATCACTAGCACAACTTAACAAATCTACAAGGATGGTCATAGAAGTACTAGATAAGGCCAGGTTGATTAATGCCATCTTAAGGGATGTATATGTATACCCTTCCTTGCCTTCTCCTAAGGATTTGTTCAATGTGCATTGGATGGGCAAAGGGCCAAGCAGCCGAGTGAGTAAGAGCAAACATTCCGCCCCCAATTGGATTATAGGTAACTTTGTTGTTGAGATAATCCCTGGGTGGTCAATAAGGTTGCCGAGCAAGGATGAATAAGTGGTCCTACTATCGGGGAGGTACTTCATGGTGTTTGAGAAGTGCTTAGAGTTTAGACATTACCTCCCTCTAAGTTGCTTTGAGAAGGAATTCTTTAACCACCACTGGTGCAATCCAGTATAAGTCCCTCCCAATGGATGAAGAGTACTAAAAGCTTTCAAGGCGCTCTATAAGTACTTGGTGGTAAGAGCTACTTCTGAACTCTTTGATCATTTTTACATATAGAAGAGCTTCGGGGGGTATGGCCATGCCTCTAACCGTGTTCGGGAAAGAAGCTATATTATGGCCTTGTGGATTCAGTGAAGGGTTAATAGGATTAGTATGTAGTGGTCAAGTTGCCCAAGGAGGCAAACTTTTGTACATGGTGGACCGGGATGGTCCGAACTAGGAGTCAAGAGGGGCTTGGTCCTTATGATGCAAAAGTCGCCCAAGAGATCTAGGCCTTCATGATGCTTAAAGACGGCTAGGAGATAAATGCTGCAAAGACTGTGCAGAGATACTTCCGGTATTCGATCTCTGAGCTCTTCCCCAACATGAAGAAGGTTGTAGTGAAGAAATGGCTGAAGGTACAGGTTTGTTCTTTTTATGAATGCCTTCATCTGTCATGCTAGTGTAGGGGTGCTTCATTCGATGTCTCTGTAAAGTGGGGGCAACTTCCTTATCCATGTCGATCACGGGGGAGTTTGTGAATGGTAGTAGTAGTTTCTTTTATTCGCTCTGCTTCCTTATTTTCCTTACCTTTTCAATCTGTTTTTATAAGGGAAAATTTGGCCCCGAAGGTAGCCCGTCCTATTGTAGACGAGCTGATGAGCTGCCGACAGGCAAGGATGAAAGCTTCTAATCCCAAAAGCAAAGTGGTGCAGGCGAAGTCGGGGGTTAAGGAGACCAGCAGGGCATGATCAATAACTATTCCTGAGGGGATACTTGTTACGAATAGTGATCAAGAATAGATAAGGCTGATTATTGGATGAGCCCAAGATTGCAAAAAAACTCGAAAAGGGTTAATGGGGAAAGGTACAAAAGGGTAAAAATGATGAATTAAATAGTAAGCAAAAAACCATGAACAGCTTTAGGGGATATGATGCACTAAAGGAACTTCCGATGACTCATGGCACAATTTGATATGACACACGAATTGGTCCAATGAGGCTATTGGCCACTTAACCTTGCTTAAAGGAAAGGATAAAAGTGATGCCGAGAGTAAACAAGCAGTGTTTACGCAAGGGAGAACATACAAGTGTATTGAAGGTAATCTACCTCTTACAGCTATAAGTAAAAGGGTATTTATACTCGTAAGTTAGGGCAATTTGCCCAAAAGGGAAAAGATAAAAAGGATATTTTCTAAAGTAGTAATGTACATGATATAAAAGGGTAAAAAAGAATATATAAGGAAAACAATTATTGATGCTACAAATTCTACATATGATACTGTATACGTAGCAATATTACATTAGCAAGGTTGTTAGGAGATGCAGATAAAAAGTACGGATAGATGGGTTTGTCCGAGTAAGGATGGCTTAGTCAATCCGATCTCTCTCTCTCTCTTGGTTTCTCGGCAAGGAAGATGTTGAGTAATTGGTCGGCTCAGCGCTAGAGAGTAATCATCAACTTAGCATACCATAGAGCAACGAGCGGTCATATGGCACGACATTAAAGGTGACTCAGCAAGGAAGTACTTGGCTTCGGCAGGGGTTAGTGGAACAGGAAGATTCGTCGTGCCAGCCCTTCTAGTCCTCGGGCTCGGCTGCGGGTAAGAGGTTCGATAGCCTGATTCCCATCATTCTTTCTAAGTTATTTTGGATTTGGGATCCAATCCAAATAGTGTTCGCTTAGTTCTTCGTCAGGGTAATATGGACTAAGGTCGGCAATGTTGAAGGCGTTAAAAACCCCATTATCCCGAAGCAGTTCCAACCTGTAGGCATTGTCAATGATTTTCTGGAGGATTTTGAAAGGTCCTTCTACTCTTGCAGATAATTTGTTCTTCCTTTTGTTTGGGAATTGTTCCTTGCTGAGGTGTAGCTATACTAAGTCTCCCAGCTGAAATCGTTTGGTCGACCTACCTTTGGTCTTTTCTTGCATTTTTTTAGCAGCTTGGTCGATGTACCGAGTGATCTTGTCATAGATGTGCTGAAGAGATTGTGCTCTAGCTGAAGCGTTAGGGTCCTCTTGCGCAGGTACTGGTATAGGGGTGTGGTCGAGGGGCAATTCAGGATTAAATCTATAAAGCACCTCAAAGGGAGTCTGCTTAGTGGTGTTATATATGGTTCAGTTATAAGCGAACTCAACTACTAACAGGCAGACGTCTTAATTAGCCAAGTTTTTGCCTGTTGCAATTCAGAACAGTAACCCCAAAGTAAGATTAACCACCTCTATTTGGTTGTCAGTTTAGGGATGACATGAGGTACTAAAGAGTAATTTGGTTCTCAACCGACGCTATAGGGTTCTCTAGAAATGGCTCAAGAACTTTGGGTCTTTGTCGAAAACTACACTTATCGGCATGCCGTGTATCTGTACAATCTCTTGTAAGAAAAGAGAAGCAATAGCTGAAGCGTCATTAGTTTTGGTGCAAGGCACAAAATATGCCATCTTACTGAACTGATCCACAATAACCATTATAGAATCTTTGCCTTGGGCAGTTCACGATGGTTTGAGAACAAAGTCCATACTCAGTTTAGTCTATGGCCTCGTCGAAACAGGTAAGGCCATTGCTTTCCCTTGTTTAGCTCAATACTTGGCCATTTTGCACACAGCACAACTTTCAACAACTTGGTCACACATCTCTTCACATTTTCGGCCAAAAGAATCGACTATTTAATAGTTCACAGGTCCTCCTCTCTCTAAAGTGTCCGGAGAGTCCTCCACCGTGGGCTTCCTTAATTAATAATTCACGTAGGGAACAAGTCGACTTATACAGTTTCCCTCCTTAGAATAGATAGCCATTCTCCATATAATACTCATCTACTGTCCTTTTATCTATGCATTGCGAAATTATTGGTCTAAAGTGTAGATCCCTAAAGTACTGTTTGTAAGCCCCAAAGCTAAGCCAATTGACTGTAGGATTGAACTTAGAACATAAGTTTTGAACGATCGGTTAAAGAATCCGATTAAACCTCAAATTATAAACTATTGAGAGAAATATTAATAAAAATGATCTCGTAAACTTGAATTTAAGAAAATAAATAGTAAAATAGGAGACTATAAAATTTTCAAATTTTAAGCATAATAATTGCTAATTACTGAAAAGGCAAAAAGTGTAAGCTAATAACTAATAAATTACTAGAGATAGATTATATGTATACTAAAAATTTTAGAATAACTAAAATAATATTTAGAAATGTTCATGTGTACCCCACATGTATTTATGTGTAAATAAAAATACTCGAAATTACCTAAATTGGCCAAAAACTAAGTAAATAATTAAAGAAAATTATAAAATAATTATGGAAAAATCAGAAAAAATCAGAAGAGGATAAGATTAATCAAGATCAGGTCATGGCAGGTCCAAAGCTGCAAAAGAAAAATTAGCCAATAAAAATTTCACAACCTAAAAACCAAAAATTAAGGAAATTTGGCAAAGTCTTGTCAAGTTAATGCATAATAATTACAAAAAATCATCTATAAATAGCAAGAAAAATTCGAAAGCTCATTTGGACAGATACAAATCAGAGAAAATTAGAGAGAGCTGAAAATTGAGAGAAAAATTTGGTTTAGAAAAAACCGTGCAATTAGGGCTTTCAAAGGGAACCCACACCAGACGAGTAGCTGGAAGTGGACGGCCACCACCACCACACGGTGGTGACAGCGCCCACGCCGACCGACAAGGCCACGGCGGCCCACGGTGGCAGGAGCCACCCAAACCGGTGAGTCCAATTTTCAGTCCGATTCTTGTGTAATTTTTTAAAAATAGTAAATATTATTAGAAAATTATGAATTTTGTTATTATGGAATATTTTTGTATGTAGTTTGTAGGAAAAATATTATTTTGATGAAAATATGTCTCGTGATATAGGATCCTTAAGAAATCATGCAAAACCGAGCATGTTTCGGTTTAGAAATAAATGACCTTAGAAGTGTAGTTTCGAGTCCAAATTTTTTGTGTAAATTATTTAGATCATATAGAACAGTGCTATGAAGCCCGTTTTCAAAAATTAATTTTCAAAATTTTTAGATAATTTTTAGGCCTTAAAATGAGACATAAAATGGGTAATTTAAGGTTAATTAAGTAATTAAATTATTAATTACTGACTTAGTGAATAAGTAGATGTTTTAGGATGTGGAAATCTGATGGAGTATGATACTTGTAGCATTTAGGGTGTTAGATGTAATTATTAGGTTAATTATGTAGTAAATGAGTAATAGGAAAAATAGTTAATTTTGTAAATTAGGGAAAATTTGGAGTAAAATCTGATTTAGGATGGATTTAGACATTTTGAAATAATAATTGCTGTTTAAAGACGGTAATTAGGGTAATAGAAATATTAGAAATGCATTATGTGTATAAAAGGTAACAATATATAATATGTAATTTCTAGAAATATAATAAATAGAAAATATTATAATAAAAATTGATATTTTGAGAATAATAAAAATGTACAATAAATCTGATAGGAAACTTGAATTTATGGAATTATATGAAAAATGTAAAAATTTATCACATTAAGAGTGAATTCAGTACACTAATATGGATTTAAGTGTACCGAGTGAAATAAACACTGACTAAGGATAATGATGGTATTTAGGAGATTGGGAAGTAATGTGATTAATTTCACATTATGAGTTGAAATAAATTTCTAGGGTTGGAATATAAAACACTACTTAGAAATTGAACTAAAACCTAATTTAGAAATCGATACGGAAACCGAACCCGAACCTAACCCTAACCCTATAATAATTATAAAAGACCTAAGACCTAGATAATTAAGCATATTAAACCCTAAACAGAACCTAACAATAAGCGTTATAGGATAAAATGAACCTATCATAGTTATATGAAAAGTTGAAACCACGTTTGTGTTATAGGGATGATCGGCGATGGCTTGAGCAAATCGGACCTCGAGTGAGTGAGCGAAGAGTCGAGGTAAGTTGGGATTAATACGATGCTGTATTTTGGAGGCTTAAGATTATGCTTGGTTGTGCTTGTTAGATAGTCGAATGTGTGCATGTACTTGATTATGGGTGATGCTATGATTTTGTTTGTTCCTCTGGCACGTATTGTATGTATTGTATGAAAGGATTGATCACCCTAAACTGGACTTAATCAAATATCCGACCAGTAATCATAATCGGACATGCATGGCAACCCGTTAGGGGAACTTAGGACTCTCCGGCCAAATACCGACCCCTTCGGAAGGGATAGCGCAGGATTCCAAAATGGTCTCTTCTTCATCCTCAGTTGAACTAAGTGACGGAAGAGGAGGTCGCGGCGAGGGTGAAGACAGTGGTTCGAAGGTAGTCGCGGGAGGAGTAAGGTCTCCATTACACAAGCCTGGGTTTGGTCATGAGCTGTTGCATTAACGACAACTCCTTAACCCGGATTAGAGCGGGCGCAATTTCTCTAATCTCACGACGGGCCGGACAACGTCGTGCGATGGTATTTGCTTGCACATGCATTGCACCTAATAAGTGATTGAAAACCTTGTTGTATGTATGGTATAGTTTTAAGTCCTCCGTCCCTACTTACTAAGTTGTGGTTGCTCATATCCCTATAAACGCCGTACAGGTGCTGGCTAAGAAGCAGCATATAATTACTCCAAAGCTAGCAACTGCTGGATCTTGGGGAGTGAGGAAAAACATGGAAGAACAAAATCATATTTTTAAGGTCCAAGTTTTTATTTTAGAATTATTTTTCATTTCCGAATGATGTAATAATTTAGAAAAATACTATAGAGAAATCTTGTAAACTTTAACTGCAATAATTGAATTATAACATATACATATAATTCCTCACTTTTATAGGTAAATGATTTGTTTAAATTATAAACTGTCTACTTCAAAGTGGGTTAGTTGTGGATACCTTGTGTAGATCAGGTCTAAGATAGTGGTTGTAAGGCCAACTTCTATCTTAGGATGGTTTACACGGCGGGGCTGTTACGACTCTGCCGCTTCGGGGTGTGACACTGTTCTTTGATACTTGCGAAACCAAATAACTTGGTCTGTAGTTCTAATAAAAGTGCATGTCTCATCGAAAGAGCATCTGCAACTACGTTGCTCTTTCCTTGCTTGTATTTAATTACAAAATTGAACCTCTCAAGGATTTCAACTCATCTCACCTGTCGCTTCAACAACTTGGTCTGATTTAAGAGGTATTTCAGCGATTCATGGCCATTATATATGACAAATTCTCTCGGCAGTAAGTAATGTTGCCACACTTGCATTGCTCGAATCAGTGCTAAAAGTTCCTTATCATTTACGGAATAGTTCAACTGAGGTCCTCGGAGCTTTTCACTATGGAAGGCAATTGATTAGCCTTCTTACATCAGGATAGCACCTATTTCAACGCCCGATCATCGCATTCCGGTTTAAAAATTTTGTCAAAATTAGGAAGTACTAACACCAGGGTAGAGATCAATCTTTCTTTTGTGTTTGCAAAACTCCTCTCCTCCCTTTCTCCCCATCGGAAGTCGGTATTCTTCTTTGTTAACTCAGTAAGTGGCAAGGTGATGGTACTAAAATTCCTAATAAACCTTCTATAAAACAAAGTTAGTCCGTGGAAACTTCTTACGTTGGCACAAGTAGTAGGAGTCGACCACTTAATAATTACCTTGATCTTCTCATCATTGACTCGCAGGCCTTCTTCACTAACTACATACCCCAAGAATATTACTTCCTCTTAGCAGAAGCAACATTTTTTCAAATTACTAAATAGTCTCTTGGCACAAAGGATATCTAGGACTGCTCTGAGATGTTTACAGTAACTCAGCATGTTGGCATTGTAGATTAGGATGTCGTCAAAATACACCACGACACACTCCCCTATGAGATGTCTCAGCACATGGTTCATAAGTCTCATGAGAGTGCTTAGGGTATTCGACAAGCTAAAGGGCATGACCATCCACTCGTAAAGTCCATATCGAGTCTTGAATGTAGTCTTCCACTTGTCTCCTAGTCTCATGCGGATTTGATGATGGCCAGATTTAAAATCAATCTTGCTGAAAATCTTGGCTCCACTTACCTCATCTAACATGTCTTCTAGCCTTAAGATCGAATACCTGTATTTGATCATGATTTTGTTCACAGCTCAGTTGTTAACACACATTTGCTAGGTTCCATCCTTCTTTGGCACTAGAAGTACAGGCACAGCACAAAGGCTAAGACTCTCTCTTACATAACCTCTCTCTAGCAACTCATTAACTTGACGTTAGAGTTCAGAAGCTTGCTCGGGATTCATCCAATAAGCTAACTTATTCAGTAGTGTAGCACCGGGTATTAAGTCAATGCAGTGCTTTATACTTTGAATTGGGGGCAACCTCTTAGGTAACTGTTCGAGGAACAGGTCGACATAATCATCTATCAACTCCTTGATTTCCTAACGAAGCTTACTCTACTCCTTCACTTCCAATAGTCGCCTGACCAACAATAGGGTTGGCTTGTTAACATTGATGGCCTCTTAGAGCTCGAATCTACTTATCATTAGAGCTTTCTTTGATCTGCAAGCTAGTTTCATCTGTAACTTATGAACTTCTCTCGACAGCATCGGATTCAGCATGATCTTCCAGTCATCTTTTTCTAATGTATACATGTTCCTGTAGTCGCCATGTATAACTCTCTTGTCAAACAACCACGGCCTACCCATCAACATGTGGTAAGCGCACATAGGCAACACGTCGTAGAGGATTTGGTCAGAGTAATTCATTATAGTGATCGGTAGCAGTATTTGCTAAGTGACATGTAATGCCCCTTTCTCACTCAACCAGTGCAACTTATATGGCCTAGGATATGCAATAGTTGGCAACTTCAGTTTTGAAACAAGATCGGCTAATGCCACATTGGTGCAACTTCCACTATCCATAATGAGAGCACACATCTAATCATTCACCTTGCAGGTGGTATGAAACAAATTCTCCCTTTGTTCCTCCTCTCGTAAGGGTTCTACACTCATAGTGCATTGGACAACCATAAGTAACTGGTCTAAGTCATCGGGAAACACATCCACCTAAATCAGTTCTTTTTTAGCATTTTCCTTCTCAACAGGAACCTCCTCCTCCTTGAGTTCCTCATCTATACTCTCTACTTCTAACTTTGGGATGTCTCCCTTAATGACTGTCATCCTATGGTTTGGGCACTAAGTAGCTATGCATCCTAACCCTTGACACTTGAAGCACTTGATATGGCCGGTCTTCCTACCAAACCCTTGCCCCTTCTCATACGTTCAGGTCGGCACTACATCTTCAGGTCAGCCTTTCTGCTTGGCTCACTACTAGACTGAGTTTGGTGACTTGCCTGTCCTGGTCCTCTAGTTAGCATTTGGGTCGTTACTCGGCTCCTTCTTTGTCTCTTTACTCACTAGGCAATCCTAATAGATTCATCCATCGTATCAAATCGTTGCAGCTCCACAATGTCTCAGATGTCTCCTCTTAACCCAGTAGTAAACCTTGAAACTGTTTGAGCTGGTGGTTCCTCTACTTCACATCTTATCATAAGTATTTGGAATTCTTGAACATATTCATCAATTGTTTGGCTTCCCTGCCTCAACTCTTAAAGCCGAGTGAAAGTATCTTGAAAATAAGTTTCCAGCACAAATCTGTTTCTAAGTACCCTCTTCATCTCGAGCCAGGTGTTAATCTCTTGGTACCCCTTTCTTCCTCTCATATCCTGAAAATTCTTCCACCATATGGCGGCATATCCAGAAAATTCAACAACAGCAGTCCTCACTTTCTCATAATCCTCATATTGATAGTAATCAAATATACGCTCTACCTTCTCTTTCCAATCCAGATACTCGTAAGCATTCCCAAATCCATTGAAACCCAGAATTCGAAGCTTCACATGGTCGGATGCTATGGGGACTCGTACATGTTCATCTTCAAAATACTCTTCTTCCTCCTCATCAAGCTCTCTAAGGTCTATCCTTTGACTTACCCATTCGCTAACTCCTCTACCTTAAATTGGTCAAGCTGGGTTTTGACCTCTAATAGGTTAAACAGCTTGTGGAGTATTTTGCACGGCCTTAGTGGGTTGGCAAGACAGGGCCTGATTAGCTCAATTCAGATCTATTAAGAGGTTAGCTACCTCATCAAGTCTCTTGTTAGTACTTCTGGGAGTTCCCTGAGATTATCGTCCATGGTAGACAACTCCACTATCATCACCAGCATTAACATTCATATTTTAGTCTATTATTTTTCCTTACAGATTTAAATTTAAACAAAAACTTCAGAAAGTGAACAACTAACAACACAACAGTCAAATGAATACAATAAGTTGCTCTATTTCTCACACACAAAACAAAGTTTAATAGAATTCAAGAAGAACTAATTACAGCTCACACAAAACCTCCACTCTGATACCATAATATTGCGAACCGTAACCAAGAACAACAAAACCAGTCACTGGATGGGCCCAAGCTTATAGAAAGCTTAAAAAGGGTTAATGGGGAAAGATACGAAAGGGTAAAAATGACAAATGAAATAATAAGTAAAAAACCATAAACAGCTTCAAAGGATATGATGCACTAAAACAAAGTTTAATAGAATTCAAGAAGAACCAATTACAGCTCACACAAAACCTCCACTCTGATACCATAATGTTGCGAACCGTAACCAAGAACAACAAGGCCAGTCACTGGATGGGCCCAAGCTTACAGAAAGCTTAAAAAGGGTTAATGGGGAAAGGTACGAAAGGGTAAAAATGACAAATGAAATAATAAGTAAAAAACCACGAACAACTTCAAAGGATATGATGCACCAAAACAAAGTTTAATAGAATTCAAGAAGAACTAATTACAGCTCATACAAAACCTCCACTCTGATACCATAATGTTGCGAACCGTAACCAAGAACAACAAGGCCAGTCACTGGATGGGCCCAAGCTTACAGAAAGCTTAAAAAGGGTTAATAGGGAAAGGTACGAAAGGGTAAAAATGACAAATGAAATAATAAGTAAAAAACCACGAACAGCTTCAAAGGATATGATGCACCAAAAGAAATTCCGAGGATTCACGATATCATTCGATATGATGTACGAATTGGTCCAATGAAGCTACTCGCCACCTAACCTTGTTTAAGGGAAAGGATAAGAGTGATGCTGAGAGTAAACAAGTAGTGTTTATGTAAGAGAGAACGTACAAGTGTATTGAAGGTAATCTACCTCCTACAGCTACAAGTATAAAGATATTTATACCCGTAAGTTAGGGTAACTTGCCCAAAAGGGAAAAGACAAAAAGGACATTTCCTAAAGTAGCATTGTATACGATATAAAAGGGTAAAAAAGAATATAGAAGAAAAAACAATCATTGGTGCTACAAATTCTACATATGATACTATACATGTGGCGATGTTACATTGGTAAAGTTATTAGGAAATGCAGACAAAAAGTATGGAAAGATGAGTTTGTCTGAGTAGAGATGACTTAGTCAGTCTTATCTCTCTCTTTTGACTTCTCGGTAAGGAAGATGCCGAGTAATTGGTTGGCTCGGTGTTGGAGAGTAATCATCAACTCGGCATACCATAGAGCAATGGGCAGTCATACAGTGTGGCATTAAAGGTGACTCAGCAAGTACTTGGCCTCGGCATAGGTTGGTTGGAACAGGAGAATTCGTCATGCCAACCCTTCTAGTCTTCGAGCTCGGCTACAGGTAAAAGGTTCGGTAGCCTGATTCCTATCAATACCTGTTGCTCCCCTAGTACAGCTACTGGCTACAGAGCTAGTTGCCCTTGTGCTTCCTCCTCGTGCCCCCATTTGCATTACTGAGCCCATTGTTATAGGAGATGAGCTTGCTAGAGAAGACGAGGCAAAGGTATAGATGGCGAGCCCTCTTACAATAACGGGGCAAAAGAGGAAGGTACCTAAGACTTTAGGAAAAGTGACGTCTAGAGCTAAGAAACAAAGACTGCTAGCGAAGGGACCCTTGAGTCGAACAAAATGGAACAAGTGGCTAACAGCTTATCCTTCCCAATGTGTTGATGACTTAGGGGACAGATTTTTTAATGTCCTTAATGATTGTAGGTTACTAGGGATCTAACTAAACTCATTCTAAGAGGCGTCATACATCTCCCAGGATGAAGAAATCTTGAGGGGAGCTCCTAAGGTGAAAATAAAGAGGGCCAAGGGGAAGCTCTTAAGGCCAAAGTGGAAGGTCCATGCCAATGACATTATGTGGTGGTATTGGAAACTCAGTTACCAAGCTTCTTTGGGTTCTTATACCCCCAGAGATTGGGCTATCCTTGAGGGGCTGTCATGGAAGGTGGGGATGACTCCATGGAGATAGAGGGTCACTTGAGTATGCTCATGTGGCAAATAAGTCTTTGTTACTTCTGCATTAACATGCTTCACTTCTTCTCATTGTATTAACAATGACTCATGTTTCTCTATAATACTACGGTCAATGTGATGCTTCAATTAAATAAATTTGATGCCGCTTAGAAAGAGGTAAAGGATCTTCAGGAGGCGTTGGGCATAGCTACTAAATACCTATGAGAGGCAGAGTCTAATAATTATTTAGAGAAATTTTCCAAAGCTAACCGGCACTTGCGCCATTCTTGTGTGTAGGTAGTTGGGCTCAAAGAGCAATTAATGGACACAAAGTGTAAGCAGGAAGTTGCTGAATGCGTTGCCAAGAAGGTAGACGACTTGAGAACTCAGCTCCAAGATAAGCATAGGATCAAGGCTTAGTTTTCTTAGAGGTTAGATGAGGAGAGGGAAGCCAAGGCCCAAATTGAGAAAGAGACGCCAAGCTGAAGGCATCGGTTGCTAAGCTGCAGACCAAGCTAGCAATGAAGGCTTCAAAGTATGAAGGCGTTAGAGCTACTTTGTTGGAGCTGGCCAGTCTGAAGGTAGGGTTAGAATGACAAGTCCATGAGCGGTAAGGGAGAGTTTCAAAAATGGAGCAGATCATCTCCAAGATGGAGAGTCAGGAGGTCCTTAGTGTTACCACTGTGAAGAAGGCTATTGCTGATTATCGAATGACCAACAAGTGGTTGGAAGAGTTGAAGGACTTGTCTATTGATTGCATTCACTATACAAAGAGATAAGTGTTCTCCTACCATCCGAGCCTTTACCTAAGCTTCTTAGATTTCGTGGACTCACCCACCTTCAAGGAGAAAAGGGAGGCCAAAGCACAAGAGAAGGAAGCCATGCAGGCGGCCGACAAAGTTCCAAGCACCTCTTTTGCTACTAGGGTCGAATAGATTGCTACATCCATTTTGTGCTAAACATAGAAATCAGGAACAAGGCGATCCTTTTGCTTACCCTTAGCAACGACCTCTCACCTCTACTCTAGCATAAGGCCAACTTCCTCAAGAGGCACCGTTGAATTAGCGCTTCGAGCAAATCGAGGCTTTGAACTTTTCAGAGTTGCCGAAGTTAGCTAATCTTAAGCAATAATTCTTCTTATTTTTTACATTTCGGGTCGAAATGCCGGCCTTAGCCTTGCAATTTAAAGATTTATGAATGAAATTCCAATTTTAAGAATGTTACATAACGTGTACTTCTAGACTTAGTTTTTTTTTTTTTAACCTTCTGTTATTAAGTTGCGTTGGAGTACCCGTATGCAAGGGGTGTTTCCTCGTACTAAGGTTACTCAAGTAGCCTTTCGACCTTCCCGAAACATGAGAGTTCTTCTGTATAAGAGGTGTTTCCTACTATTAAGATTACCTAAGGGGGTCAAGTCGGTGGCATTTCAGCTTACTTAAAAGATAGGAGTTTTTCTGTACAATGGGTGTTTCCCTTCGTCGAGGTTACCTGAGAGGATCAAGTTGATGGTGTTTCGACTTGCCTAAAAGATAAGAGTTCCTCTATACAAGGAGTGTTTCCTCTTGCCAAGGTTATCCGAGGGGAGTCAAGTCGATGGTGTTTCGAGCGACTTGAAATATGAGAGTTCCTATGTGTAAGGGGTGTTTCCCTTTGCTAAGGTCACCTAAGGGGGTCAGGTCGGTGGCGTTTCGACTTGCCCGATAAGTGGTCTGTTCGCCCTTTCAAAGGCTTGGATGGTAGTAGAGAAAGTGAGAGAGAGTTAAATAACAAATTATGAAGCAAATTCTTTATTTCATTATTTTGGAAAGATGTACACAACAATACGCTAATCAAAATAAAGCCAAAGGTTATCGACATTCCATATACGTAGGATGAGCTCGCTATCTAAGTCTTCTCAATTGGGGGCCAGCTTACCTTGCCGTTCTCGCGAACTTATGGCTTCTAGCTTTCGGCACATTAGATTGTCAACCTTAAATTCCTTGATGGTATCGGCATTTGCTTACAACAGTAACTCATTAAGGGCAGTGTCGAAACTTTAAGTTTGGATATTAGGAAGTTTGATGGGGAGGACTACTTTTGACCCGAATGCTAAGTGAAAGGGGGTCTTGCTTGTAGAAGTATGATGGGTGGTCCTATACCCTTACAGGATATTGGGTAGTCCGTTGGCCTAGGCACCCTAAGATCGGTCCACATGCTTCTTTAAGCTATCCAAGATAATTCAATTAGTTGCCTCGACTTGTCCATTCGATTGAGGGTAGGCCACTGAGGTGAAGTATGGGGTGATATGGTGCTTGATGCAAAACTCCCTGGATTTGAGGTTATTAAATTGTCGCCCGTTGTCCATAATAAGAGCATAGGGGACCCCAAACTAGGAGAGAATGTTGTTTCTAACGAAAGATTCAACACTTTTCTCTGTGATCTTTACCACTGCTTCATCTTCTACCCCCTTCATGAAGTAATTGACAACAACAATTATGAACTACCGTCCTCCTGAAGCTTTTAGGAAGGCATCGAGAATATCAATTCCCCATTATGCGAATAGCTATGGGTTGGTTAGGGGTTGGAGGCTGGTGTTAGGTACATGATTGATTGGTACGTGCTTTTGGTATTGTAGGCACTTTTGGGCTACAACTTTCGTGTCTTGCCTCATGGTAGGTTAATAATACTCAAGTCATAGTACTTGGAGGTAAAGGGCTTAAGACTAAATATGATTGCTGTACACTCTGGCGTACAGCTTTTCCATGATGCACAACCCTTTACCTTCTCGGAGGTATCGAAGCAAGGGAAGGTTGACTCCCTTGCAATATAAGATGCTGTCGACTAACATGTAGTTAGTGGAGCAACACCGGAGCTTCTTTACCTCCCTCTTGTCATCTGGGAGTGTGCCTTGCTCCAAATAACTCCTGATAGGATCCATCTAGCTCAACGCTAGTGTACTGTGGTCAATTCCAAAACTTCAACCGAGCCCGAAGTTATGCTTTTTTTTGGCAAGTATTCTATGAAGATTTTCCTATCCTTCACCTTGAGCTTTTGTATCCCAATAGAGGCGAGCTTGGATAGCTAATCTGTTACTAAATTCTCTAGCCTAGGGATCTTCATGATATCTCACGAAGGGAATTTAACTATAAGGCTCTTTACCTGCTCGAAGTACCTAGCTATAATATTGTCCGTAGCTTCGTATTCGCCTTGGACTTGCTAGACGACAATCATGGAGTCCAAGAAGATCTGTAAATGCTCGGCGTTGATCTCTTTGGCCAACTTAAGACTGGCGATAAGGGCTTCGTATTCGAATTTGTTGTTGCTCGAATTGAACTCGAACTTAAGGGCATAACAGATAGTAACTTTGTGTGGGCTGATTAGAATGAGACCCATACCTCCACTCCCCAAGGTAGATGACCCGTCAACGTGGAGAGTCCACACGAGTTTATCATTTCCTAGTGGTGCTTCTTCTTCTCCTAAATATTCTACCACGAAGTCAACCGGCACTTGTGCCTTATAGGTCATTCGTGGTTGATACTAGATTTCGTACATGCTTAACTCCATCACGTACTTCATCATTCGTCTAGATGCATCATATTTCTGTAACAGGGTGCACAGTGATTGATTCGTAAGTACAATTATTTGATGCGCTTGGAAGTAGGGTCTTAGATGTCAAGCAGTGATAACGATAGATAGGGTAAACATTTTTTCCCGAATGTACTTAACCTCAAGCCCGTAAAGTATATGACTGACGTAGTATGCGAGCCTATGTTCTCTTCCCTTTATTCTAATCAGCACAGAGGAGAGCGCCCGATTGCTCACAGTTAAGTACAAGAATAAGTCCTCTCCATGGATAAACTTAGAAAGGAGCAGTGGATATACGGGGAAATCTTAGAGTTACCGAAAGGTAGCGACACACTTTGGAGTCCATTTAAAACCCTTTAGATTTTTCAAGATTTTGAAGAACTTAGCACATCGGTCCGTGCTCTTCGAGATGAACCTGCTTAATGCGACTATCATGCTGGTGAGCTTTTGTATGTCTTGGACTGAGGTTAGAGGCTTCATTCGCTTGATGGCAATAATCTTCTCGAGGTTAGCCCCGATACCTCTTTATGTTACCAGAAAGCTAAAGAACTTACCAGATCTAACCTTGAAGAGGCACTTTTGAAGGTTCAACTTCATTTTGTATGTGCGCATCTAGTTGAAGGCTTCTTAAAGATCCTTGACATGATCACCTGGCTTCTAGCTCTTGACAATTATGCCATCAACATATACCTCCATATTACGCCCGATTTGGGGCTTAAACGGTTTCATTACCATTCGTTGGTACATGGCCCCAACGTTTTTTAGATCGAATGGCATTGCAGTGTAGTAGTATGTGTCATAATCGGTAATAAAGGAGGTATGGACTTCATCCTTCTAGTCCATTTTGATCTTGTTGTACCCCGAGAAGGCGTCTATAAAGCTCAACAGGGCATGTCCTGAAGTGGAACCAACGAGCCAATCAATCATCGAGAGGGAGAAACAGTCTTTAGGGTAGGCTTTATTGAGGTTAGTGTAATTGACGCACATTCGCTACTTCCCATTCTTCTTCTTAACCAGCACCATGTTTGCTAACTAAGTTGGGTACTTCTCCTCCCTCATGAAGCCGACCTTAAGCAGCTTCTATACTTCTTCCTCAATTGTAGCCTGCCTCTCTGGAGCGAAATGCCTCTTTTTTTGCTTGATAGGCTATGTCGTAGTGTTGATATTAAGGCTATGGATTGCCAGGTTGGGTGAGATTTTAGGCATGTCTAACATCAACCAAACAAACCTATCTAAATTTGCCCGTAGGAGAACGATGATTTCATCCTTCACTTCGAGTGCGGTTTCAATCCCGACCCTCGTGGTCTGCTCGAGTGTAGGTCCGATCTGAATTTCCTTTGTCATTTCCCCCAACTTACCCCTTTCAACAACTTCTCATATGAGCCAGTCTCTAGAGTGAAGACACCATCTCCTTTAGCGGCTCTAACATATAGCTCTTGTAAGAGTCTTTGATCACATTTGCATACTCCTACCTCGATCGGGGTCGGAAATTTGGCCCTCAGAAGAAGGGAGGATGTGATCACACTAAACGCATTTAGGCTTAGTCTTCCCAAGAGCGTATTGTAAGGAGAGGGGCAGTCAATCACAATGAATTCTATGGGACATCGCGCCACGTGGTAGTCATCTCCAAGCTCTATGTCTAATGTGATGATCCCCTTGGCTCAAACTGTACTTCCGTTGAAGCCGATCAAATTATGGTGGTATGACTTCATTTTCACTGGTAGCTTCTTCCTCATCTTCTCGTAAGTATGGAAGAAAAGTACATCGGTAGAATTGCTATACCATAAATACAAAGGCTGCATTGGTGTAGCTCTCACTATCAACGATTGGCGCATACAGTGAGTCATTCACCTTGCATCCAATATGGAAGAGATTTTCTCACTATGTGCCTTCGAGTACAGGACTAACACTCATTGTGCTTCTAAACACTAGAGCAATCGGCATGAGGTTACCTTCCTTACTATAGATAACTTCCTCTTCGGACAACTCGGTTTGTCCGTCCTCCTTCAACTCCTCTACTTCCTCATCAGTACTATTGACTTCAATAGTTGGTACCTTACATCGAATCACCATCGTTTGCCTGTTCAAATACTAAGCAACCATGTGTCCAAATCCTTAGCATTAAAAACACTTGATTTCACTTGTCTTCCTCCTTGAACTCTGGCCTTTCTTAAACTTCTTCGGGGGTTCTTTCTCCTTTGCTTGGGTAGTCTGAGCAAGTCATGTCTCAGTGGCCTTGCTTAGTTCTGTTCACACAGGTTAGCTTGGAACAAGTTAGCTACTGCCAGGATGCCTAACGGGTGGTTGGAATCTTCCTGTTCGGTGCCTTTCTATCTTCTGGGTAGCTCGGATTGCATCATTAAGTGTTCTAACATCCAGGGTTTCTAAGACATCCCCAATCTCAGACTTCAACCCACCAATGAATCGAAATACAATTCGGTCTTCTGGCTTTATGACTTCACATCAGATTATTAACATTTGGAATTCCTTGACGTAAGTGTCCACATTCGATCCTCCTTGTCTCAGTTCTTGCAATCTTTTGAAGGCATCTTGCAGATAATAACTCGACACAAACCTTCTCCGTATGACTCTCTTCATTTCATCCCAACTTCTAATCTCTCGTTCTCCTTTCCTTCTTCTGGTGGCCTGCAAGTTCTTCCACCACAAGGTGGCATAATCAGTAAACTCCAATAATGCAAATCTAACCTTCGCGTTATCTAGCACTTTGTGGCATTCAAACTGTTTTTCAATTTGATCTACCTAGTCTAGGTAGTCCTCGACATCACCACTTCCAGAGAAACCCGAAATGCGCATCCTCAATCCCTCAACTCTAGGGGCTCATACATTTCTTTCCTCAGGTTCGCAGTATTCCTCTACTTTGTCGTCTCCTTATGCTTCCTCCTCAATCTCTTCAAGTGCTGGGGCATTAACTCAGTCAAACTAACCATTGCCTCATCTTTGCTGCTCTTATTCCCTAGTGGGGGCATTTTTAACTCGTTGCCTATTTTCTTGGATAACAGTCACCAGACTAGCTACCAAGTCGGTAAGCTTGTCCAAGCAGTCACCTACCGACTGAGGTATGAAGCTTCCTCCCTGTGTTTGGCTATGTTAAGTACTACTTTCTTAGTTTCCCAAAGTTTCTTGAACATTAGAATCTGACATTGTTGGTTACTTCACAATGACAATTACACAATAAACGAACAATCAACTACACTCTGTTTTGGCATATAAAAAATAGGGGACAACAGAGTATAGAACGCTTCTCAACTACTATACTTCAAAGTTAACAATAGAACCGTTATCTCAGGGGAATAGTAACAGACTACTTAAAGAACACGGTAGCAGAATCTAGTTTCAAACGTAATTAGGTGCTCTGATACCAAGATAATATGGATCTGTAGATGAACATACGAATCCGATATCACGCATAACCAAGGAATGGGTTCGGGCCGCAGATGGTCTGAAAAGTAAATGATAGTCGAAGATTGAGCAAGGGTTCCCTTACACTGACGATAGATACGACACATTAACATCTCATACAGGTTCGAGTCACACTTGATATAACGTACAAGTATAGCCGGAGATCACTCGCTACTAGTTCATGCTTGAATGGGCTAGATAAGAGTAGCTTAAGAGAAAGGATACTTAGCTCAAGAGAGAGTGAAAATCCAATGTATTCTCTATATATTGATGTTCGGCTATTATATTATGAGGGTATTTATAGTACCCAGTTAGGGTAAGTGATAACTTACAGAAACGTACATAAATTGATCCCTACTTGCTAAGAAAAAGGAGGATATTTTATAGGGAAGGCACATATTCATGCTAAAAGAATTTATATTGTAAAAAGAGACGGTACAGATATTAGAAAAGAACAATACTAGCACGCTTTACTCAGTCTGCGATTCTGACAACACTATGAGTTGAGCAAGGGTGGTTCTTTGATCAGGTTTATATGGCGTCTTAACGACTGGGGTTGGACAAGGGTTGGATTAGGGGCAACTCATATTCGAGTTGGCCTTGGTTGGTCGGCTCTTCACAATTGTCAGCTCAACCTCGGCATTGTGGAGATGACTGTTTTCTTGATTTAGTGCTTGGACTAGGGTACGGGGAAGGGTTGGCTCCATGTGTGGGCTAATCACCTCGACAACTTCTTAGATAGTGTAGACAACAAAGTAGGTAGGCAGATTGGATTAAGAAAAACATTACTCCTTGACGCTTAACTCTCTTTAGATAGCTCGGCAGACTATGTGAGAAAGCCTTTGGGCTTGGGAGCGAGTGATTAGTCCTTGATCCCTATCACGACCCATTTTGCATGCCGAGCCGAATGACTATCTATTTCTCGTAGATAGTGTACTGAGAATTAAAAGGTCGATACAACAACCAATCCTCATTCTCACTCATGTATGGCTAATCACTTATTCGGCATCACTTTTGCTTTGTCGAGATGACAAGAGATATACTCTGGACTAACTAAGCTACTCCTGTTAAGACAATTCGTATCTTCCAATGGCATCACCAATACAACATCGCCACGTATACAGAATCATGTATAGAATCTGTTACACCAATAATTGATTTCCTTCAGTATTTATTTTTACCCTTTTTTACCTTATACATTACTTCCTTAGGAAATGCCCTTTTTGTCTTTCCCATTTTGGTAAGTTGCCCTAACTTATTGGTTATAAATACTCCTTGTATTTGTAAGCTTTCAATAGATTACCATCAATATACTGGATTATACGGATACATGGCGTGCCAAGAAGTATAGTCTCTGATAAAGACCTGAAGTTCTTGAGCTATTTTCTGGAGAATCTTTTGGCATTGGATGGGGACCAAACTACTCTTCAGTACTTCCGGTCACCCTTAGATTGATGGGCAAACAGAGGTGGTTAATTGCACTTTAGGATCACTGCTTCGAGCTATGGTGGGTAAGAACTTGGCCGATTAGGACGTTTGCTTGCCAGTGGTTGAATTTGCTTACAACCGAACAATGCATGATACGACCAAGTGAACCCCCTTTGAGGTTGTCTATGGTTTCAACCCTGAGTTGCCCCTCGATCACACCCCTGTACTTGTGCTTGCGTAAGAAGAGCTAGATGCAAGAGCTAGAGCACAATCCCTTTAGCACATTTATGATAAAGTCACTCTACACATTAACCAAGCTGCTAAAAGAATGCGAGAGAAGGCTAAGGGTAGGATGGCTAAGTAATTCCAATAAGGAGACTTGATATAGCTGCACCTCAATAAGGAACGATTTCTGAGCAAGAGGAGGAACAAATTATTTGCAAAAGTCAAAGGGCCTTTTAGAATCCTCTAGAAGGTTAATGATAACACCTACAAATTTGAGCTACTCGAGGACTATGGGGTTTCTGACACCTTTTACATTGCTGAACTCAGTTCATATCACCCTGACGGAAAACTGATTGAAGACCATTCGGATTTGATCCCAAATCCAAATCAACCCGAAGGAAATGATAGAAATCAAGCTATTGGGCCATTAACCTGCAGTTGAGCCCAAGACTAGAGGGACCAGCAAGATGAATTTTCTCGCTCTAGTTGACTCCTATCGAGGCCAAGTATCTCTTTACCGACCCGTTTTGCATGCGGAATCGAATGTTAGCCTATTTCTCGTAGATAGTGTGTCGAGAATCAAAAGGTTGAGACAACAGCCGATCCTCATTCTCACTCATACATGGCCAATTACTTACTTGGCATCACCTTTGCTGAGATGATGAGAGATATACTCTGGATTGACTAAGTTGCCCTTATTCAGATAAGTAAGCTGATCGTACTTTTTGTCCGCATCTTCCAATGGCATCACTAATACAATATCGCTACGTGTACAGAATCATGTATAGAATTCGTTACACTAATGATTAATTTCCTTGAATATTCATTTTTATCCTTTTGTATCTTATACATTACTTTCTTAGGAAATACCCTTTTATCTTTTTCCTTTTGGTAAGTTGCCCTAACTTATTGGGTATAAATACCCCTTGTATTTGTAAGTCATCAACAGTTTATTATTAATATATTAGATATTCTTCCTATGCGTAAATATTGTGCTTGTTTACTCTTATTTCACTTTTATCATATCTCTTAAGTAAGGTTAAATGGTGAGTAACCTTATCGAATCACCTCGTGCGTTATATCGAATTGTGTTGTGAACCTTTAGAAGTCCCATTGGTGCGTCACATCCATTAAAGCTATTCGTGAGTTTTACTTACATTTTCATTTGTCATTTGTCATTTGTTCTTTTACGCCACTCCCCATCAACTCTTTCAAGCTTTCGACAAGGTTGGACCTATTTAGTGATGGGCCTTGTTTGTTCTTGTTTACGGTCTGCATCACCATGGCATGGAGCTCATTAAGGTTGGCATCGTCTACCGGATGAGCTTAGCATGCTACTAATTGAGCCGATATTCCTCGTGAGTCAGCTACTTGCTCATTGCTAACTAGGGCTTGGTTGTAGGTGGCCATAGACCTTGTTGGTTGTTTCTATAATGGTAGATCAAGTTGTTGATCCTTGCCATTCTACTATTGTTGCTGGGGGTTGTTCTGCCTAGTACGGGCATCCTAAGCTTTAGGGGGATGACTTTGTACGCTGTACCTTTCGGTTTCTTCGAGGCGAGTGTAGAGTAGCCTATTTTGAGCAGCTAACTCCTTAGCTAGTCTTTTCGTGCCCTCTAGGTGCTCCTCTAATATCGCCCTTAAGAGGGGCTGATTGGCCGTAGATTAGTTATTCACCAATTGGTGGTTCTCTTGCTCTTTGTGATAAGATATGATGTTAGAGGAATTGCTTGTAGGAAATGTGTTTAATATGTTTGAGGTTTCAAGTGTAGGAATTTAGCTTCCTACAGATGGCGCCAAATGTTGTCTTAGGGTATTTGCTAGTAGTGATTGAGCTTTGTACGTACTAAGCTTGTAAAACAAGACACTGTGAAAGGATGTCGGGGCGTTGTTTGCCGTGGCAACTCTGATGCTTAAATCAGCAGTGAATTTTTGGATATTAAAGGAAACCTGGAAGTGATATGCAAGCTTAATGTGTAAAGTGTAGAAAGCTTTACCGTTATGTAGTAGGTTGGTATTTATAATGGAGTGACACCAATAATTAAAGGACAGTTAGTGGGGAAGATCCTCTCCCGCAAGTAAGGGAGAGTGAACTCATACTGTTGACATATCCCACATATATTGGAGGTGGGTGTTGACTTAGTCTCTTGTTCTTATCTTATAACTTTTAGTTCTTGAAAGGTGTCCTAGGCCTTATCACATTAGGCTTAAGGCTTAAGCCCAAGGCGGCAAACCTTAGAAGACAAAGTGTGTCAGATTTGAACGAGCCTGAGGAACTCATGTCCAAAGAGCCCTATTAATAAGGGTGAAATGGATAAGTGATTTCGGCATTTTAGAGGTAACCAAATTTCCCTTTGAAATCAAAATCATCGATTTCCAACTTCTAAAAATATTTTCAAACATATGAAAAGAAATAGAACCAGTTACAATCACAATTCAATTTTAAGTTTGTTTCTATATAGTAAACATGACAAAAATGCCATCAAAGTGTTAGCATTGTTGTTGAGATTACTTCTTTAGCAAGGGACACCTTTGGATTACATGATAGGGGATTCTTATTTTGTCCAAATCTCAGTGCATGAGATTCGACATTTTCTATAGAATTCGGATTCTTCAAGCTATCTGTAAGTTTTTGAACTCGAGATGATTCTCCTTCTTCCATAAGCTTGGGCTTATTCATCTTTCTTCATGGAAATAAAAGGACTATGAGAAAATATAATGTATTTTTTTTGGATTGCTTGCTGACATTAGTGCAAGACAATCTTTGGTTATATAAGTTATTTGTTGGAGAGGCAAATTGATGTAGGTTGGTATGTTTTAAAAAAAAATTAATGATACTAATATGCTACGTGAATGAATGAATAGTGCACAAATATCAATAATAGTATATAACGTATTTATATTTTCATATATTGAAATTTTATTGGTATTTGTATATTATTCATCTATATATGTTGTGTGTTAGTATTATTGAAGTTTTTCTCGGAATGAGGTTGAGTCATGTGGAAAAACCAACTCTTTGGGGTTTTTGCTGTATGTATAGCTTAGAGAAAAGTTAGCCCTTGTTTAAATTCTGTTACCAGCTACATTTTATCCTTATTATGCCATGTTTTAATAATCGGATAGGTGACCTTTGTGTTTTCACATGGTATAAATACATTAGTTGTGCAACAAGTTTGGATAGGTGTCTTATTATATTCTTCTTTGTCTTCTCGATATTTTAAGTTTTCCTTCATCCGAATTGTTACAGTTATTTAAAGTGGGGAAAAAGAGAAAGAAAAGATTTAGGTTTTGTAAGACAACAAGGGATAATTACTAACAAATAAAATAATGAAGGGAAGTAAATAAGCAAAGATGTCTATGAGGCACATAATCATCACCTTTAGAGAGTATTTACTTCTTATTGGAATTAATAGGAAAAAGAGTGCTAAAAGTCCTCTAAATTTTGGTTAAGTCATTTAAGACTGTTGTGTTGATGTCAAAATTCAATCAAAATCTAATATTTCAAATGAGTCATTTAAATGCTTTTATGTTTATGTTTTTCTACCAACTAAGTCTCTTTTTTTGTACTTCTTATAACATATGACAATATGCGTAGGACTTATAAATTAGTTTAACATTAATATAGAGAACTTAAATGACCCATTAAAAATATAAATGATTCGATTAAGTTTTCGTATAAATATAGAGGACCTAAGTGAGTGGTGTATGTGGTACTTGTGGTGTGTAATCTTGGAGTGATGGGTTGTTGATTAAGCTTTGTTTTTAGTTTCATATGCAAAAATGTTAGTTTTATTCAAAAACCCTAATTTGAAATTTTATAGAAAGATTTGGTTTTATCTCGTCATTAGACTTTTGCAAGTTTGGTGATCTGATTCTAGATAAATGGGATGCTATTGTGATGTTTATATATATAATGATTTTATTTTAAAATTATAGAAATTAGATTATAGAAGAAAATTATAAGTCAAAGAGTATCATAGGGTGTGACAACAATTTATAAGACCACTTATAGCAAAAAAAAAAAAAAAAAATGTGGACGACAAGTAAAGGAGAGATAGAGGGGTGCAATGTGGACATTGGAAAAGAGATTAGAGCAAGTAAATACTAAAATATAAAAGTAAAGAATAGCATCCATGGCCGAATCAACCGAACACAAATTCGCAAGCTTTTTCATTGAGAAACAAATCTTGAAGCTTTTTCCCTAAGAAATAAACACAAATTCGCAAGCTTTTTCAAGAATAGCATTGTTGGCTTTATATCAACCAAATAGCATGAAATCTATTGGAAGAAATCGAAAAGGAAAAATCTCTCCAGTAAGTGGGTGGTGTTATATTTTCAACATCAACACATGTACCTTCACCTTGTTCTCTATCTTTGGTCTTGATATTTCTCTCTCTATCTCAACACAACGTCGAAGGGGTGATGTGATTGTAGTAAGGGCCAGTGGTGGTGGCGACAATGGTGGTAGGTTGGTTAGTTTCTCTTTCTCTCTCTTTGGTCTCAATGTCTACCCTTGGTCTCTTCTCTCTCAACACAACGATAATGTGGGTGGTGTCATGTGTGGTGGTAACGTATGGTGGTGAATAGATGGTTTGGTAATAATGGGGGACAGTGGTGGCAATAGTAATGGCGACAATGGTAGGTGGTGAACAATGATGGGTTGATTCTCTCTCTCTCCTTCTGATTTCAATCTACCTTCTCTTTTTTCATAAGGTCATTAAGGAAAAAAAAAATTTGATCACAACACGGAATCACCATTTATAGGTAAGAGCTAAGTAATTGCTATTACATGATGTCAAGTAATAGCTATTCCATGAAATGACAATTACATGATACCAAAAGAAAAGTAAACATTTTAACAAGGAATAATGGTGGAATGGCAATTCCATTCCCCCAACTAAACATGCCATTAAAGAATTAAACTACTCATAACAATTTGATTTGGTTCGAACTGCTTTTAAAAGCGCTTTATTGTATTTGATGATACTAATAGTTATTAAAACTTTTAACCAAACATTAATGTTTAAAATAAAGAATATTATGCTAGAGTTAAAGTTAAATAGCATTACATTACAGTATCTTAAGTAATAGCAAAAGTATGAAAATTTGTTTGAGAAATGAAAAATGAAAATAAAAGAGAATGGGTTGATAGTAAAAGCTAAGTGTGAGAAGAAAGAAAATAAAAAAAAATGTAAATAAAGTTAAAATCAAATATTAATATAGTTTAAAAATAAACAATATCACTTATTTTTTATCTTTAAATAAGAAGCGATTCGATTTAATTCAGTTCAACCTCTTAAATTAAGCCGTAAACCATTTGAACATTCTTTAAACCGAACCAAAATATAAAAGAATTGCATTTTACAATTTGGTCTTATTCGATTCCGGTTTTTATTCGGTTCAATTTTGTTTGGTTTGATAAACAGTCCTACCTTCACAGGTAAGAGCCTAGTTATAAAGCTAGTCTTATGAAATAAATCTATAAATGGGTTTAATCTATTGGACTCAAACACACTTATGAACGTGTATTATTTGTTTAATAATTATGTCAAATTTTACTTAAAAAAAAGAACCTAAATATAATCTTTTTTTTTTTCTTCTCTATTTTGGATTAGTAGTGAATCCTATGTAGGATTGTACATTACCATACTCCTTTGAAAGCCAATGGCCACATTAGCCTACTTTAGATGCCTACTATAAGTGGCTCACATTATGGAAGGCTCTTTCTCTACTTCATCAGGTAACTCTATCCTAGGTAACCTTATCTCAAGTCGCCTATTTTGGCCTCTTAATTTGAACACCAAATATTAGCACTCAAACCTAAGAGAAGAGCTCAACTCGAAAGATTTGTCCGATAGATGAGAGGACCTTTTAAATTTAAGCATCACACTTAGTTCGTGTTAATATACATGTGGACCTATAATAATAGAATCCCACCACCCACACCACTACCATCATTGCTATTATTTCCATTATCTTACCACCACTTCACATCACCTTACCACAACCTAACACCATCATCACTACCACTCCATCACCACCACCACATTATCATAGCTACATTGCTATCCCTGCTGCCCTCAAGGATTGTGTTTATGTTATTCAGAATGATTTCTAAAGCAAGCCTTTCTTTAATTTATTTTCCTTCTGTTAAATGATATTTACTAAAGATCAATGCAGAAATTTGGATTCCGAGAATTAGATTTTAACGATCGAAACCAAACATGGAGTTGAGGTTATTTGATTTCCCGAGTTTGCATTAACAAAAACTCCATTCATATACAACACAAGAAATACAATGTTCTTCATCATAATGATTCTAAAAAACAACCATGATCTTCTTATTCACAAACTAAATCAGGTTTTGTTGCTTGACTACACTTGTTTTTCTATAGATGGTTGCTGTACTGTAATCACGGGCTATCTAGTTAATAACATGCCTACATTGACTTATTTCTTCTTCAAGCTTCTCTATAATCTCATCTTTCGTAGCAGTATCTTCTTGCAACCTTGTATTCTCTCCTCTCAACGCCTCGAATTCCTTCATTATTGCCTTTATTTGTTCTTCAATGGCTTCATCGCTTAACTCAAGGGCACTCTCCACCACTCTCACAATCCTCCAGAGACTCACCACCGTCAGCAACCCACCACCTTTCCCTCCCAAAAACGCCTCCAAGAACAAAGCTCCAATCACCACGCACCCATCAACGATGTGCCCGACTTGCCGAAAGAAAGCAGCCCCAAGACTCACCATGAGAGCCAATATCCTAGTAGAGAGGATTACCAGGATGATGATACCTATCCGATGGTACCAAATGTGTCGAGTTTGTTCATTTTTGGACTTGTGTGTAATGCTATTGTCGCATGAAAGAATAGAGGAAGAGAGTTCTAGGATGGTTATAACTATGTCAACTAGGAGCAACAAGAGGATGAAGATTTTGATGGGGTTTGATTCTAGGAATTTGGCTAAATGGGACCTCCATGTTGTTGTGTTTAGGATGTCCACTTCTTCATTATCTCCTTGGCTGGTGATGTTGAATAAATGATTCCATTTTTGCCTTCTTTTCCAGGTTTTGAACAGATATTGCACCGAAGATTCGACGTTTTCTATAGAATTCGGATTTTTCGAGCCATTCGTGGGTTTTCGAATTTGAGATGATGCTCCTTCTTCCATGGACATAGAGTCAATCATCTTTTTCATGAAAAATAGAGGACTACGAAAATAATACGACGTAATTTGGAACGTTTGCTTTGGAGGATAACGATGTAAGATGATGTTTGTTATATAACTTAACTGTTGGAGATGCGTATTGGTTTGCTTTTGGGTGACGTTAAAAAAGACCAAGACTTTTAGGTTTTTTGTTTGTTGTCAACGGTTGATGCTTTAAGAGACGACAAGATCATGTACAGCTCAGAGAATAACGATGGCTTTATTTAAATTTTTGGACTAGCTCCATTTTAATAAGCCAGCATGTTTTAGGTATTGGATTGGTGCCTTCTATGTTTTCGCAAAGTATAAGAAACATGAAATTGTGCTTGTGCAACAAGTGGGATATATATCAGATAAAAACAAGTGTCGTATTAAATTCTTCTTCATTGTTTTCTCGATATATCGATTTTTCACTCAACCACCTTGTGACAGATATTTAAGAGGGGAAGAAAAAGGACAGATTTGCGGTGTTGGAGGACAATGATAGATTATTACTAGCACATAAAATAGCGGGAGAAAGTACAATTTCTTTTCTTTCTTTCTTTTTATTAAATCACATCATATTATAAGCTTTGGAGAGTGAGGAAGAGAATCAAACCTGGTCCATCTAAGTAGAAGAATAATACTTATGTCATTATTATACAATAGTTTTATAATAAAGCAAAGTATTAGAAGGTATGCAATCTTGATCTTTTGAAAGTATTAATCTTATATCTTTATGTAATAGTAAAAATCATTTGTAAAAGAAGAAGTAAGAATTATAGAGGTGTCAAAAAGATACTTTGATATAGTTATTCTAATATTTAATTTGAAATAATCGGCAAAAATAAGAAAAAAAAGGAGAGTTTACGCATAGAAAAGGGGCTAGAGAGAGTCAAAATCCTTTACCATGAGACTTCATCCTCCTCTGGTTATAGGGGATGAATCTGAGTTATTTTGAGAAGGTGAATAATGATCCCTCCATGTGCTTCCGATCTAGTGAGATGCATATTTTTTATTATTGGTGGACTTTCCTTATTTGTCAAAAGGCATTTTCGTGTGATCGTTATCCGAGTATTTGGACTACCCAAACTAGAAGGCCCAAGCCTCCAAAAAGCTCGGCAGTCTTCGTTCTATAAAGTCGAGCTCGTGTCTAGCGACTCGTCTTGGTTTCAAGCAACATTGGTGGAGCTTCCGAACAATTGTTCTGTACTCATGAGAGCGGCTTGTAGGAGCTCGATGAGTAGAGTTTTTTTATATAAACAAATATAACCTATTGAATATCTCATATAACTTGCTATATACCAAACGAGTTTTTTAGTTTTAAAAAATTGCGATAGAGAAAATTATATAAGGCGCTAAAAAGTACAATCATCAAAAAATGATTTGTAAGATCACAGTGTAGATTAACTTAAACATTAATCAGGCGAATGTGAACGGATTCCTAGGTGATATTTCTAATTGAACTACAAATAAAGAAAAAAAAAAAAAAAAGAAGATCTACTTGAACCGTATAATGCTAATAAATAACCTGCTTCAGAATTTTTTTTTGCTGCTTTGCCTGTGTCATCTATTGAAGTAAAATGTTTTAAAATTGAAACATAATTTTAATAGCAAATATTATGAGACCATAAATAAATGTAATAGATGAAAAGGTGGAACATAAATAGGTAAAAGTTCAGTTTGGATTGTCTTTTTTTTTTTTTTTATTTGTATTTGCTTGAAATTTGATATTTGAAAAATTATTATATATGTATCGTATTTGTTTCCTTTTTATAATCATGATAAAGATGGTGATTGGAGTGTCAAAATTGTAAAATAAAAATTCACATACTTTTAAGAAAAAAAGTTTGAAACAATATATTTTATACATTAAAAATGATTATTTCAATTAGTATTTTTTTTTAAAAAATATTTTTTCATTATTTTAATATCTATTCTTACAAACATAAAGTTTAAGTAAATAAGAATAAAACGCTAATAATATGGAAAATAGATTGAACCGAACGGAACCTTTAGGTACATACTAGGTGCTTTTTGGGGAAAAAAAAAAAAGAATACAAAGGAAAAAAAAAATACTAAAAACAACGTAGTAATGCTATTTGGATTAATATTATATCTATATGCGCTTTTGAAAACGTATAGGAACTTCCATTGATGATTTCGCCCCCATTAGGATAAAAATTTTAGATCCGTCCTTAGCTGGGGCATTGTGTTACAAATTTTATTTAATTAAATCAAGCGATTATTAATGACTAGTGACCCCTTTCATAATTCTAGTAGGAGTTTTAACTAAAACCTAGATGACTAAATATCTAAATTATTCCATCGCGGCATTTTTTTCTTTCCCCGAAAGATTAATGGAAAAGAGCATTTCATATGTTTCGTAGAACGCATGCAATGGAAGAAATTCTTATAAGCCAACTTGTGCGAGTACTATACACTTCAAAATATATTGGGAGAGTTAGGTCAGATCAATCTCAAATACACAAGTGTAGAGAGAGATAATTTAGAAAGACATAATCCAAACAGAAGAATTTTTACCAAGAGGATGAGTGATTTATAACTTAGAGAAAGTACCCTATACCTACAAAGATATTTTCAAATGAATGTTGAGATTGTTCTAATCTAACAAGTAAGAATGTTATTTATCGGGGGCAAGAGGGCATAAGATAGTAAGGTATGAGTAGGGCTGAAAATAAATCAAATCGGTTCATGAATAATTCTATTTGACTCAAGTTTTAATCAAATTTAATTTAGTGATAATCGAGTTAAACTTGAACTTGGCTACTCGAGTAAATCGAATCGAGCTTGAGCTTTAAAATATTAAGCTCGTTAAATTAGCTAATCTAATTCAATTTAGTATAACTTTTAATTTATTTTTTATTTTTTAAATAAAGGTGAGTTTAAGGTTGCTTAAGAAAAATTTAATATCGAGCTAATCCAGTAATTCGAACTCGAACTTAACCAATATATTTTCTAGTCAAACTTGAGCTTAATAGTTAAAGTTAGGTTGAAGTCAAACCAAGTTTAAGCTTCAAGTTTTTAGGTTGAGTTTGAGCTAAAGCTCAATTCTATATTGATTCAACTTAAGTCGATTATAGCCCTAAGTGTGGAATCCAACCCATATCTTATCCTATAGATATATGTTCTCAAATTTTAAAATCAAAACCTATCATGTAACAACTTGAAATCATTTTAAAACCTATACCTTGTAAACTAATTATCAAAATTGTAATTATATTTAAATGATTTTATGAATATACGATTTTAGAAAACTTTTTCAAGCTAATTTAAGTATAAAATTGTTTTTGTATAGAAATTTACATTTTTAACTAAGTTTACATGTTAAACTTAATAGAAACTTACATTCTTAACCGAGTTTATCAGTTCTATATATCTAAGTTAAATGGGTTAAAAAGTCAGAAAAATACAACTACGCTTTTATAAGCCATCGATTATTAAGGTATTGTATCATATTTCCTATATTATTCCAATTTTTTTCCTCTTTCTCTCTCTCTCTCTCTTACTTTCTTATTTGATATTCATATCCTCTATTCAAGTTTTAGCTCCAATAACAAAGTTTACAAAAAAACCTATACACTTTAAGTTATACTAGTAATAACTTAAAATGAGTTTAAAGATTTTGCTCTCTTTAATTCATTTCTTTTTCAAACAAAATAATTAAAAAATAAAAATTTCAAGTCTACTATCTTTCTTTCTTACATGTTAAATCATAAATTAGGAATTTTATATGTAAAAAGAATTTAATTTCTTCACTTCTTTATTTCCATCGTGTATTTCAAACTTCAACAACTATTATAAGTATTTTTACAGTTTTTAGAGTTACTTTTTATTACTATATTTTCATTTTACATTCTAATTCTATAAATCCTTTAGTGATTTTGGGTAAAATTGCGAGTTTGACAATATTACCTGTAAAACTTATAAGTAAATTATGAAACTTTTATATGACATTTTTATAATATTAAAATTTTTTAGGTAAATCTTCAATAATTTGTCATCGGTCCCATAATTTTTTAACTAGTACATTCTTATGAAATTAAGTTGTCAGGAGTAGCTTAATTCTTAACATTCAATTTATTCAAATTGCATAGAGAATGCGAATCATCTACTTGTTTAGGAAATAATGTATTCCAGACAAAAGTGACGATTAAACTAGAGATATTATATTGCTTAGAGAAAACTGTCTTCTTAGATTGCCACGACAAAGAAGTTATCATTGGGTAGGGTCAGTAAATGGGAAGTAACAGGACAAGGAAGGCAAAAAAAAAAAAACAAAAATAGAAATTTATAAATGAGAAAAGAGGGAGGTGAAAAAAACCAATCAAAGAATGCTTTAGAGTTTCTTACATATAATAGGCTTTATATATATTTCTTTTCTTTTACGATGGAAGAAGGTACTGATGTGTTATTGTTTTACATTTATATAATTAGTTGATGATTTTGAGAGGGTTGGTATACTGTAACATAGAACTTATACCTTGTATACTTTAAAGCGTAATGATTCTGAATATAAAAATATTATATTCATACCTCACTTTCAAGAATAGGTTTTAAAAAATTATATCTGCAATCTATATTGTATGATATACACCCATCTTACCTCCACTTCAACCAACCCAAATATATATATATATATATATATATTATATGTATTCATCTTTATTGATAAAAAAAATATTGTGACAAATATTCTTTATTAATCTTCTTTTTTTTTTTTTTACAACACAAAGCTTCTAACAACTCAAAAATTGATTAATGATGATATGCAACATAATAAATTTGGAAATAAACTACAAATCTCAAGAGAAATCATCTAAAATATATTCAATTTTCAACTTTAGTCCCTATTTTTAGAATTATTAAAATATATTAATAAGAAATTGAATAATTTATGCATAGTTATTTAAACAATATAAGGTATAGAAGTTCTCAACTAAAACGGTATATATTTGTATTCGTACAAGAAAAAACAAAAAAGAAAAATAAAATATCAAAATGCATAAAATTTATCAAGGTAGATGGAATAAAAGTAACCTTTAACGCCATTGACAATTGAATGATACCAAGTCATAACACCAGAATATTTGCTAACTTGAACTTAACACATACAAAAGTTTTTTTGGTACATAAAGTCCTCCAAAAATGGTGAATTCAATTACATATATTTCTCTACAGTTATTTTTTTTAATTAAATAAGACATAAAGGCAAAAGAATAACACAAAAATGTGAGTTCTAAATGGGTCTATTATCTTCTCCCTTGGACTCTATCTACATAGTTCAAATTTTCTCTCTAGAAAATATGTCCATACTAATTTTATTAGCAATCTATATTGTAACCTTTAATATATACTCATAACTACGCCTAAGCATAAGCTAACTTGGATGTGTGAACCAGCTTAGAATTGGTCACTAGTTTGTGAACCGGCATTAGTCTAAATTTACATGTCTAAAATCGACCATGTATTCTAGGGTCCAGAACAATTCGTATATGAAAATCTAAGAAAAGTATTTAATTATATAAAATAGGAAATATAAACCAAAATATAAAATTAAAATATATTTAAATTATTACCATGTGAATTAAGAAAAATCCTTTCATATTCACGTGTCTTATGTATTGCTAATACAAGAAATAAATTTACTTCTAAAGCATGTCATGTTTTAGTATATATACACTTTCACCTAAAGGAAGTTCTAACTCTTTTTTAACATGGGACTAATTTTTATTTTTGGATATTCTTTCTAAAGATTTATCCCATACTACTAATACTATAACTCAAGTTGGATGTTATTCCAATAAATAAATACACATCGTTTATAACTCCTTTAAAAAAAAACTTGTTAAAAAATATAAACTTTTGGGGCTTAATTCTTTTTTGCTTACCCAAAAACAAAAAAAAAAAAGACCAATAGGTCTAAGGACTCATCCTAGAATTGTAGGTTTTTTTTTTTTCTTTCTTTTTATTTTAAATTAGCGTGACCCAATCTGCACTTCTCTAATGGGACTTCGGCATTTGTGCCAAGCACCCACTCCAACAAATTATCCAGCCCATTCCCTCCAACTGTAACTCATGGGGGACTTCATCAAAAGCGCCCTAACTCAAAGTAGATCCACTTTTAAATCACCGATGCCATGTAAGTTGCCTTTTCTTTCTCGTGATGATTTGGGTTGCTGAAATGAATTTTCTCTCGTAACTTATTAATATTATTGAATTTTTTTCTTCTAGAAAAAAGGCCTTGCATCCCACATTTGAAATTCCATTATCCCTTCAATAGTGGCAATAGCCTTAGAAAACACTTCCCCTAGATCCAACTTCAACCTAGCATAGATTTTCAGTTCATCTAGTAACATGATGGTTCATGTTTAAACAGGAAGAGATGGGAAATGAAAAAGGCTCTTTCAATCCTTTAGTCATTGATAAAAAAAAAAAAAAAAGTTTAGAACTTATGAAAAATTAGGAAAAAGAAAGAGACATTCCGATTTGTTTTAATATTTTATTATACCTATTTGTATTTTTATTATTTTTAGGTCTCAAAACGTAAACAATCATGTAGGTATGTATTTTTTAGGTGTGACCATGCTCATTTTTTCGCAGATGGTAAAATATAAAAGTATATTTTTCAATTTACATTTTTCTTATAAAATGCCAACTTTATTCTAACTAAATCATTAAAAAAAAGAAGAAGAAGAAGAGCTAATAGACAATATTTCTCTTTATAATGAATCCCATTTGAGGTGACTCAAAATCGTGCAAGCTCGCGTAAATTTTACATTTCGAAATCACTCCAAATTCTGTACCCCTTTGTAGATATAAATTAAGATTACTCCGAGAAGAGGCCTTGTCAGCATCTGTCACCATGAAGCATATTCCCTCGCATCATCCATATTCGGTCGTGTCTATAGGCTATAGCCAATTAACATTGTCTCATCGATGTATGGTGTATCACCTTATCTAAAGCTGCTTCATGGGTACAATACAGTTGGGGTGGTGGTGAACGAGTGAGTTTGATAATTCTTTTCAATTGAATTTTTTTTTTTAAACTAACGGATGATGCATCTATAATATATATGTTGATTAAATAAAATTAAATTTATATTTTAAAATTTTATCATTACCTATTTAGTAAAAAATCATAATTTCTTTAAATAATATAAATATAAATTTATTCTTTTTCCTCTATCTACACTGACTTTAAATCATTTAATTTTTTACTTGTGTAAATCGGAATCACAAACAAAAATCCATTTATGATCATTAGGGTTATATTTCATTATAATCTAGATTTTGATTATATAATACATACACGTAAAATAAGATAGAAAAGAAAAGAGAAAGAGAAAAATATAGTCAAGAAGAGAGATTATAAAATAAACACACCATAGTGTATGGGGAGATAGTGAAAAAAGTGAGTTTTGAGATTAAGAGAGATTAATAGAAAAGAGTTTATTGATATATTAATTTTACTTTTAGTATAAATTTTTAATATTAGCTTTTTTTTAATAAAATTTTAATTGAGGAGCTAAATGGTAATGTTTAAAAAGGAGGTCATTTAAAGATTAATACGCTTTAATAATATAGAAAATAATTATTAAAAATTTAAAGTTGTAATATCCTATAATTACATGATAACTGAAAAGGAAAGATGTCCTATTTTGAAATCAGGAAATAGTATGTGACACTTAGATGATTTTTTTATAACGGTATACAAGTAGATAGACTTTTTGAAGATAAAAATGCTATAAGTACGTACTCTATCGTTAAAAATGTTTTTAGGTCTATTTTTTCTTTTAAAGTTTGAATTTTAATATACTTCAATTAAGTTTCTGTCAACTTATTGGGTTTGGTTCTGTTAACTATTGGCTACAAGTAAAGCCATAGCTTTTGATCGATAAATAGTTACACGTTAAAAACCTCGATGTAGTTTGGTTTGCGATATAACAATGACAATCTTTATTGAGTTTTACGTATTGGTTACCCGTACCAAATTTCAAACACTAATATCCTTATGTAGGCAAATTTCCCTGTACCAGACAAAAGATTCATACATAATATATTAGCCATTTTCATATAATTCCGATTGTCGTAAATCTATCATCATTGCATACATCATACGTGCTCTCAGTCTCAGCTTCATTATTGCAAATTCTGTATTGGTCGTAGATAGAGATGGTTAGCTAGATCTTTTAATAAGTGGGTTTTGTCGCATCCTGAATTTATGTTTTTTTTTTTTTTTTTTTTCTCTCTTGCTTCATCACTTGTGTGGGATTATTGTATCATTAGTATCGATATCCATAAAAGTGATTCAAATAGTTATCATATTTATTGTAAATTCGATATATGACAATGAACGGGAAGTAAATAATCGTCTAATTATTATTAGAGGGATTCGAATCGAATCTATCTTATTTAAAAATTACTATTTATACTATTAAATTGTACCGGTTTTGATCATATATAATGTTGGATATTTATTTATATTAATTGAAAAGTAATAAGCTAAATTAAAGTCATGATAAATAGAGTAATGATATATTTTGTATGTAAGAATAAACCAAAATGGAATTATAATTCCAAATCTTATTTATTTTCTTTACGTTTAGATACATATTTAAAAGTTAGAATTGCTGATTCTAACTTTATAAAAATATTTCGATTTCAACTTTAAAGAGTGAAAATTACAATTCCATTTCAAAATATTTATTTACAATTACATAAATACCTCTCACCTATATATACCTCTTAATAATAATAACACACTATTCGCAACTTGAAAAACAGTGGAGAAAAGAACCATTGTAGCATTCACTCCCTGCTGTCGGCAATTGAAGAAAAAATAGGAGGAGGACAGACATTTTAGAATCACTTTTTTTCCGGAGTGTTTATTGCTTTATCTTTGGTTTTTAATTCTGCAATTTTTATATGCTTGACCATTTTTCTCACGTGGAATACATGTTGTACATTTTAGGCTTCAAAACTCCACTGTCAACTTAGTTGGGGTTATTCAGCACGGTGGACCACCTATAATATATATATATATATATATATATATATATGAACAAAACATGCACGTAAGCATACTCATAAATCAAGGAAATTTTCATCAAGTATTATTATATTCGTATTTTGTTCCATTCAAAATATGACACAGCTAAATATAATGCCGGAATAGAATTGTTGATACCACTCCTGTGTTCTTTGTTTTCAAATATAGAAATGAAGATTGAGAACATTGTTGTAAATTAATATGAGTATTGTTTATTTAATGAGGATGACGAGTGTGATATGACAGGTGAAAATTTAAAAAAAAAGAAGAAGAAATAATGATAATGAAAAGGAGGACTTGCCGGCAAATGGTTAATTGCGTTAGGTGTGACCTTCGCTTTCTCCCTCTCTTATTCAACTACCCACCAAAGTTTGACAAATGTCCATCCCGCATCCGACAAAAATTATTGGTTTTCTTTTCTTTTTTATTTTTTTATTGGCCAATACTGGTTTTCTTTTCTTTATGTTAAATTGTTGTTACTCAAATAATTCTCTTTTTTTCCTTTATTTTCATAGAAAAAATCCATAGAAAGTCAAGTATTTTAATATAACTTGAGAAAACTATATTTTTAGTTTTTAAATTTTACCACTTTTTCTAATTGTGTTTTCAAACTTTTATTCTTTTCGCTTTAGACCTCAAACTTTATAAAAAACTAAAGATTGAAATAAAAAAAATAAAAGTTAGAAAACTCAATTAGAAAAAGTAATAAAGTTCGAGGACTAAAAATGTAAATTTTTTTTTCTTTTTTATCCTTTGTTAATTTTTCTATAGAAAAATAGTTACAACCTAATTAATCAAAATAATTAATTATGTTGCTAGATAAAATATTGGTGAAAAAAATTATTTATCTTATCATAAATATCATCATTATTTATATGTTTCTATTGACAAATGTATAATGATATTCTAATTAACTTTATATAATATCATTAAATTAAATATGATAATTATTTATGATTGCTATTATTTATATAATTTAATAATTAGAGTAAGTATCAAATAATTTATATAGTTACTTTGTTAATACTAGTCTCCCAAAGAAATAAACTTAATTCGAATTCTTTCCTCTTAAATTGTTGTAACATGTAATGTAGTTGGCGAGGAAAAAAAATATCATTATATATAAATTTTAAAAATTATAAAATTAAATGTGATTTGATTCTATTAAGAATATTAAATCGGATAATTGATTATTTGAAGTATTTGTTAATCAAAATGGAAAAAGTACATAAAGAGGAACAAAATTTTTTTCCTATCTTTTTGTTTTAGGATTTTATATTTTCATTTTTTTCTCCATTTGAAGACCTAAATTCTTAAAAATAAACGAAACTAGCATTTTTGTTTTTCTACTTTATAAACACCATTAAAAATCATGTCCTAAAAGAACAAATATGTATATATGTATATATATATATAAGCATAAGTTGTAAATTAAAACAAAAATAAATATATAGATCTTAAAAGGAAAAAAAAGGGAAAATGTCTTTCAGTCTTCAAACTTTGGCACTTTTTCTAATTAAGTACTTGAATTTTTATTTTTTTTATTTCAATCCTCAAATTATCCAAAAGTTTGCAAAAGAATAATTTATTAATGGAAAAACTATTAGTTTACTGACAAATGACTCTTTTGTTAACTTTTGGATGATTTGATGACTAAAATAGAAAAAATAAAAATTTTAGAACTTAATTAGAAAAAAAGTAATAAAATTCAAGAATTAAAAGTGTAGTTTTCCCTATAACTTAGGTGGAAAGGATAATTGTGGAAAAGATGTAGGAAAGTGAAAGTTGATTTATTTTTAAGAAATATAATTTAGTTTTGAAAAATTGAAAGAAAATAAAGGACAAGTAAATCCAAATTTATAAATAATGATTTACAGGCCAATTAACTAGATTTATTACTCAAATCAACTTAATAAAATTTGTATTTCGTTTGTTATGAAAGACTTATTTTATAAGCTTTGAATTTCCCCCTTACCGTGGTAAAACATAGAATAGCTATTACTCTTTATGTGTATGTACATGTAGTGGATAACCATTAGTAGTATTTCGGGGATAAACGTTTTAGGGTAAGTTTATTTAGATTATCCAACTTGTTGATTTTGTGGAGACTAACTAAAATATATATATATAGGGTTATATCAAATGGGTTTTACCTCTTACTCCTTGACACTTAGAAAAAAAAAAACCCTTTATGGATGAGGCTACGAAGATCCTTCGATGATCAAGTTAGTAGGGATGACCAAGAAAGAGGGAGGTGAGCACTGGAGACTTAGTGAATTGTACCCGCCTAGTGTATGCGTACGTGTTCCACCTCTCTTCTCTAAGGAGAGGAAGGAAAAGAAGTCTATGAAGGTGAGAATAAGAGAGAAAAAAAGATTCGGGAGAGCTAGATCAAATGCCTTTACTTATTGGCGTCTAGCACTTTTTATGTGATTTACCTGAGCACATGGTGATTGGGGGTTTGTTTGCACTGGTCATTGACAGATAGTATGTTATATGTGGGTGATAGAGCTTCACTGCAAGCAGCATGCCGCAGTTGACTAAGCGATCAAATCTATAGCTTAGTGATTTGGCAGGGGTAAAGGTATTTGGCATGTTGACCATACTATGATATCAAACGCTCATTGATGAGTTGCAATCACTAAAGACAAAAACCAGGCTGAGACACTCATCGAGAGACTAATTGATGCTTGATGGAGGGAGTTGAGTCTCAAGCTAACCCTAGACGTTAGGCAAGCATTGGCTGATTGATTGGGACCGATTTGCTTGGACATTTGTTATTTGGCTCACTAGGCATGTTGCAATGTGAATGATTGGCCTACCTTTGGTTGACATTCTTTAATGGCAAGAGCATATAGACTCATGAGAGAGTTGCATTATGGTACACTGGATCATTGGTAGCTTAGATATCTACTGGGCTTTAGTTCAAGTGAGAATTGAGTGTCAATAAAATATTTAGGAAGTTAAAATAGATGATAAACGTTTATTAAACGAGTCAAGTGAGAAATGTTGTTGTAAAGTTAATTTAACGATGTTAATCCTTACTTACGTGTCACATGATAGAGATATGTGGCAGCTAACATGGAATAAATTTGAAAATAAATAAGATATGACATGCCCTGTTTTAATTGTACAAATATTTTATCATAAGAAAAGTGGTTTGATTGAAATAAAAGGGAATAAAAAAGAAATCAAAATTGTTTAAGAAGAAAAATCCAGTAAATAAAACAAAAGAACATATGAACAAAATTGCAGAACGTGAAAAATCCACCTTTGGCCGATGCAAACAAGCATCTAGAATTTTCAGCTTTGTTTTTCAGTTTCATAGAGCCTAGATTGATAAAAAAGAATATCTATGCATCTCGCTACTAATATATATAAATGGAATAGAACATGATACAGGTGTCTATGGTATTCATTAATGGATAATAAAGAATTAATTAATATTGCTATCCAAACATGAGATGACAAGATCGCATCAGTAAAAGGTGGATTTTTTACGTTTTGCAGTTGTGTTCCATTTGTTCTCGTCTTATTAACCAGATTTTTCTTCCTAAACGATTTTGATTTTCTCTTTCCTTTTATTTCGGTTAGACCACTTTTCTTATGATAAAATATTTATATAATTAAAATGAACCACATCAGGTTTTAATTATTTTCACCCACATGTTAAATAGGATTAATGTCATTAAATTAATTTCGTAATGGTATCTTTTACTTTACTCATTTAATAAACGTTGATATATCCTCCACGTGTAATTCTTTCTTTCAATATATAATAATAGGAGCCATAAATTTTTTTTTTTTTGAAATTGTTTATTATGGCTTTCGATATTGGATGTCACGTATAACCTGATATATTTTATCTACTAAATCTCATTCATTGTAACGAAGGAAAAACAAAAAAAAAAAAAGGAAAATGATATTTTTTTGGATAAAATAAATGAAAAGGATCGTTGATAACTTGATATGGAAAATCATATAAATGACAGGTTAGTCTACCAGTAATCTTCCTCTTCAACGTCTAGACCACGAACCCTTTGCCCTCTTTATCTATAGCTACATAAACAGAACAGTAACACTTAACATAGTGCTCTGTAGCACTTGCGCGAACAACCACCACCAACTTCTGGGTTAACTCTAAAATAGACAGAACAGCAAAAGTGAAGATATCATAGTACTCCTCAAACCGAAACACGACCATGGCAACTAGTGTCGGGAGAATGAAGTTGGGTTCTCAAGGACTGGAGGTTTCTGCACAAGGACTTGGCTGCATGGGCATGTCCTCTTTCTATGGTCCTCCAAAATCTGAATCTGACATGATCAGCCTTATCCATCATGCCATCAACTCTGGAGTCACCTTCCTCGATTCTTCTGATATTTATGGTCCTCATACCAATGAACTTCTTCTGGGCAAGGTTTATTTTCTACTACCTACCTACCTTTAACAATTCCCTCTTTTCTTTTTCTTTTTCTTTTTCTTTTTTGGTGTTGGTCAACTGAAGTGGCTCGTGCTGTCGTACAACGTAATCGGACCGGCCATCTTGGGATGTAATTGGGGTTTTTCGCATTGAAGTTTATTATCTTGAATCCGGATAAGGAACTCATTGCGGTTGATGAAGCCAAACCTCGTTAATTTTAATCCATGGAAATTCCATGATAATGTAATAAAGGTGAATAGGTGGTGAACATATAAGCTATGAATTTGAGGTTATGAACATATCGATCGATCCGATCTGATTCCATGTAATCTGTTTCTTTTATTTGTTTAGATTCGATTCATTCTTTCTTATGGTGTTATTTGGTAATATGGTTGAACAGGCTTTGAAAGGGGGAATGAGAGAAAAGGTTGAGTTGGCCACAAAATTTGGTATCAGCTTTGCAGACGGCAAGAGGGAGGTGAGGGGCGACCCTACTTATGTGAGGGCTGCTTGCGAGGGGAGCTTGAAGCGGCTGGATATTGATTGCATCGATCTCTATTACCAGCATCGAATTGACACTCGTGTGCCAATTGAAGTGACCGTATGCCTCTTAACTTCCCTTGCACCATCATTCATTATAAGTAGTCTGATTTCTCGACTGTGGTAGATTTTCATGATAATTCGGCAGTCAAAGGGAAATGGCTTCTGGAAATTGTCAGATTTGCAGTGGTTCTTAGTCAGTGTAATGACACTAGTTGTGGAAGCCAACTATTTACGTCACTCAACTTGCTTGTTTTAACTTAAAAACAATCCATTTCTATAGCGGCCTCTTTTGTTGTGATCTTATTGAAAATTTGTGACTAATGAATTCTGCTCGCCTATCTGCTTTGCTCATGACTTGGACAACTTTCATGTTATTTGCTACTATTAAATTGATTGGAGCTTATGCTCGGTAAGGTTGAGGTACAGTTTTATTCTTTATTAGTTCTAAGCTAACTGCTGGGCAGGACATGTGCAATTTTCTGAAAGTTCGAAGCTGGAAATAAAACAATCTAATATGACTTTAAATTTAATGTGGGAAGAATTTTCCCTTTTTTTTATGATGCATAGCTTTATTCTTTCCCCTCTCTACTGAATAGGATGCACCAAGTTTCCCTCTCAAGGCAGATGTATGTCAACAAAAAGATCAAACTTGAAGCTACTCTAAAGAGATCATTTTTCTTAATGCTAGCAGCTCAAATGTCTATTTAACTGAAATAATTGCAAATACACCTCAGATTTATTGGTTAGTTGTGTATAAACCCCTCAACCTCCAATTGTATTATCATCTTCCCGAAATTTTGTAGAATATACATATAGAGAAGCAACTGTGGCAGAAAATCCAAAGCTGTCACTAAAAGGCACATGAATATCAACGATTTTGGGAGCTTTCGAGATGGATGGGAGAGTAAGTGTATTTTTCATTTTTTCAGAATTTATGGAGTGGTAAAATCAAGTTTTAGGAGTTTTTGGGGTGTAGTTGCAATTTTGCCTGACTTACTTTATGTTTTGTCTTTCATTATTAGCAACTTGCTGTTTATATGGCTCATAAGTGCAGCATATAAATCTGAAACATCGCATTGTTTTTGCTTATTTGGTAGATGGGTGAGCTCAAGAAACTAGTCGAGGGAGGTAAAATCAAGTATATTGGCCTCTCTGAGGCCTCTGCCTCAACAATCAGAAGGGCACATGCTGTTCATCCGATAACAGCTGTCCAGTTGGAGTGGTCATTATGGACGCGTGATGTGGAAGCAGAAATAGTTCCTACATGCAGGTCTTAGATTAGCATGTTCAGTTGATTGTTTATTGATGACTGAAAACAAAAAGGAAAAAGAAAAGAAAAGAAAAGAAAAAGGAAAAAAACTCTGGTTTGCTTACTTTCTTTTTTATTTCATCAGGGAACTCGGTATCGGTATAGTTGCCTACAGTCCCCTCGGACGAGGTTTCTTTTCTATGGGCTCCAAAATTGTTGAGAACTTATCCCAAGGTGACTTTAGACAGGTCTGTGTCTAATGCTTATGCTAACCACATGTTAATGTTTTATGAGGTGCAATGTTTGGCAACATTTTGCCTGAAAATTCATGATGTCCAAATTATAATCCTGCTCTTTGAGTGGAAGTAATAATATAATATAGATGAAAATTGTCAAGACAATACATTAACTTAGTGAAAACATTTGGATAAAAGCTCTTGCCTAGTTTTCTGACTATAAAGATCAGACCAGTGTTCTCTTTTCTATGTAATGCAAGCAATATGCTTTTTGTGCGTCTCATCCTTAAATTTATCCACAGTTGAAATTGTTAGCCTCTCTATGATATTTGTGATGCAGTTATTACTGGCTTTACCACTCTTTTTTGGTTTTCCACCAAATATATGTAGTGCAACAGCTGTTAGCTTTTTAAGGCCGAAGAATTGAACTGATCCCTTGTAAATTTAGCAAGAACCAATTTAGTTCTAAAGTCATGGATCATTTAGGTTCTCGAATCTTTTCAATGGACCAATTAGGTCCTTAAATTTTGCAAATGCTCAAAATAACTCCCTAACTCATCAAAAGGTACAAATTGCGACTAAGTATAGCGGTACTCATAGGATCCATTAAGTCGTGCCTTAAGAAAAATCAATAAGCTGCCACGCTATGGAGGATACAACTTAATGGAGTTTATGAATACCATCAAATTTTGTCCCAATATATGATTTTGATGATTTTAGGTGGTCTAAAGTCAGGGAATCAAATTGGTTTCTTCAAAACGACACAGAGGATCAATTTGATATTTTTGGCCTTTTTTTAAATGATAAGAACATTTTAGTAACTACTGACTTATTTGAAATTTTCTTGGCAGTTTATAAGGCCATACTCTTCACTATCACAAGCAGCCAATCCTTTGTAAATGAAAAAAAATCTAGGCATCTAAACTTTTTACTGCTTCCAATTAAGTCCTTTCCATATTCCTTGCAATTTATGGCTATAAGGTTGTAAGAATTTCAGCTGTCTCTGTACAAGTACGTATGGATGTTTATATATATCAGTTTCACTTGTGGTGGAGACTGAATGTGCGTATTTGTTGAATTTCAGTGTCTTCCGAGGTTCCAAAAGGAGAATCTGGAGGACAACGAGAAGTTATTCGAGCGTGTCAAAGAGATAGCGACAAGGAAAGGTTGCACCCCTTCGCAATTGGCTCTTGCCTGGGTCCATCACCAAGGAGATGATGTGTGTCCCATACCTGGGACAACAAAGATCGAGAACTTTAACCAGAACATCGGTGCTTTGTCCATTAAACTCACACCAGAAGAAATGGCTGAGCTCGAATCCATTGCTTCTGCAGGTGCTGTGAAAGGAGACAGGTATGGAGGCACCTCTGTAACATGGCAAGACTCCGATACACCACCTCTTTCTTCATGGAAGGCCACATGATTGCTTGCTGTTGTACTCCAACGGATGTTTGCTGCCTAGTTATGATGAGTTAAGTGTTTCCTGCGGAGTATTTTACATATTGTAAGTAATAGTGCTAATGAAGTGGTTTTGGCCCTTCAGAAAATGTTCGAATAAGTTGAACTTCTATGAATCTTATTCTTCTGACCAGCAACTATGTTTTTCTAATTCGCTGCGGAAAATTTCATTTGGTAGCCGCTGATGCTGGAATTAGAACTTCTTTACTTGCTCAAGGGGAATTCAAATGCAATTTATCAATATAACTTGCAACTATTATAAGTGAAATAGTGAAAAAAGCTGGTATATTGACACGGTTTCGTGGGAAGAATTCTATATACCATTCAAAATTTGTTTTTAAGGGTCGTTTGGGTCTTCTAGGCTAGGTTCTTAGGTGTCAAAATGCAAGTGCAAGGTGTCCAAGATAGCAAGAACTATGGCATATATTGCTTAAATTACAATATGGAACCAAAATTTTGGCAGATATATATAGACGCAAAATTTTCTATCAATCACGCGGATGACAACTAGGGCCCAAAATTCCAAGTTCAATTTATGTGACTTGAACCAATATCAATGAAATCGTTACACCAACTCACTGTTTAGGTAAAACTTTGGATTAATTTTCACAAGGTGTATTAACATCTTGGATAAAGTAGTACACTAGGCATTTTCCCATCTCATTTCGTTTTTTCCTACGATGAAATTGCCATTTATCACTGCAGTGTTATTTCCCATTGAAAAACCGCACTTACATGCATTTATCTAAGCATTTTTCTTTTAGATTTCATCAAAGCCATTTAAATGTGTGTAAGTTGGATCAAATACACAAAAATATGAAAAAGAATCAAAATCAAACTTAAACAGATTCGATTTCCACATTTTTGGTTGCCATTCTATTGCCCCAACATGACATTGGAGATTAGAATTGTTGATTGTTGTTGAAGCAACTAGGATAGGTGGGCTCGCATAGAGTTTGGGTGAGGCGAACTTGGCCTTCGTCTCCTACTCCTTGGTATCTACAAAAAGCCCCCCTAGTAGGTGTGACTACGAGAGTTCTTCGATGCTTAAGTTAGTAAAAAGAATCAATAGTAGGAAAGAACGAGCACTAAGGATTTAAGGGATAGTGTTCACCGAAGATATACGTAGTGTGTGTAGTGTATTGGTATTGAGTAGAGAGAAAGGGTAAAAGAGAAAATTCTAGGAGAGTAGAAGAGAGAGAGGGTCATTCCTTACTTCATGGTGCCTGGCACTTTTTATACTAGTTACCTAGACATGTGGTGATCTAGGGTTTGTCCATACTAGCTACCTATAGGTAGTATGCTTCATGGTAGAGACTAAGCCGCTTTGCAAAAAGTCAGTCATTATTGGAAAAGTAACTAAATTTACCGCTTGGAGATCTGATAATCGTTGGGGTTATCGGGTATGCTAGCCATACTACAGATGTCAGATACTCATTAATGAGTTGTAGTAGAAAGCAGACACTAAAAACAAAGGTTAAGTCAGGACATTGAGGAAGGGGTCTGCTAATGCTTGGTCGAGTGTGAGTTGAAGTCTGAGTTGCTACCAAATGGTTGATGTGAATTGGCTCTACGGTCGAGCCGATCTGCTTAGGTTGGGTAATGTATGGCTTGTTGAGTAAGTTGCAATATAGGAGATGAGCTCGCAGTTAGCTCGCGCCTACCTTGTTGTAAGTATATTGTTCAATGAGTAGGTCCCAATATAAGGGATGAGTTCATTACTTGCTCACGTGCACTTTGATGTCCTTTTCAGTGGAATTCGCATGTTAGGCCTTGGTTTGGGTGAGAATCGAGTATCGATACTTGTCTCCTCACTTTCCTCTACGTTTAAGGCGCGAGTAAAGTAATCAATGTAAGGAAATCGGGCTAAGGCTTGGCTGCTTCTTTCATAAGTAGAAGGCTTGTCCTATTGCTTGTCGTCGTGATAGGTAGTGTCTTTGGTTGGGTTTATTTTCCCATATACCGGCCTCCTACGTAACTAATGTAACTGGTGGGCTGCTTGATGTCATGATAATGGTCCTTAGAAAGTGTAACGTGTATTGATGATCTTTGAAGAGTGACTATGCACGTAGGTTAACCCATTGTCACGCCATGTTAGTGACCCGTTTACAAGGATTAATCGGGACCTTTAGCTCAAGAAATGGGACAAGTGTACGGTTAAGGTTTAGTACACATCCTTTTGTGGGTTCGTGCTTTGAGAGTAGGAGTAAGAAAGGATTGATCGTGTTTGAGGCATTATGCATTTAGGAGTTATGAAGGCTGACTACGTAATTGTTTAGGCATTTCTTCCATGTGAAGAGAGTACCCAATGGTTGGGTAAACGTTGCTACCTAAGGCAAGCTGTTAAGTATTTACGATACGATAAACCGCCGAACAAGGTAGAAGGTTGGAAGGAGTTCTTTTATTGTGTTCAGGCTCCTGAACCTCTTAATTTCCCAACTGAGTGGAAATGTCCTATTTAGGTTAGGAAGTTGAGTAGCTTAGGAGATGAGGACATGATGATTAGCATCGAGTTGCTAAATTTGGTGGGTTAAAAGAAGCTTAATCCTTTGTCGATATGGCAGAAGTATAAGAATGGTTCACTGTTGTTTGGGGGTGGAGATAGGTATTTATTGCATTTTACTAAGGAGGAGTGGTTAGTTGTCTGCTATGCTGCATCATCTCGTTGTTGGAGTAAGGAACATTAGGCTGCTTCTCTTCAGCCTAGTAAGTACGTTATCTTTGTTTAGTCTGTTTACTTAGTAAGCTTGTTGGTTCTCTTACAGCTTTAGAGATGGCTACAGATAAGATAAGGGCTAAGCTTTTCGTTGTGCAAAGCGGGAGGCTTAAGAGTGCTTTGAGGCCTATTGACACGTGGAAACAAGTTGCCCTTCCAAGAAGTTAAAGAAGAAAGGTAAGAGGCAATAAACACTTCCCGAGGTCGTGTAGCAAGGCACTGGTGATATTCTGATGGGTGTGCTATTAGTGACTTTGAAGCCAAATCAAGAGTGCATTATAGTAACCAAACTCTTAATAAGATTAGTGAGTCTATTAAGCTCGTCATCAACTGATCCAAGGGTGTTACTAGCATTTTGACCTCGGCTAGCATGAGCACCACTACTTTAGTTACGAATAACACTATTAACACTTAAATATGACATTATGTAATACTTTCTTTAACAAGTTGACAGTATAATACCTAATAAATACTTCAACTCATTACCCAAAATCTAATTATCTCATTCTAACAATGTTAACACCCAACACAACTCAATACAATACCAAAAGGAACTTGCTTTGTTTTCATAGTGAAAAATAGAGTAACAACAAAAACTAAACTTATCACTCTACAAACAGCCACTTCATAGCTCACAATTTCAAAACTTACTTCACTTGAACACATTGCAGTAGCTATGGAAGAAATACAGCAGCTGCTAATAGCAAACATGAACAAAACTTCACTGCAACTTTACACTCTCTCTCTTGGAATTGTGCTTTAATACTAATGAAGCTAATGCTTCTCTAGGGTTGTACATACAGAGGCCATACCATAATGGACGATAATAGAAAAGGAAAATAAAAGGGTTAGCAAATCCGGGCAGTTACCTAGCTGGATATGGCGTACCAATTAAATTCTGTTTAGCCTAAAATTCACTGGATGTAACTTACTGGTTCAATGTATAGTGATAGGATTCTAGGCACCAACCCAACGACATGCCAGGCTTCGGACTACACGGGAGGCTTACTCACAAGCTTTGCGCAAATGGAAGACTTGTTTATGTGTTCTATCATTGCTGAACAGCTTGCTCTACTTTGCTGAGACATGTACTATAGCACTTCAACAGCGTTACAGTTTAGCATGGACAAGTTAACCCAGCTTGGCTTCGCCATTGCCAGCTTTGTCTCGCTTGCCTTAACTGCACAAGTATCTTTATAAGATTACCTCCTCTACTCAGAACTCTCTATTGCCTGAAGAGCTTGGTCCTTTCATCCCCTACCTTAGTACTTAAGCACCCAGCTCAGCCCGTAGAGAGTTCAACTTGGACCGCCTCACTTAACCTAGTCGAAGAAACATGTAGCTTGAATTGCCCCATCTGGCTCGGCCCAAGGTGTGTTAGGCTCAAACTACTCTATCGGACATCCTCCTAGCTTGGACTTAGGTTATGTTACGTCGGCCACTTCTCTAAGGATGTTAGTACAACGGTTTCTTTTCTAGATTGCCAAGCTGTCACGAGAACTCTAGGTTTAGCTTAGCCATGTGCTTGAGAAACCTATTCTTCCTCTCTTCTTTGCTTCCTTAATGGCAATGAGATTATCGAGAGGAGGGTAAGGGTGGGGGTAAGGGAGGGAGTAAGTATTGATAGGATATTTTGGGCTTATGTCTCTTAAGCTTATACCAACTTGCTTGGAATTATGACCTAGCTTATCATTCTTTGGATCCAACCTTCTTGTTTGTTTAGCACTACTAAAAAATAGAGGATAAAGCTTGAAGACTAGGTCAACGACTACCTCCCACATGTCAGAACCACGTTGGACTATACAACCCTACCATCTACAACGTGTGGACGTGTTACTTGTCCACTAACAATTCCTCGATTTTTGGCAACCTTCCTTTATAAATACCGAGTTACTTTCTAATGATAAACCATTTGATCACTTTAGACACTTAGCCTACTCTTTGCACTCAAAGCATCTTTATTCTCTCAATTACCAAATACTAACTTAAATAAAGGAGTGGTTATATCGTATGACATCCTAGTGCCTCTTACCGTATTCTCTTTTATAGACTATACAGTTAAGTGCAAAGCTCAATTCTTTTACTACTCTATTGTTCAGATCCTATAGACAATATGATAAAAATAATAAAATTTTAATGGTATAATTTGATGACTTTACGTTATTGGAAATTTACATGCTCTTCTATCATATTGTATTTGTAAAAATTTATATAAATTGATGGTAGAATTGATAATCTTATACGATCGGAAAACTGTATGATATTACACTATAATTATTATTACGGCGGTATTGTAATTTAAGAAAAAAAAAAAAAGAAAAGAAAAAGGCGGAAAGAAAGTAAAAGATAAGACCAAACATCAGTTTCCGAGGGAATAGTTTTTCAGCATTTAATGTCTTCATCTTACAACGATATGATTTTTTTTTTTTTATTAAAGAAAACCTACTACGTCAATATCCTATTTCAATGGAAACAAACAGAAACTTAGAATTCAAAATAACATGTAAATTGTAAAATAAATTGAATTAATGGTCCCAATAATTAATTATAAAATATGTCATACCATATAAGAGGCCAACCCAGGCAGGTGCCAAAAACGATCTTGGCTTCTCAAGTTAAAATATATATATATAATTAAAAAAGAATTTTAAATTTGATCTTACCGATTGAATGGTTCTACGTTTGTCCTGGCATCCGTGTCCTTGTGGATCTCTAGTATTATTATGATCTCCTCCCTCGATGATGGGACAATTAAAACAGTCTAAAGATTCGTGAACATAAAGAAAGCAAGTATAGAAGTTTCTCCCTCCGTCCTCCATGGCTTTTCCAACTACTCACCAAAGTTGACAATATTTCCATTCAGCATCCAACAAACTTATCGGTTTTTATTATTTTTTTTAACATTGCTGTCACTTAGATGAATTATGATCATTTCAACTTTTAAACTGTAGGAAGAGAAAGCTGAAGAGTGATAATTTCACGAACTTTTGATGTAATTTATGGTAAAGGATTAAAGAAATATAATTTATTTATGGAGGAAAAAATTTATTTATTCTCTTTAAACTAAATCAAATAAATTTGATAAAGAATATCTCTATTTATTCTTTGAATTTTAACATACAACGAGATGAAAATGATGATAGAAAGAAGAATAAAAGAAAACACTCGTGATGCTCTTTAATTCTCTAGCAATTTTTTTTTTTTTTTTCCAATGAGTATAATAGTGCTCATATTACTAAATTACTACCATGATTAAATATATACTGGTTGGTATGTTCCAATTCAAGTAGATATTTGTGTAATTCTTAACTGACCAACTCTTAACTTATCTCCATCTTTGTCTTTATTGGTACCTAGATTTGAAGTTGAATTATTCAATCTAAACCAACTTAAAATTCCAATCTCATGGTAAAGATTAATAGCATGTTTACTTGGGGAGAATTGGAATCCAATTCCTCTTATATTTTTTATTATGACGTTCACTTAAATTTTTATCATGAAATAATAATTCCGTAGGAATTCTTATCACTTAAAATCAAGTGATAAGGATTTTTTAATTCAACTAAGGAATTACGATTTCTTATTATTACTACTGTTGTCACCATTGTCACTACTGTTACTGCTGTTGCCGCCCCTATCACTATTACTGCTACTACCGGTCGCCGCCACCACCACTGCTGTTACCACCGTTGCCACCACCACCTCTACCATTACTGTCAACGTCATTGTTGCCACCACCACCATCAACCACCGTAGCCACTACTACCATTACCATCGTGACCACCATCACCATCGTCGCCACCACCCCCACCACTGCCGCTAACCGCTGTTGCTAATCACCAACCTCAATCGCCACCGCCTATTACTTTAGGATTAATTGAGAAAGAAAATGGACCAATGATAATTTAGTCTTAAAATTATATTATGTATCTATTCTTAAATCGCTTATAAATCCAACTAAACAAAGTAATATGTATTACACTCTTATTCCATTTCTTAAGAAATTCTAATTCCATTCCCTTTCATTCTATTCCATAAAGTGAACAAGTCGTAAATCTTTTGAAAGTGGAAAGGTTAGGTAAGGAATCAGTCGAGTTAAAAATGGTCGAAAACAAGCTTAAGAAACAAAAGAAAGTGAAGAGGATATGGCATTTGGATGCTATAGTAAATAGTGTCCAAATACTAAGCTTCTGCCTACTTACAGTGACCTAACTTTAGATGTTATCTAGCAAGGCGTTTAGACGCCTTGCTTTTGTTTTGTAAAACTACAGAACAGACCCCTTTGGAGACCAACACCCAAATCCATACTTAAAATCCATACCCTTCCAATCCTCAAATTGAGGGGCGATAAACTAAAGATTCATAACCCTAAAATCCAACTAAAACTCCAAATTCTAGCCCTAAATAATAGATTCTCAAATCAACATCCCAAATTATGGATGAAGACTCAAGGAACCTAGTTAAAGTTCTCCAAACACTTAGTGAAATCTAAGAATGAAGCTATAAACCATTAACAATCTATATAACACTTAATTTCAGATTGAATTCTCAATAAAATCCCTAATTTAACTTCCCTAAAACACTAATCTAAAGAGAAAATTAAGTTTAATTTCAAAGAACTTCCATTAAACTCACCTTATACACTTAAATGAATTGTCACTTGAAGTGCTCAATAATCCTTGCTTGAAACACTTAGAACTTAGCTGAAATTTACAAGGAACAAGAAGATTTAGAGTGCTAGAAAGCTTTATATAAATTTACTTGAGCTTAAGCTTTAAGATTCTTACTTTAATAACCTTTTTCCTCTTGTGGTATGGTTTAAGGGAGGGTTTTCAATTGGCTACCATAAGAAGAGAGTATTTGTAAGCCTTGTGTAGTTAGTAGTCTAAACCCTAATTTAAGTCCGAATTGCCTAAACTATATCATGAGTCGATAAGGCTAGAAATGGTAAGATTTTGATAAATTGAGAAAACGAATATAATATCAATAATAGAAACCCTAAAAAAATCGATTAAAACCTAAATCGCGTATAAAAACGCTAAATCTAATGTAGGCGTAAATATTCGAAATCGAACTCGAATTTGACTAAAACTCTAAAATTATAATTTTAAGCTTATAAATGAATAAATATCACTTAATAGTGATATAATCGTAGTTAATTACAATTATCGACTAAATCGCGTAATCGCGTAAAACTTTTAATGAAAATATCGAAATAACTTGTAAAAAACTATAATTGTAACGAGTATCAATTAAATTGATAAATTTCCACAAAATCCCTAAAATTAATTTATAAATGTTATTTTTATTATTTTTATGTTTGAAAAAATTTCATATAATTATTTTTTTTATTTTCCTTTTTCTTCGTTTTTTTCTTTCTTTTCTCCTTAATTTTCTATTGTTGCTACGTCCAATTTATGGAAAAAAAAATCAATAGCCCACGTGATTTTCATTTGTCCAGGTGTTACTTTTACAATACAAAACCAAATGCAATAATTAAAATTGTCACATCCTCATTAATGTTTAAGATTTGGTTGTGGTTTTATAAATTGACTTTGCTTTTATTTTTTATTTTTCTTTCCACCGTATGCTACACACTTGGAATTGGAAGCCTTCAAGTTCAAAACCAAAAACAAAAGTGAAAGAAAAAGAAGAACAAAACCAAACACACATAGACAAAATTGAAATAAGAAAATAAGGGAAAAACTAAGAAGAAGAAGAAGAGGAAAAATAAGGGATTTAATCAATATTTGGATTTAAGTTGCTAAGAATTTAGGTAGATTATTTATTTATTTTGTATATATATGTATTCTATACTATGTATATATATACTAAGTATTTTATTTATTTATTTACATGTACATATATATATGCATGAATAGATAAATATATATATGTATTATGTATTTTCTTTATTTATGTATATACATATGTATGTAGGTATGGGTGTATATATATTATTATACTTAATATACAATATATGTATATAGGCATAAATAATAATACATATAGTATGTATTTCCCTACACATGTAATTATGTATATATGTATGCGTGTATATTATATACATGTATATTTAGTATTTTTATTATATAGTATATGTATGTATACACGTATAGCATATGTATATGCACTAGGTATTTCCTTTATATATATATATTTAGTATTCTATTTAATTATTTATGTACATATGCGTGATTGTATATATATATATATGTACTTATTATTTTTACTACATGAGGTATATGTATGTATACGTATATAGTAAGTATATGTATATATACTTAGTATTTTCAAAGTATAAGAATTTTAGTATATTTGTATATATACATATAATTGGACGTGTTGGATATGTAAGTATATATGTATATTATTAATTGTATTTTGTATTTTTGCACATATGTATATATGTATAGTATAACCGTATATGTACATAAGTATATAAAGTATAAATTAGTGTATATTATACTTGTACATAATGTATAAGTAAAGTTAGAATAATTTATTATTAAAGTATAGTATACGTATAAATGTATGTATATGAATAGTAACATATATGTAAAAAATACGTAAAAAATACGAGTACAATTAAATAATATATACAATAGACTATACTATTAATTTCAGTTAACAGATATATATATAAATACCGTAAATTTGGAAAAAGAATAATAATTAAGTAAATTAGAAAATTTAATAAAATATAATAATAAATATTTATATATATTAAGTAATTTTTGTAAATAATAAAAATAATAAATAATCAATTAAGTAGAAAAATTCGAATTAGTAAATATTAATTCTTAAAAATAAGTAAAAGTAAGCAATTATAGTAAAATAGGCTTAAAATAAGAAAATTACTAAATATACAATTCAAATAATTATTAAATTGTAAATATACTAAGAAAAACTTAAATGAAGTTTTTATAGCTTTTTAAGTTAAAATAATGAATTTTGTGATATTTTTTACATCACAGTCAAAACTGCAAGTTATAACATCTAAAATGGACTTCGCTATGAGAAAGTACGCTCGAAAATGATCAAAATAGACTATAAGTTCGTAAAGATCCGAGTTAAATCGAAAACGTTATACATGATTCGATAAAAAGCTCAAATCGACACTTTTACGTAAATCAATAACTAAGTTAAGTAAACAATATGAATTACCATACTAGCTTAATTATTTAATTTCTAAACTTACTGCTTTCTGTATTCCTTATTCTCAGGTGATTACGATTTTGACCCTAATTTATCATCAAACTACTACGACCCTTGAGTTGATCATGACTGAATGAGTTTTTTCTAATGATTCTATACTTGCTTGTGTATGTAATTAGTGAATATAAATTGTTATTAATAATTAAATATTGTGTGGGACTAGGTTATATTTATGTATGATATTGTTTATCGATAGTGAATTTACTTTAAAGTATAATAACGTATTGGTTGTTACATAGTAAATTTGATAGGAACCGATTTGTCTGTAACTGTGTTAATCACTAAATAATAAGACCTAATATTATCCGACTTGAAAGAACTAAATCGAAATACGCATAATCATGTACTATATAATTAATTCCGATCGTTACATTATACGTAGGTAGTAAGAGATCATACGTGGGTTGATTATTTGTTGTTATAGATTTCATACGGTGCAAATATGCAATATGACTTTACCTTGACTTGCAAGATCGCTAAGCGTTAGAGGCGCCAATCGCCTATCTAAGGGTCGAGTCAAGAGGCCTCTATTTAGAGGTGAGTAAAAGTTGCATGAACTTACTCATAATCATACGTAAAACTCAATTTTGATAAAAACTGATAATGGATGTATTATTATATTTTGAATACGAAACGTAGAGTTTCGTTATTATATAAGTTTTAGTAGGATATCCGAATTTGACTGTACTGATGTATCTCCAACCCTAACTTTAAATGACATTAAATCTGAGTTACATGTAGTACCTGGTCACTTACATATATTTGTATGATATACTGATTGTTCATGCATTTATTTGATTGAATTTAATCGATGTATAACTTGATTGTTATATGGTTAAGAGAATTGTCTCACTAAACTAATTAGCTTATATCAATTTACTTTCACAGGCTGATATATTCGTGGAGTCCGGCCGTCGTATGATTGAGGTTAATTGTACATTAGGAGGTTGATGTGGAAATAAGATATGATATGAGTATACTTTTGATACTATATTTAGACTTAAAACTTTATTATGTAATACTATATGATAACAATTTATAATATAAATCCTTATCATCTTCTTATTTATGAATCTCTATATATATACTTATTATCTATATTTAAATGATCGAGATTATTATAATGTAATGATATTGCTTATACTTGCTCAATTTTAGATTGTTAGTTGTAGGAAAAGTCTTGTATATTATATGAAAAGTTGTCGATTGAGAAAAAAATTAATTTACAGTCCTTTGTACAGTATATAGCAACTGTCATAACTATTCATCTCGAATTATGATAGTATTAGACCTTTTATGGTAAAAATTAGGGTATTAGTAAATGGTGGTAGGTTTAAGAGATTAGAGTTTTAGAAAATATTAAAATGCCTAAAATGTCCTTATTTTAGAGAAGTATTTTTTTGACATATTACATTGATAATTTTAATGAGGAATAGAATGGGATGAATTGGATAGAAAAGAGTGGAAAAGGGAAAACACCATTGATATAATATAAATAAAAATAATAAACTACATAAAAATAATTGTAATTAGGAAAAAGGGGCTTAAAAAATTGTGCCTAACCTATCTATCTTGCCATACTTATCCAAAGTCAATCTTAATTCCATACGTGTTCGGGATGGAGAGAGTGTTTATCATATTCCATGAAAATCTTATTTTTAAAAGGTTTTTTAAACATTGAGAATTTAAATAAAAGAAAAAAAATTAAGTTTAAAATAGAAAAAATAGATAAATATTGAGAATTAAAAATATATTTTATTGTGAAGCAACTTACAAAACCCAAACAGAAGCGAAGTTGCATTACATGAATTGATGACCTTGTGAATGAAGTGGATGATTCTCGTTACTCATAATTTGCCGTAGCTCCACCGAATTGAAAGGCTTCCATTCCACTCAACTTTGAAATCTTGAAAATTCAGTTCAATCTTTTCCACCGATGGTCCAAATTTGCCGAGTAAAAGGCGTATTGCAATTTGCAATAGATTTCTTTTTCTAAGTGAGGAAAGGGACAAAAATAATGAAATCTTAACGACATAATTTGATTACCTTACATGATCAGAAATTTGCAAGTCCTTGTATCATCCTATATTCGAAAAATTTTATATGAATTGATGACCTTATATCATCGGTAGACTGTATAATCTTATACTATCCCATGATTATGATGGTACCGTAATTAAAGAAAAGAAAAGAAAGGAAAAGGTAATACACCACATCGGTTTCCGAGGGAAAATGATTTTTCATCATTTAAATGTCTTCATCTTCCAACGTTATGATTTTTTTTTTCTCCCTTAAAAAAACCTACTATGCCAATATCCTATTTCAAAGGAAATAAATAGAAACATAGAATTCAAAATAACATGTCAAGTAAAATAAGTAAATGGTCCCAATAATTAAATATAAAATTTATCATACTACGTAAGAAGCCAACATAGGCAGGGGCCAAAAGCGATCGTGGCTTCCCAAGTCCAAAAAAAAAAATAATAATAATAATACTAATTAAAAAAGAAAACTGTACATATTATATTTACATTTAATGAAGTAGATCGTAATATGATTTTAAATTTGATCCTATCAATTGAATGGTTCTACATCTGCCGGTAACCATGATGATTTAAAAAAAAAAGATATTAATATGTTATGTGAATCAATAAATAATGTATAGTGTAAATATTAATAAAATTTATTATAAAAAATATATCTTTTTAAAAAGTATAAATTATATTTTTACTTATTAAAATTTTATTAATAATTACATGCACCAACTATCAATCCATGTTTTATGTTAGTTCTATTAAAGCGTTCCTCATGGACTTCTTTAATATTATTATTAAAGATGTGCAAGTAAGTTAAATGGCCCAATCTAACTTGACTTATTTTGACTTACGGATTAAATGGGCCGAGTTTATTTGATTCGTTTAAAAAACGGATTAATAAATCTCGATCCTAACTTATTTAAAATATAGGTTAAACGAGTTAATTCATGAACAAAAAGTATAAATAAATTAAACGAGTCAACCTAAACTAATTCAATTTGGCCTATTGGTTAATTGGGTCGGGATCATTTGGTCTGCTTTAAAACAGATAAAAAAATCTTAATCTAAATCTATTTTAAAAGTAAGTTAAACAAATTGATCCATAGGATAAAACCTACTTACACACCTCTAGTTACTATGAACCTAGTTGATAATAAGCCAAGATTCGTGAACGATAAAGAAAGCAAGTATAGAACTTTCTACCTCTGCCCTCCGTGACTTTTCCAAGTACTCACCAAAGTTAACAGTATTTCCACCCAGCATCCAACCTAATTATCGGTTTTTTTGCTTCTTCTTCTTCTTCTTCTTCTTCTTCTTCTTTTTTTTTCTTACATTGCTGTGACTTAGATGAATTGATATTAATTTCAACTATTAAACTCGTAGGAAGAGAAAGCTGAAGAGTGATAATTTCCTGAATTTTAATGTAATTTATGGTAAAGATGGTGATTTCGAGCGAAGGATTAAAGAAATATAATTTATTAATGAAGGAAAACATTTATTTATAATCTTCAAAACTAAACCAAATAAATTTAATAGAAGGGTTATATCTGTATTTATACTTTCAATTTTCAAATGCAACAAGATGAGAAAGATGATAGAAAGAAGAACTAAAGAAAGCACTTGTGATGCTTTTTAACTCTCTAGCAATTTTTTTTTTCCTTTCTTTTCAATGAATATAATAGGAATGGAATATAAACTTGTTTCATTTTATTAGAAGATTTATATTTATATTATTAAATTAAAACGGTGATTTAATATATGTAAAGGTTGATTATTTCATGAGACAATTCATGGGATGGTTATCGTTTGTTAAATCCGACATTTGATTTTAGGAATTATAGGAGCACCTGGGAGGTCTAGTCCTCCATTACAACCGCAAAGTCTGAAAGAGTTGCTGGAGATGGAAGGGTGTTCGTCTAAAGCGCCAAACTTATACCCCCTCGTCTCTCTCTCTATATATATAACTACACAAACGAAAGGGAACACGTAGTTTCTTGCCAACACCTTCTGAATTAACTCTGAACTAAACAGAACAGCAAAGTCAACATCATATTACTCCTGAAAATCAAAACGGCAACGACACCATGGCAACAAGTGTCAGGAGAATCAAGTTGGGTTCTCAAGGACTGGAGGTTTCAGCACAAGGACTTGGCTGCATGAGCATGTCTGCTTTTTATGGTCCTCCAAAACCTGAATCCGACATGATCAACCTTATCCATCATGCCATCAACTCTGGAGCCACCTTCCTTGATACTTCTGATGCTTACGGTCCTCATACCAATGAACTCCTTCTTGGCAAGGTTTGTTTCCCATCATCCTAATTACCTTTAACAATTCCCTCTTCTTTTTTTTTCCTTTGTGTTGGGTCAACTGAAGTAGCTTGTGCTGTCGTAAATCGTAATTGAACTGGCTATCTCGGGATGTAATTGGGGTTTTCACATTGAAATTTATATCTTGAATCCGGAAAAGGAACTCATTGCGGTTGATGAAGCCAAACCTCGTTAATTTTAATTCATGGAAATTCCATGATAATGTAATAAAGGTGAATAGGTGGTGAACATATAAGCTATGAATTTGAGGTTATGAATATATCGATCGATCAGATCTGATTCCATGTAATTTGTTTCTTTTATTTGTTTAGATTCGATTCGTTCTTTCTTATGGTGTTATTTGGTAATATGGTTGAACAGGCTTTGAAACGGGGGATGAGAGAAAAGGTTGAGTTGGCCACGAAATTTGGCTTCAGCTTTCCAGATGGCAAGAAGGAGGTGAGAGGTGACCCTGCTTATGTGAGGGCTGCTTGCGAGGGGAGCTTGAAGCGGCTGGACATCGATTGCATTGATCTTTACTACCAGCATCGAATCGACACTCGTGTGCCAATTGAAGTGACTGTATGCCTCTTAATTTCCCTTGCATCATCACTCTTCATGAAAAAAGCGGTCCGATTCCTTGACGTAGGCAGTCAAACGGAAATGGTTTCGGAAATTGTCGAATTTGCACCGGTTCTGAGTCTTCTGACTTACGTATTGTTTTGATTGCATAAAATTTATGGGATTGGATTAGAGAAAATGTTTTGTTTAATATTTGGCTTATAATTTGAGTTTGGCTATTGGATAAAAAAGAGTATAAAGGACCGAACAAAATACTCAAAATTTGATTAATTTAGAAGATGGTATAAAAGTTGATTTTATTGGATAAAAATACAAGCATTGAAGATATAAATTTAATAATATAAATACTAGACATTACTAAGGGTATAAATATTAGATAATATTTAAAATTTGTTCCTTTAAAAAAATTTTAAAATATTATTAAATAAATATTAGATAATCGAGGGTATAAATGTCAAGCAAAAAAACACCAAATAAGGGACATCTAGAAAATCTTTATCGAGTACTATTTAAACTAAATGTGCGATAATTATACTGTATTGTCTTATATTTTTTATATTTGTATTGTCTGGTTTTTCTTGTCCTATTGAATGTTAGCAACCAAATGTTACTAGTTGTAGAAGCTGATTATTTTCATCACTCGACTTGCTTTTTTTCTAGAGCAGGCCCTTTTATTGTCATCTTATTGAAAATTCATGAATAATGAATTCTGCTCGCCTATCTGCTTTGCCAATGACTTGGACAACCCTCATGTTATTTGCTATTCTTAAAGCAAATATACTTCAGATTTATTGGTTGGTTGTGTATAAACACCTCAACCCCCAGCTGATCTTCATCTTCCCAAATTTTTTTGAAATTTTACATTTACTGAAACATCTGTGGCAGAAAATCCTAAGCTGTCGCTAAAAGGAACATGAATAGCAATGATTTTGGGACCTTTGGAGATGGTTGGGAAAATAAGCTGATTTTTCATTTTTTTTCCAATATTTATGGAGTGGTAAAATCAGGTTTTAGGAGTTTTTTTTTTGGGGGGGGGGGGGGGGGGGGTGGGGGGTGGTGTGGTGTGTACTTGCAATTTTGCCCCTTTACTTTGTATTTTGTCTTTCATTGTTGGGAACTTACTATGTAAATAGCCCATAAGTGCGGCATATAAATCTGAAACATCATATTGTTTTTGCTTATTTGTCAGATGGGTGAGCTCAAGAAACTAGTTGAGGAAGGTAAAATCAAGTATATTGGTCTCTCTGAGGCCTCTACCTCTACAATCAGAAGGGCACATGCTGTTCATCCGATAACAGCTGTACAGCTCGAGTGGTCATTATGGGCGCGGGATGTGGAAGCAGAAATAGTTCCTACATGCAGGTTTTAAATTAGCGGCTACAGTTGATTATAGCATCGATGATTTAAAAAAAAAAAAAAAAAAGGAAAGAAGAAGAAGAGAAAAAAAAAAAAAATTCTGGTTTGCTCACTTATTTTTGTGATTTCATCAGGGAACTTGGGATCGGCATTGTTGCCTATAGTCCCCTCGGACGAGGTTTCTTTTCTATGGGCTCGAAAATTGCTGAGAACTTCTCCCAGGGTGACTTTAGACAGGTCCGTATCTAATGCTTATGCTAATAATAGGTTAATGTTTAATGAGATGAGCAATATTTAGCAACATTTTGCCAGAAAATCCATGATGTCCAACTTGTAATCCTTTTCCTTGAGTGGAAGTAATGCCATACTCTTCACTATCACAAGCAGCCAATCCTTTGTAAATGAAAAAAATCTAGGCATCTAATCATTTTATTGCTTCGAATTAAGTCCTTTCCATATTCCTTGCAATTTATGGCTACAAGCTTGTCAGAATTTCAGCTGTCATTGTAAAAGTACATGTGGATGTTTATCTATATCTGTTTCACTTGTGGTGGGGACTGAATGTGTGTATTTGCTAAATTTCAGGATCTTCCAAGGTTCCAGAAGGAGAATCTGGAGCACAATGAGAAGTTATTCGAGCGTGTCAAAGAGATAGCGACAAGGAAACGTTGTACCCCTTCGCAATTGGCTCTTGCCTGGGTCCATCACCAAGGAGATGATGTGTGTCCCATACCTGGGACAACAAAGATGGAGAACTTTAACCAGAACATCGGTGCTTTGTCCATTAAACTCACACCAGAAGAAATGGCTGAGCTCGAATCCATTGCTTCTGCAGATGCTGTGAAAGGAGACAGGTATGGAGGCACCTCTGTAACATGGCAAAACTCCGATACACCACCTCTTTCTTCATGGAAAGCCAAATGATAGCTTGCTCGTGTATTCCAACTGATGTTTGCTGCCTAGTTATGATGAGTTAAGTGTTTCTCGTGGAGTTTAAATATTATGTAAAGAATAATGCTAATGAAGTGATTTTGGCCCTTGAGAAAATGTTTGAATAAGTTGAACTTGTGTGAATCTTATTCTTCTGACCAGCAACTATGTTTTTCTAATTCGCTGCGGAAAATTTCATTTGGTAGTCGCTTATGCTGGAATTAGAACTTCTTTACATGCTCAAGGAGAATTCAAATGCAATTTATCAATATAACTTGCAACTATTATAAGTGAAATAGCGAAAAAACGCTGATATATTGACATGGTTTCGTGGGGAGAATTCTATATACCATTCAAAATTTGTTTTTAAGAGTAGTTTGGGTCTTCTAAGTTAGGGTTTCACGTGTTGTAATGCAAGTGTAAGGTGTCCAAAATGACAGCAAGAACTATTGCATATATTACTTAAATTACAAAATGGAACCAAAATGTCGGCAGATATTAATAGACGCAAAATTTTCCATCAATCATGCGGGGGATAAGTAGGTGCCCAAATTCTGAGTTCAATTTATGTGACTTGAACCAATATCAATGAAATCGTGACATCAACTCACTTTTTAGGTAAAACCTTGGATTAATTTTCCCCATGGAAAGATTTTAGGAAAAAGTCCGGGATAAAGTAGTACACTTGGCATTTTGCCCATCTCATTTCATTTTTTCCTACCACGAAATTGCCATTTATCGCTGAAAAGGAAATATATGTTAACAGGTAGTGTTATTTTCCATTTAAAAGCCGCTCCTACATGCATTTATTTAAGCATTTTTCTTTCAGAATTCATGAAAGACATTCAAATGTGTGTAACATGGATCATAAAAATATGAAAAAGGATAAAAATCAAGCTTGAACGGACCTGATCTCTACATTTTTGGTTACCATTCGATTGCCCCAACACGGCATCGGAGATCAAAATGATTCAAGCTCCCATTCAAACGATCCCTTGGCTCTAGTTGGATGACTCATTTAGACCTCAAAGTGATCAGACATGCCTTGGATGTCTGAAAAGATATGACCTTGGTCTTAAAAGCTTCACTTTTCATTTTCAGCATAGATCTTACCCTTCCATTTGCATTTCTTCTCTAATCATACTTTACTCCATTTTGTAAATCAAACTTGTCTCAAAGAGTTGTTGTAGAGGAATAGTCCACTGTATTTTTATGGAAAGAAATCACAAATCAAAAGAAATCGAAGGAAACTATGAAAACAAAACGAAATAATGTATCTGGTAATTTTAATGAGAAATAGAATGGAATGAATCGGGTGAAAAGAGTGGAAAAAATAAAAATCATTGACATAATATAAGTAAAAATAATAAAAATAATTGTAAATAAGAAAAGGGGCTTAAAAAAAATTGTGTCTACCCTATCTATGTTGGCATACTTATTCAAGGTCAACCGTAAGCTAATAAATATTTGAGATGGAGAGAATGTTCACTATATTTGATGAAAGTTCTACTTTTAAAAGGTCTTTTAGATGTTGAGAAATTAAATAAAGGAAAACAAATATTTAAAACTCAAATGAAAAAAGTAAATAAATGTTGAGAATTAAAAATATATTTCCTTGTGAAGCTTTTCGTATGATATTGCAACTTACAGACCCCAAACAGCGGCAAAGTTGCATTACATGAATTGATGACCTTGTCAAAGAAGTAGATGATCCTCGTTACTCATAAATTGCCCTAGCTCCACGGAATTGAAAGCATTCTTGAAAATTCAATTCAATCTTTTTCACCGATGGTCCAAATTTGCCGAGTAAAAGGCGTATAACGATTCGCAGTAGATTTCTTTTCTAAGTGAGGAAGGGATAAAAATAATAAAATCTTAACGACATAATGATCTTACACGATCAGAAATTAATGCCCTTATATTATACTGTATTTGCAAAAATTTTTATAAATGGGATCTTATACTATAATGATGATTATGATGGTATTGTAATTTTTTTTTTTTTTTAAAAAGGGAAGAAAGGAAAAGGTAAGACAACACATCAGTTTCCGAGGGAAAATAATTTTTCAGCGTTTAGTGTCTTCATCTTCCAACGATATGATTTTTTTTTTTTCTTAAAGAAAACCTACTACGTCAATATCCTATTCCAAAGGAAATAATCAGAAACTTAGAATTCAAAATAACAAGTAAGATAAAATGAATTAATGGTCCCAATAATTAAATATAAAATTTGTCGTACTGTGTAAGAGACCAATCTAGGCAAGGGCCAAAAGCGATCTTGGCTTCCCAAGTTCAAAAAAATTAAATAATAATTATAAAAGAAAAATGTACATATGATATGACATTTTACGAAGTAAATCTTCACGTGATTTTAAATTTGATTGTACTAATTGAGTAATTATGTGAATTTTGAAAAAATATTTAATAGTATTAATATGTTATATAGATTAATAAATAATATATAAATATTAATAAAAATTTAACATATGATAATAAGGAGTGATATTTTTTAGAAAACTATCAATTATATTTTTATATACATAATTCATATACCATGCTGAAATCTGAAGGTTCGTCGCCAGAAACAATTATAAAACTTTCTGCCCCCGCAACACATCCCTCACCCACCCCCACCCCTTCTCTCTCTCTCAACATACATACATACATACATATATAACAACAAAAACAAAAGGGAAAACACACTTTCTTGCCAACACCTTCTAAATTAACTCTGAATTAAACAGAGCAGCAAAGTCAACTCCTGAAAACTGAAACAGCAACGACACCATGGCAACAAATATCGGGAGAATCAAGTTGGGTTCCCAAGGACTGGAGGTTTCAGCACAAGGACTTGGTTGCATGGGCATGTCTACTTTTTATGGTCCTCCAAAGCCTGAACCCGATATGATCAACCTTATCCATCATGCCATCAACTCTGGAGTCACCTTCCTTGATACTTCTGATTTTTATGGTCCTCATACCAATGAACTCCTTCTTGGCAAGGTTCGTTTCCCCCATCATCTACTTCCCATAATAATTCTCAATCTTTTTTTTTTTTTCTTTTTGGTCAACCGAAGTATGCTCGTGCTGTCGTAATTTGACTGGTTATCTTGGGACGTCTGCACCGTGTATATGGTTTGTGCCATGTGGAACCTTAATTTAATACCTAAAATAATTTGTGGTGAGAATATTTTTCGTCATCAAGTTGATCCAATAATCTCTACCTGGACAGCTAGTTAGATCATTTTAGTCTAACCATCGGTTTAACGTCTGGTTAAAATGCAAATAATCCATGAACTTTGCACTCGGTACGAATATATCTCCTAACTCACGCAGTGTACTTTAACATCTTGAACTCATATAAATTGATAAACGATCCCTGTAGATCACAAATGACCTTGTTAAACTTTAATATTTATATTGATAAATTCTAAAACTAAAAACTGTGCTTTTGGCATCCCTGCAATTTTGTGTGAAAATCAGGTTGATTTAGTTGTCGTCAGCCATTGAACACTCCTCTAGCACCAGAAATTTTATTTCATTATGATAATACAGAGGGCTTGAAAAAAGAGCATGCAATTTAACAATACTGCTGCTGGAATTGACTAAGTACTAACTAATGTAACTGATAAGACATGATATATACATATTACTGAAAGACAACTAACAGCTTGGCTAACCGACTAAATTTAAGTATACTTTAAGACCTCTTAAATTTTTATTTCATTACGATGTGAAAAAAACAAATGGATCTGCACTGAGGCCAATGTGTAGGACGTTATTTATAAATTTCCTTAAGTTTTGTTGATCATCGTGTATAGGGGTCATAATTGAATCAATCTAATAGTTAAGGAATATGCATAATTTATTTTTATTCGATACGTCTCTTATGGCATGGTCTAGTTAGAAGCTAATTAGGACTGGATAGATGGTCGTTCACTTCGTAATTGTAATTGAAGTTGATCTCACCTTCCAAGGGGTGGTTCTTAGTAATTTTTATTTGGTAATACGGTTGAACAGGCTTTGAAAGGGGGAATGAGAGAAAAGGTTGAGTTGGCCACAAAATTCGGTGTGAGCATTGCAGATGGCAAGGGAGAGGTGAGGGGTGACCCTGCTTATGTGAGGGCTGCTTGCGAGGAGAGCTTGAAGCGGCTGGACATCGATTGCATTGATCTTTATTACCAGCATCGAATCGACACTCGTGTGCCAATTGAAGTGACTGTATGCTCCTTAATTTCCACTGCATCTTCATAAATAGTCTGATTTATTAAGATTTTCATTATTAATGTGCAGTCGAGTAATGGTTTTCGGAAATTGTCAAATTTTCGCTGGTTCTGACTAGGTATAACTGTTCTAGTTATAGAATCCAATTATTCGATCATCTCGTTTTAACTTTAAATGATCCATTTCTATAGCCCTTTTCTATTATCATCTTTCTGGAAATTCATGAATAACAAATCCTGTTTGCCTATCTCCTTTGCTAATGAAGTTGGGACAACTCTCATTTTGTTTGTCTGTTCTTAAATTGCTTGGAGCGTACTAAAGCTTTTTTTTTTCCTTGACTTCAATCTTGTACCATTACTTCTAAGCTAATCGTTTAGCAGGACATGTATGAATTTCTGAAATTTTGATGCTGGAAGTAAACAATTATGATTCTAAATTTAATGTAGGAAGAATTCTCCTTTTTCTTGTGACTCATATCTTCATCTCCCCATAATTTTTGCAAATATGCATTTACCTTTGTATCTAGATGTCACAAAAGATTCTAACCCGTCGCTTAAATGCACATGAGTAGCGATGATTTTGGCAGCTTTAGTGATGGTTGAGAAGGCGAGTGTATATTTCATTTTTCAGAAATTATGGGGCGGTAAAATCACGTATTGGGAGTTTTGGGGGTGTAGTTGAAATATAAGTCTAAAACATTACATTATTTTCGCTAATTTTCTAGATGGGTGAGCTCAAGAAGCTAGTTGAAGAAGGCAAAATCAAGTATATCGGTCTCTCCGAGGCCTCCGCCTCAACAATCAGAAGGGCACATGCTGTTCATCCGATAGCAGCCATCCAGTTGGAGTGGTCATTATGGACGCGTGATGTGGAAGCAGAGATAGTTCCCACTTGCAGGTATCAAATTAGCACCTCCAGTTTGACTTATTATAGTAATGACTCTGAAAAATTATAACCCTTTGGTTTGCTTACTTTTGTGATGATTTCATTAGGGAACTTGGTATAGGTATCGTTGCATACAGTCCTCTTGGACAAGGTTTCTTTTCTTTAGGCTCGAAAATTGCTGAGAACTTCTCCCAGGGTGGTGATGTTAGACAGGTCTGTAATCCGATCTAATGAGATGTGCAAATGTTTAGCTGTCTCTGTCAAAAGCACCTGTGAATCTTTGTCTTACATTGGTTATGCTTGCGGTTGGGGACTGAATGTGTGTACATGTGAAATTTCAGTATCTTCCGAGGTTCCAGAAGGAGAATCTGGAGCACAATAAGAAGTTATTCGATCGTGTTAAAGAGATAGCAACAAGGAAAGGATGCAGCCCTTCACAGTTGGCTCTTGCTTGGGTCCATCACCAAGGAGATGATGTGTGTCCCATACCCGGGACAACAAAGATCGAGAACTTTAACCAGAACATAGGGGCCCTGTCCATTAAGCTCACACCAGAAGAGATGGCTGAGCTCGAATCCATTGCTTCAGCAGGTGCCGTGAAAGGAGATAGGTGTGCAGAAAGCTCTCCAACATGGCAGAACTCCGATACGCCACCTCTTTCTTCATGGAAAGCCGTCTGATTTCTTGCGCTTGTCCAACCGATGTTTGGTGCACTTGTCATGAGTTAAAGTGGTTCCTGTGGAGTATTTTTCATTATCTAAGGATTAGGTGCTGTGCTGCCTATTATGAATTATGGACATTGAAAGAATAAGTTTCACTAGTATGGATCTTATATTCTTTTGATGCAATATCTATATTTTTCCAATTCGCTGTGGAAATTTTTATTCTGCAGCTACTTTGATCCATAACTTTTTCACCCTGTTCAAGGAGCATTGAAACGTTTATTTGCCAATATAATTTGTGAATATTGTAAGTAAAATCCTGAAACCAGTTGATATGTTGAGTTACTGACATGGTAATGCCGGGAAGAATTCTGTAGTTTCATTAACAAGCTGTTTGCTTCTTGTAAGTGGTGTTTCATGTGCCGTAGTGTAAGGTGTTCTAAGTAGGGTAATATAATTTGTGAATATTGTAATGTCATATTTGATACTAAAAAATAGTTTGAATAGAACAAAATAGAATGGAACCATGACTGGAATGATAAATACTTTCTTTGATTAGAAATATCCATCAAATGAAATAAAGTGTGGTTGAACATATATATAATAGTAATTATAAAAAAAAATATCTTTAATCATTAAATATTATGATTAGATTGAATGTTAAATAAGTACTTTAACTAATAATAATTAATGAGAAGTAAATAGAATCATAACTCTACCTCATCAAAACCAGAATCATATTCCTCCTAAAGCAGATATGGTAAAAATGGGATCGCAATTTTATATTTTAAATACACTTTTAAATATGAAAAAAGAAACAAAATGCAAAATCATAATTCCATTCTTTTCCAATCCCGCAAATATAACTTAAGCGAATTCTAGGTCGGCTAGGCATCAGTTGGATTCCTCACTTGAAGGAAGAGTAATCTAACTAAGCTTGTCTCCATTAGATCCCATATACACCTGGGGGGCTATTCTCTTGTTGTCTTCATGCTGACCAGTCGACAACAAGAGTGAGAGACAAGTGTTATAGGATTATTTTGCTTGGGTCCAGGCAATAGTCCAGCCCACCAAGCACTTGCTCGGTTCACGTAAGAAGAGCACGAGACCGTAGAAGTGAAGACTGCATGGAATGTTAAGAGGACATTTCTTGGCACCTGGTAGAATATACCGACAGCCAGTGAATCTTTCTCCTCGTCACATTCCACGTGTCGAAATCCAAATGTAAAACCTCTCACAATAATAAGTCTTCATGCAACCTATGTAGTAAAGGGTCCCTAAAGCCCTAGGTTGAAGAGGAATATTGTTGTTTCCAATTTGCTGCACCTTACAAACTTGAATGTTGGAGTCTTTGCGCAGGTAACGACTTCGACTCTTATAATTTGTTTTCTTTTTGCAGGTCATCTACTTTCTAAGCTCTCACAAATTTTCTCCTTGATCAAGCCCCTGCTCACAACAACACGAACCGAACCATTTTAAAAAGAATATTTAATATTTAAATTTTAATTTACACCTGCAGAAATGTATATGTATTTAATTTTTATTACCATAACTTTACTGTAATTTGTAAATTATGTATAGATCAATTTAACATTTATACTATATATTAACTTTATGAATAAAATTAATTATTTATAGACTTTTGAAATTTCTTAATATCGACTCTATTAATCTCTTATATAATGTTAATACTTATTAAATGAAGTTGGTACTTTCATATGATATTACTTTTTATACAAAATATAGTTTAATTCATATACCAAATTGAAGCTTTAAGATTTACAAGAAGTCATATTCTCAACCATATGATTTGGCTTAAAGTAATATAAAAATCTAAATCGTATTTTTATGGCTGAGTTAAATTAGATTCGAAAAGAAAATTGTACCAACCTGAATCATACAAATTCCTATCATGAACTCCTCTGCATAGGTCCGAAGACAAATCAAACCTATAAAAAATTTCATAAAGATAAAGAAAGCAAGTATGAAAGTTTCTCTCTCTCCTCAACTTTTCAATTACCCGCTAAAGTTCACAAAACTCTACTCAGCATCCACCAAAATTGTTGGTTGATTATTAACTAATATTTTCTATATTATTAAATCAAAATTTGACTTTTATTCTCCATACTCTTGTAAACGTTTTTAAAGCACATAAAGTTTAAGGATCAGGGTCCTCTAAACAGTTGTTATTGTATAAATTTTTTAAAAATCATGATATCATAATATTGTTATAAAATATCTAAAAAATTTAAACAACACTAACCATTACTTTTATAATTTTAAAAACTTTAAGAAATACAAAACTTTAGATCACCAATTTTCAAAGTTTAAAGTATTAGCCATAATTTTTGCATTTATTCATATCTTACCGTTGTTATAAATGACCAATTTTTTTTGTCCTTTTTGAAAAGATACAAGTTCTTAAAAGTAGTTGACTTTGATTCCTTATCTCCTATGATTCCTTTGTAAAATCATTCCCCACCGGGCATCAGTAACAAATACTAACCTTTTCAAAGTTCAACCCCTGACTATCATCTTCCATTCTCATCTCCCTGGCAACTCTCCATGCTTAAATAAATGTAAAATATCCATAGATTTTGGAGTTCTTTCTGCAGATGTTGCAATCCCAATCAAATTCCCACAATCGCCTATATGCATTGTATAAAACCACTATATTGTCATCTTCTGAGTCTCTTCAACCTTAGAGTTCCAATTTTTATATATGCTTAATTTCTTCGTTCAATCTAAAGGTTCTTTTTTTTTTTTTATTCCATTTAATTTATTGATTTGCTAATCATTATGCAAACTATTTTATATCTTTGTTTAATTTATAGCTTTTGACTAATATGTTGGTTCATTTTTAACGATCATCCTCGCGTGTACTTCAATTTCTTGTATGAATTACTCTTTATAAAGGCAAATCAACCATCTCTTAAGTCAATTTATATATGAATTTTATTTATAATTGGGACAAATCAATAAAGTTTCTCAATATTTTCGCATATGCATTTTCTTAGAATAACTTCCCATTGATTTCCAATTAACTATTGTTTAGCTTCTCTCCAGACATCCATTAACAAGATAAGTAGTTTGTGCTACTGATAATATATATTAAAAAATGTATAGTCACAACAACTTTGGGAATAAAACTGCCATAGTTTCTTTTTTCTTTAAAGGTCCAATTGCCGTCAGCACCAAATCATCCATACATAAGTTTATTAAAAATAAAAAAAATTGCACTAGGTGTGTTAAGCATTTTTTATAACAACCCTAAAAAGGGCTTAGTATAATTACCCTAAAGAATCATATCACATGTATACTAGTACTATGAAGATTATCTTGCAAGTTAAAGGTTGTAAGGCTAACTAAATGATCTCTTATCATATTTAGTCATAATATATACCTTTAATCAATTATGAAAATAACTAGTGATACTAATCTTTTAAAGTTCTTAAGATTGTAGAAAATTGAAATCCCTTATTAAATAATAAGATTGGGTAATCAAAACCTTTTAAAATGTAGTAGTTTGAAATAAGTTTAAATATGAAGAGATTTTGAAAATAGAAGAATACATGTTTTAAGATTCTTTATCACAATATGAGTCTAGACCTAATAACATAATACCCTACAATTATGCCTTAAAATTTGAGTCTAAAGCACTTATCACTCGAATCTTAGCATATTCTCGACTCATAATAACCTGCAAGAAAGGCTATCGAAGGCTGAAAGGTGAGCAAAATGTTATGTCTAGTCCTGCCATATAACCTATTATAAGATAAAAGCTGACCTTTTAGCCACTATTTTAAACCTGATTCACGCAAAGTGTTTATAACTAACTTGTTTTGAAGTAAATAGTTGACAAATTTAAAATGTTAATTGCTTGCGGAAATATGAAAAATATATACTAGGATTAAAATAACCAAGTAATGTTTATATAATTTAATAACCTAATCTTACTTAAATAATACATAATTTGACATTAAAGGATTCAAAAGTGAGAACTAAAACCTTAGGAATGTAATTGATTTTTAGCTTTATATCCTTACTCCCCAAGATTCAATAGTAGCTAGATTTAGGGTAGTTATAATGCTAACTAAGTAGTACTTGTAATAACATCAATAAGGATGTGGGTAACTAGTTACTTAGTAAGTTGAGACAGAAACAGCGACATAAGACTATACATCAAGTACAAATAGGGTTATCAATCGGTTATTTAAATGTAAGGCAATAAACAAATATTATTACACGATGTTATCTAGTCTGTCATGAGATTAAAGAAATTATATTTACTTTAATTTGGGTTGAGAAGTTTAGCACACATTTAACAACTTACGAACAAACCTATACTTATGCAGTGGAGATACCGCTCTTCCCATGATTACCTTCGAACTATAGCCTTTGGTCTTGTCATGATCTCTTCTCCTGACACTTAGTTGACTAAGGATGAAAAAGAGACATTTATACTTTAACGCATTAAGGATGAAAAAGAGACTATTATACTTCAACGTTATCCCTTTTGAAGGTATTAGTATTTGGTCGAAGAATCCTAAACACTTCTCTTAATGAGTTGCAATGTATGTTTAATTTAAATTTATAAGTCATATATTTAATTAAGTCCAATTTAAGGCGTTTAATCATTTCATGCCAAACAAACAATTACAGTACAAAGCATCAAACTAGAATCATATAGCTACCAAAAATACGTATACATAGGTATGCTCATAATCAAACTGTTTAATAAACATAACTAAGTATAATAAGTCTCGTAATACTACAAAACAATACTTCGAAATGTAGTAACATATTGATCATAAACTCACATGAAGTCTCTGATTTGTTTATTAAAGTTTGATGCAAGGTCGTATTATCATCGCTCATTCCTATATTATAAATATTGTTTTAGTATTTATACTCTTATATATATATATATATATATATATATAAGCTTTAAATCATTAGTTTTAGTTTTAAATTATAATTTTATTCAATTGTTTGAGTTTTATATTATTTATAACCAAACTATTCCCAAACTAGTTTTTTATTCAATTTTTAAATTAGTTCCTGAATTAGATTCTAATTTAGTTTTTAGTTACAATTTTTATTTGTAAACCCTAGGAATGCTTCTTAATCTAATATACGAAGGTTCACCGAACTAAATTTAGGTATAATAAGTCTCTCATTTAACTCCTAATCAATATTTTGTTTTGTACTGTATATTCTACTCTTAAATTAGCTTTCGAATTTTCTCCCTATGTGAGAATACCCTACGGTTTTACATAATTTCCTATATTTATATTCTAAATCAAATTTATATTATATTCCTAATATTATAATATTATCAATTTAACCTAACTTATTTTACTCATTTAATTTCCATCTTCACATATTACCCATTATTACATAATTTACAAATAATGCATATATCTAACATCCCTAACATTACAAATATTATCTCTCATCAACAATTAATATTTCAAGATGATTAAATACACCTTAAATAAAATTTTTTATCAATTTAACATTAAATCACAAAATAAGCCTAAAAATTGCCTTTTATTTATGATTTTAAGGCCCAAAAATTAAATAAAAATTTGAAAAATTAATTTCAAGAAAAAATTTTCATTACGATATTATATATACCCTAGGTAGTACATTAAAAAATTTTGGGTTTAAAACTATATCATCAAGGCTATTTAAAACAAAAACGAAAATCGGTTTAGATTTAGTGATTTTATAAGGAAAGCATATTTTGGGACCTAATTTAATCAAATTGATATTTTTTCCTAAATCTACATACAAAAATACGTTGAAATACCATTTTCCATAATTTTCCACATTAATTTAATATTTTTAATAAATTAACAAAATCGAGTAGAAATTTTGAACTCATTGTTCAAATTGCTTCTAGCCACCAATGGTGGCTCTACCCTTATTGATACCCTCTGATTGTGAGTTAGCTATTAGGTGGTAGTGGCTGTTTCCTTTCAAGTGGTGATTGGATATGCCTTCTCTTTTAAAGTCCTAAATATACTTTATTTTGTTTAATTTTTATAAATTTACTTTCTCTTCTCTTCTCTTCTCAACTCCCTCTAATTTTCTTTGAACTCTCTACTGTCCAAAATAAGTTTTGGTGGGAGTTATTGAATTTATAGGGTAGGTAAGGGTTTTTCTTGCAATTTATATTTGACAAGTATCCTTTTTTTTTTTCTTTTCCACTTTCTAAATGGCTAATTTCTATTTGTCAATTTTCCATCTTTAATCCACAGCTTGTCACACCCTAAATCTACAATTTTCTACACTTTTCATATATCTTTCTTTATTTTTATTAATTTTCCTTAATTATTTTAATATTATTTTAACTTATATTAGGTATTTTAAGTAATTTCGAGTATTTTTATTTAAAAAATTTAAGTTATTTTACGATTTTTAGTGTTTATATAGTTTATCTCTAGTGATTTGTTAATTATCAGAACCTATTGTTCATGTTTTCAATAAATAAATAATCGATAAAATACATTTATTTTATAAATATAATTTTAATTATTTTATTTTCTTAAATCTAAACTTAGGGAGTCATTTTTACTAGTATTATTAACTTCGTTGTAAAATTTGAGTTTGATTGAATAATTTACATAATCACCTTAAATTTTAGGAAAATTGTTTTTGAATCAACCAATTGTGAGTTAATTATTAGGTTTTGTAAGGTCTCACAAAAAAAAACCACTTAATAAGATATCTTTTGTAACATACAATAAACAATTAGCAACTAGGTTGTCAATTAATAACATGTAATGCATGTACAAGTACAACCATATAAATGCAACAATATACATAGCCTTCTAGAAACAATATATAGTATGGATTTACGCCCTCTGATTCTTAAGGTTAAGGAATAAGTTCAAACTTCTTAATTGCAATTGCCACCACTTTAAGTGAAATTGTCTCGACATAATGACTTGTTATAATATATCAAAATATTGTGAGTGCAGCTTAAGTGGGGCTTTACTTGTAGATATGATAATAAAGATTAGATAATACACATACGCTTGAGAGTATAGATAACCTTAAGCGATTGTATTAATAGACAGAGTCCCACTCAAAAGATATTTTGGAATACATAGTAGTTTCCAGATGTCAAGGTGACGTTGTGAACGAAGAATCACCTCTTCATGCAATGCATATTTAGTTTAAATTTTAAACCAAATAGTCATTATATTCGTTATGAGGTAAATAAACAAATAGAGTAAACACTTAGCAATAATAATGCATTTAATGAACATAGTAACCAATTTCTCATTTCATGTAATTTAGAGTATTTTCACATAATTTAGCAGGTAATACTAAGCACATGAATTATCTATCAACTAATTGAGTGCTTATGTTTACCCATTTTGCAAATATGCAAAGAATTGCAAACATTTTTCGATCATTATTACATTTACTTCAACTCATATTATTTTACTTAACTATTATCTACTAAGTTTTATTGACATTTGTTTAATTTGTCTTGTCTTTTAATTTATTATTCTTTTGTGTTTTATGTTAATTGTTAAATTTTAATTCATGCATAGATGTGTATTTATCATATAGGTGAATATGAATAAACAGATTTATAGAATGTGAGGGATACTACAAAGACAGAGAAGATGATAAATAATTTTATCAATTTAATTTTTAATTCTTTTTATGGATTTCTTTTTGGAAAATTGTCACTACAATTCTTTTATCAATATATTATTGTTTCTAGTATGCAAATATATGAAATTTGAACTTTGATACGTCTATTTGTCATGTAGATGATAATAAAGAATTGATATATGGAGTGTGAAGACAAAATAGGGAGATTAATTAAAGAGATGTAATAAAGAGAAATAAAAATTTGTCATAATTACTTAACTGTGAAATTGACAATGTGTTAATGGAAAATATGTGTTGGATGAAAATACTACATAAGAAGAAGATATATTTTACAATTTTAGAATATAAGTTATAAAAGTGTTCATTATGATATATTGTATTTAATTCATAAAGCAGGTGTACATTATGGTAATTAATTTTGATGAATGAAAATTAATGGAAAAAATTAAGATATATTCAATTTGATGATTATGCACGTGAATTGATGGTAGAATTAAAAAAAAAATTCAATAGTGACACCATAAATAAAACTATAATTAAGGATATTGATAATTGCACAAGAAAACATTTTATTTGAGATAGAAAGTTTACTAAATTAAAGAGAGAGGAATTATTATCTATATCTGTTCACATCTATCAATCTATCTATACTATTAAAGTAAAAGATGAAGGCTTTTGGTTTTTTTTTTTTTTTAACCCAAATCACCCTTTAATAATTTTTTTTCAATGGAATAATCTTCATGGTTAACAAAACTAACCACAAACAGTTCCAACACAAGTTCAACAACATCATTGTAAGATAAAATATCAGTAGTTAGAAAACTAGAAATAAAAGAAGGATTGTTGGCATCAAAAGACAATAGCGTCCCTTACTGAAGTCCATGCTTTGCTAGTGCGTTTGCAACAATAATCTTCTTACGGGTGACTCTTTAATAATATTAATATTTTATATCATCTATTATTTATAAACTTTATAATAGTATTATTTTATTATGATTATAAATTCCCATTACCTTGTGTAATACCTCATACTTCTGATTTGTTAACTTTCAAGTAGTTTATATCATTTATAGAGAAATATATACTTTTAAGTTAGATCAAAGGTATCAAAAGATCTATACTAGCTTTATTAATGATCACGAGAATATGAACTTTGACAATAGAATAATGAATATAATAATATCATCAATGACACCAAATAATATATAAAAGTAATTTATACTCATTTACTATAATGAAATACATACCTATAAATTAATAAAACCAAAAATATATATATGATAAACCTATATTAATTAGATAATTAACAAATCATTATTCAATGATGCTTCAATGCAATATATGGTCCATAAATATAATGCTGCAATCCCTAATAGCAATAAATAGCAATTTAAAAAAAATGATAGTTTATATTCATTTAACACTTAATGGGTTGTTGACTAGATATTTCCTCTTCATTGGATTGATTGAAAGTACTCCTAGTGTGGAAATATTTGAATTATATCTAGACTCAGATATACAATTATATAAATTAATAAGAAATAAATTTAATTACACCTAGGTGTTATGATTTATAACAATGTTCTTGAATTTAAGTTGAACCTCCATGACTAGGTAATAAAAATTAAAAGAAATAATCGTATAACTTTAATATCTCAAATTAAGCTATTTATATATAATTTTGTTAGAATTATTAAGTTTATCGAGTGTAATCATTATAATATAGAGTTTCGTAATTTTAGCTATAGCTTATGATAAATATTTTATAATCAACTACGTGATTTTAATAATTGATATTAGTAAGTAGAATTTCATATTAGATATATATAAATAAGACCCAAATAATTAATGGAATATATCAATATATTTATTACTAATATTTTACTAAAAATCACGTTAAAATTTAATCGAAATATCAATATGTGAGAAAAAAAATTGCGATTATGAATTATTCTTTACTAATAATATTGGTGGTGGAGAAAGGAATAATCTTTGAATATTATAAATTAGGATAAATATTAAATATATATAATATAACTTTATCATATATATATATATATAGTACTCTAACCGCCTTAACCAAAGTCTAGTGGTAGAGAAGTGTTGGCCTATAAAATGGCCTTCACGCCAACAACAGATGATAATTGGATAGGAGGAGAGAAAGAGAGAGAGGAAGGGAGGAAGAGAGAAATGAAAAGAAGAAGAAGAAAAAGAGGCTTAGAACATTCAATTTTTTCGACGTTCGATATTTTCAAATAACCTCATTTCCGTAGTTATATATATTATTTATAATTGATATATAATAATCTTATAAGAGATATATCCGTAATCCTACTACTTTTCTAAATGGAATATTTTATTTGTATAATTTCATAAATTTATTCATTTTTGAATTTTAAACTTAGAATATTGATTGCTATAGGACTTATATATTATTAGCACTATTCTCAAAATGAGTAGATCTCTAGTAATAATCCTTTATTAGAATTATTAAAATTGAATTTTATATTTTTATAAATCTAATATCATCACTTTTGTAAATTTTGAGTACATACATATAATTTTTAGTCAAAAAAAAAATATAAGTTTCTAAAGTGAAAGTTCTTTGAAAAGATAGAAACTTCTTAAATAATACTAAAAATCGATATTATATAAACTTCAAATGTCAAGTTAAATTACAATGATGTTACATAGTAAATATCTATGACGATATTGGGCTCAATTAAATGAAGTAAGCTTAATATATTGAGTAGGTCTCATTTAAGTACTAAATTTTAATTTCCACTCTATTTTGTATCAAATAGGCTAGATCTATAACCTTATTAAAAGTTTTTAGGAATGGTTTGGCTAGGAAGACAAGTAAGTGAGATCAATGCTTTACAACATTTAGGAGTATTATTTCAAAATACGTGGAGGCTTTAGTATGTTTTTGACTTATGGTTGTAATTCAGTTTTTTGTACGTGTGCGGGGCATGTGCTTAAATAATGATCTGCTACTATAAGAATTTAGCTCTATGTGATGCTGTTTTGTGATTATTGCTTCGATTGGTATGTTTAAAATTGTTTAGTCACCTCGTAAATGATCTAACTCGAACTTGACCTAACATCTAACTTAACATGCATCGCAACCCATTAGGGATAACGATTAAGATTATTGAGCTAAACATGGACCGCCTTTAATGAGGATAACTGAAATGGTCATTTCCCTACTTTAGTCGAATTAAGTGATAGGAAAGGAGTTCATAGTAAGATTAGGAACCATTGTTCGAAAGTAATGACATAAGAAGAGTGTTTTTCATTGCATATGTAAACCTCGCAAATTTAGCTATTTAAGAGTAGAATTGAACCATAATACTATAGATGACTTGACAAGTCGTTAAAACCGAGTAAGATAAAAATTTAATAAATTATAAATTTAAATATATTATAAGTAGTAAAAACCTTAGAATTTGATCAAAACCTTAAATCGCGTGCTAAAACCTTAAACTTAATTTATATACCATTAACCAAAATTGAACTCGAATTTGATTAAAATCCTAAAATTATAACTTTAAGCCTAGAAAATAGTTAAATATCACTCAATAGTGATATAATTGTAGTCGATGGTAATTATCGACTAAATTGCGTAATCGTATAAATTTTTAATGAAATTGTTAAAATAACTTGTAAAAAATTATAATTGTAACGAGTACCAATTAAATTGATAAATTTCTATAAAATTCCAAAATTAATTTATGATGAGTATTGTTATAATTTTTATGTTTAGAAAAATTACATATAATTATTTGAAAATTCTATTTTATTCCTTTTTCTTTCTTTCTTTTTCTCTCTTCTCTTTTTCTCCTTATTCATGTTCTGGAATTGAATAAGAGCATAGAAAGTTCTTGAAGAAACATAGTAGCCTATGTGATAGATTTCAGTGCCAAGTGTTGAGCTTATAAAAAAAAAAAAAAAACTTAGATATGATTACATTGTCTTGTCCTCACAAATGTAGAGATTAGGTTTTTATTTTATTTTATTTCTTTGTCTCCTTAAATTACTGCTTACATGGAACCAAAGGAAGAAGAAAATCTAGAAAACAAAAATTGTAAGAAAACAAAATCAAAAACATGAGAAAGAAAAGTAAGAAGGAAAAAAAAAAACAAGAAGAAGAAGAAGGAGAAGGAGAAGGAGGAAACGAAGAAGGAAAAAAAATTAAGATTTATACAAATATAAGAAGGTAAGTATATTTATTTTGGTTATACCTATGTATATTATATGATATGTACATGTATCTATACTAAGTATTTTTGGTATTTTACAAAATAAATCATTTCATATACATGTACATATACATGAGTAGATAACTTAAAATATATGTATGTAGACATGTATATATATATATATATATACTAGTAGGTAACATATACGGTATATGAGTATACATATGTGTATAAATAAAAATACATGAATATATATATGTGTACATAAGAGTATGTCATGTAAGTATTTATTATTTTCACAAAACAAATATAGATATACACATATATGTGTACACATGAAATAATTATCTATGTATATATGTATACGAACTTTATTTTCATATTGATATATCTATAGAAGAATATTATGTAGTCTTATATTATATATGTAGTTATATATTCATATATTCATATATCTACATATGGCATATATATATATAACATAGAGTATATGTATAACATATAGTATATATATGTAGTATACCAAGTATAACGTATAGTATATATATTGTATACCAAATATTAAGTAATTAGTATATATAATATAATAATATTTACTAAATAAAATAAATTCATAAATATGTAAGGAGTAGGTATATATATATATGTATATTACCGTAAATTAGGGATTACGAATTAAAGTAAATTATAAAATTAATCAAATATAGTACAAGTACATAAATATATATATGTAAATCATAAAATACAAATGAATAATAAGAAAATAATAAATAATAATAATAACAATAATAATAATAAGACTAAAATCTCAAAAATAGGAAAAATATGCTTAAAATAATAAAAATATCAATTATACGATTTAAATAATTATTAAATCATAAATATATTAAGAAAAAGCTAAAATTAATATTTTATATTTTTTAAAAATTAAAATAATAAAATTTTATGATATTTTTATATCGCAATTCAAATTGCGAGTTATAACGTTCAAAACGGACTTCTCTATGAGAAAATACATTTGAAAACAATTAAAATAAGCTATAAGTTCATAACAATTCGAGCTAAAACGAAAAAGTTATACGCGATTCGATAAAAAGCTCGAATCGATGATTTTATGTAAATTAATAACCGATTTAAGTAAACAGTATGACTTAGTATACTAGTTTAGTTATTTAATTCTCAAACTTACTACTTTCCATATTCTCCTAATGTTAGGTGATCTTGAGATCGAGACTGACGTACCTTTAGATTATTACAATCCCTGACATCATTTATAACCATGTGAGTACTCCCGATGACTCTATACTTGTTTTGTGCTTGTAGTTAGTAAATATGAATTAAATATTAATAACTTGATGCATGGGGGTTCGGGTTATGCATGTGACTGATATTGATTTATTACTGTACAAAATACTATTAAATGTGATAGTTGAAGATTTGGTTATATAATTGATTGTTGCATAATTTAAATGATTTGTTAATAATGTTTGGCCACCTCGTAAATTGATTTAATTATATTCAACTCAATTAAAATTAAACAGATTATGCATAGAACATAAACATTGCATATAATGTTCCGGCTCTTACCTTTCGTGGTTGGTAATGAAGGGCCTTGGAAGGATTGATTCTCACATGATTTGGTTAGTACAATGTAAGAGCATTGGTATAATAAGACCCTACCCTTGGTTCACGGGTTTTATTGATGCAGGAGACGCTAACCATGGGTAGTTGGGGGTCGCGTTTAGAGACTACTGCTGTAGGGTGTGGGGTGTGAGCATGG